>JAGGCT020003798.1:0-11463 GCA_017654935.2 Phymorhynchus buccinoides
CCCACACGCGCATTTTCGTACGCATACAGAAGGGGGGGAGGGAGGGGGAGAGAGAGAGAGAGAGAGAGAGAGAGAGAGAGAGAGAGAGAGAGAGAGAGAGAGAGAGAGAGAGAGAGAGAGAGAGAGAGAGAGAGAGAGAGAGCGAGAGAGAGAGGGGGGAAGAGTGAGGCACATGCATGCACATACCCGGAAAAGCAAATTTTTGTTATTTTCTGTGCGATCTCACACAAGCATATTGGCCCATAACAGAACACTACGTCTCCTGAACAGGTCTTGAGATTGTAATAAAATACAGGATTCCAAGAGATATATTCACATAAATGTAAAACGTCTGAAAAATAAAAACATTGCAACATACTATATTGTGTGAACCGCAATAAAAGTCTGTAATAAAAGATAGTGACATAAATCAATCACCAACACATTCTCTCATACATCTCATAGTGGTCTGTGTTGGCACATAATGCGTTCACGTGCACGCACTCGCAGTCATGTACAGTGCAGTTGTGGGCAAGCGCACAATGCACATGCTCTCTCTCTCTCTCTCTCTCTCTCTCTCTCTCTCTCTCTCTCTCTCTCTCTCTCTCTCTCTCTCTCTCTCTCGTAATCTTTTACTAAAAAAACTGAAGATTAATGGCATTACTAACAATACCATAGAACTCCTAACATCCTTTTTATCAGACCGAAAGCAGCGAGTTTCTTTAAATGAATGCGAATATTCTACTATGCCTGTCAACTATGGTATTCCCCAAGGCTCCATCCTTGGTCCTATGTTATTCTCAATATATACTAACGACTTACCATTATATCTAACGACTTTATGTGAAATGTTTGCAGACGATACTACAGTACACTCCTGTGACAGTAAAGTGGAAAACGTTTTTATTTCTTTGCAAGATAACATTAACAGACTAATAGAATGGTCCGAATTTAATCATATGCAGCTACACCCCAAGAAATGTAAATACTTACTTATCACCACCAGACAAAAGCGTCAAAATCTTACCCTTGGTTCTCAATCCCTGTATACCAATGGTGAAATCATGGAAGAGGTTGACTATCATAAAACTTTAGGACTTATTGTTGATCACAACCTTTCATGGTCCCATCAAATATCTATGGTTTGTAAGCAAGTATTAAAAAAAGGTCTATCATCTTTCCAGGATAAAGCATTTTTTTTACTTAGAGAGTCGTAAACTTTTTTTCAATGATTATGTCCAGTCACACATCAAATATGCCTCTACAATTTGGGATCTGGCAAGCGAGAAAAATTTAAAACCATTATGCAGTTTGCATAGACGTGCATTGAAATTGATCCTTCTGAAATCATCTTCCCTTACACTTACTGATCATCAGCGTTTAGAAATTCTACCTCTAAAATGGAAGCTTGTGTACAACAAAGCAATTTTTATGTTTAGATTAATGTCCGATAATGCTCCTCCAACATTAAAAAATAAATTTGAAATTAACCTTGTCCGTAATGTTTTTTAAAATAAAAATACCTCTTCCAAGAGTTGACCTTTTTAAATCTAGTCTTGTATATTCAGGTGGCTGCTTATGGAATACTATTTCATCTTCCCTTAATGTGTACTCGGGCATTAATGTTTTTTTTAAAAAGAGTACCATAAGTATCTTATGTTGAAACATACAAGCAATGTTGTTTAACCCCATTCTTAGTTTCAAATATGTTTCCACTTTTGATATGTTGACATGTATGCATATTATCTACTTGTTGTTAAATTATTAACAAGTTTTGTATTTACCTTATTTCGTGTGTTCCTCTCTCTCTCTCTCTCTCTCTCTCTCTCTCTCTCTCTCTCTCTCTCTCTCTCTCTCTCTCTCTCTCTCTCTCTCTCTCTCTCTCTCTCTCTCTCTCTCTCTCTCTCTCTCTCTCTTTCTCTCTCCTTTTGTATGTGTGAGAGGGGGGGAGGGAGGGGAGGGGGGGGGGGGGGGGGGTTAGATAGACGGTTTTGTTGTATCTATTTTTTTTTCTTCATGGATAATTCTTCGATGATTCATTTTTGCATGCTTCATTATTTTTGTGTTGAATATATTGATTTTCTTGCATGTTTGTTTGAGGGCAAGATGTAAAAAAGCCCATTGTGTGCTTACTCTTTTTCCCTCAATAAAAAAAAAATGTTCGTTCGTTCGTGTCAGTGAGTGTGTTGTTATTGTTTTTGCGTTGAATTGAGTTACCACACCCACACGACAACCAAAACTGCTATTCAAACGATCTCCAAATAGGTATGTTACATTTTCTTTTGAAACCCCTTATCTTCTGTGAAACATTGTTGAAGAACCCAACACATGTGTGTGCATGTGTGCAAGGGTGTACGATTGTGTGATTGAGTGTGTGTGTGTGTGTGTGTGACTCTGTGTGTGTGTGTGTGTGTGTGTGTGTGTGTGTGTGTGTGTGTGTGTGTGTGTGTGTGTGTGTGTGTGTGTGTGTGTGTGTGTGTGTGTGTGTGTGTGTGTGTGTGTGTGTGTGTGTGTGTGTGTGTGTGTGTTTGGGACAACAAGATTTTTTTATTTTTCGTATTTGTTTATGTAATGATAAAGCAAAATTGACTATCTGAAGTTAATCCATGGGCATGTATGAGTCAGTGTAATAGGTTTTTTGTTTGCTTTTTCTAAATCTTTGTAAAGCGCTGTGAGGGTCAAAAACTGAGAGTAAAAACAATGCGGTTGATTAGGAACAAGGGGAACGGATGAGATTTTCTTGACATAAGTACATACCTGTAGTTTCGATGCACAAACTTTCAGTTAATCGGCAAATGTTAAGAAAAGCTCTCTCCTCTGTCCCCTTCAATACGTGGTAAGATTTAACATGGTAACAGCCCTGCCATGGCCTTAGTTGTCGACGGGGCTACTATTTTAATCTTAATCTTAATCTCTGCCCCCTTCTATTCATTTCAGGCTGTTCCGTCGACCGCTGTCGCATTCTCAGATTACTGCTGACACTAAACGGACCCTCAACCTATCCCTTACCCTATTCATAACCCTAACCCTTAACCTGAAACCGCTGTCGGATTCCCTTAAAGCCTTGTCCAACGACAACGATGCAATCACTCGCTCTTTCGCAAGAGTGTTCACCCATTCTCACAACGTGACAGAGCTACCAGGTGCATGCGAGAGGAAGCATCGTCGGACAAGGCCTTTAGGGTTAGGGTTAGAAATAGGGTTTGGGATAGGGGTAGGGGTAGGTTTAGGGTCAGCTTAGTGTCAAATACACAAACAAAATAAAAGTTGATGGTACGTTATGATCACGTGCACGGACGCTCAGAACACAGTAATCTGAGAATGCGACAGCGGTCGACGGAACAGCCTGAAATGAATGGAAGGGTGCAGAGGAGGGGGCTTTTCTTAACATTTGCCAGTTCATAATTTTAAACCATTAGAACCTGCAAATTCATTTTAACTGAAGTCTAAAGGAAAAATAAATGATTGCATATTAGTAAATTATTAGATGCAAGTTCCAACACCCAGAGAAATTGCATTATTAAAAATGTGACACTTTTTTTAATAGTAGAAGCCATGCACTATGGCTGTTGGTTGATGGTTCGTCTCACATGTGCTGCTTGCAGCCGAGCGGACGTTAACCCCATTTTCAAACATGCACCATTATCTTGTTCTGTTGCCCAGTTTTACGTCCACGAGTGTTTTGCAGACAGAAAAATAAAGAAAACATGTAATAGAGATGACGTTACAGTGTTTTGGCAATGAAGTGTATAAATATTATGCCCATCTTAACGGATTTGTGTATGTTTGGGCACAGTATGCTTTTACGGCTGCAGTTCTGTTTATATGCTGTGTGTGTGTGTGTGTGTGTGTGTGTGTGTGTGTGTGTGTGTGTGTGTGTGTGTGTGTGTGTGTGTGTGTGTGTGTGTGTGTGTGTGTGTGTGTGTGTGTGTGTGTGTGTGTGTGTGTGTGTGGTGTGTGTGTGTGTGTGTGTGGTGTGGTGTGGGTGTGTGTGTGTGGGGGGGGGGGCGTATGTGTGTGTTTGTGTGTGTGTGTGTGTGTGTGTGTGTGTGTGTGTGTGTGTGTGTGTGTGTGTGTGTGTTGCATAGAAAGAGACACGACATCTCCCACGTGCGTTAACTGAGAGAACGACAGACTCATAGACATCGACACGTGAAAGAAAGTCGCATCCGATCACCATGCGCACGGATACTTTTATTTTTCACCGAAACAAATAACATTTTATTACCATGATATTGATTTTTTTTCTAAATGCAGCAATTGCATTAAACCATGATCCCCCGAAGTCGGAGTGTGGCTGCCTATGTGTGTGTGTGTGTGTGTGTGTGTGTGTGTGTGTGTGTGTGTGTGTGTGTGTGTGTGTGTGCGTGTGCGTGTGTGTGCGTGCGTGTGCGTGCGTGTGTTTCTGTGTGTGTGTGTGAAAGTAAAACATATCAACTACTACTGTGTAGATGTTAATGAAATTTGCCAGAGATGATTATGGGGATCTCATACTTGTCCTTATGCCAGTGCGCACAAGCTGGCCAGACCCCTTCCCACATCCTCCAGGACTGCCCTCTGTACGAGAGGATGCGGCAACAGACCTGGCCTGGAGGGACGGACCTCAGAACCCAACTCTGGGGGACTGTGGACGACCTCCGCCGGACATCCATGTTTGCGACATCACTCGGTCTGGGGTTTTGATGCGTAGCCTGTTGAACGCTGAAGACGAAGACGAAGCCCTCCACCCTCCCCCACCACCACCACAAAAACGGATAGAAAAAGAGAACAAAAATACACATGTTCATTCTCATAGCTAAGGAATAAAGAGCAAAGATCGTGCTACAGATGCATAGAAGAACTAGAGCGTTAAGACGCTCAATCACCAACCGCGCGGCAGCGTTATTCGGCTCCAGTGACCTTGACCTTTGACCCATAACCTTCATTATCGATCTGGGCCTAGATCATCCTACTTCCTACCCGCATGCAAAATTTGAGCACCCTAAGTCCATCCGTTCACACGCTAGAGAGGATACATAGAAATATACAAACACCACCTCAGACACGAGTGAAAACATTACCAATCCGCTCTCTACGATCACGGTTGGTAATAATGCATTCAACTGAGTTTGTGTTATTGAATTTCCAGGAAACGGACTAACCTTAATCAACGTGTTATCGAAAATTCAAGTAGTGGATACATATCGTTCCTAAACAACACACACACACACACACACACACACACACACACACACACACACACACACACACACACACACACACACACACACACACACACACACACACACACACACAATAATAAAATTTTAAAAATAGTTACAATTCGATTGCGCGAAACTCAACATAAAAAACAAATGAACAACTGTCTGCTTTCTAAATGTTTCCAGATTAAGCTTGCTGTGTCTTCTACACTGATGGTTTTGAATCCTTCTTCAAAACAGCAGAATCCAGATTTCTGCAGTGCAGAAGCGAATCTAACGTGTTCTTGTATTTGGATCCCAGCGAATAATAAATGAAGAAATTGAACGTAGCATTCACGTAAGAGGCCAACTCCATCATGTCAATAAAGAACATGGTGAGGTTGTAATACCGTCCGCTGAAGCTGAACCCTGGTATGAACGTGATACCGATGCCTAGGCTGATGGTGGGGATGGAGCACACCATGTACAACATAGACACTGCAATGAGCATGCGCGTCAGCGCCACCTCACGCGACGAAATCGTTCCTGAAGAAGATTGCTCGCGCCAGGCCATCATTTTCCTCAGCTTCACCGCCATGATCGTTGTGGTGGTGATGATGACGGTTTGGTAAGTGGCGGGCTGAATCGTACCCACAAACAAAGAAAAAGCGTCAAGGTGTTTTCTGTTGCTGGCGTAGAACTGGCTGGTCATCAACCTATGCGAAGTGGTGTTGGTCACCGGATCCCACACGCAGGGCAAGCTCCAGCGAGATCCGTTGACCATAATTCCCGTCACGCAGAACACCGTGGCAAAGGCCAGGATCAGCGCCATGGTTCTGGTGGTCAGTACGGTCTGCGAACGGAGAGGACTGACCACGCAGAAACACCTCTCGCACGCGATCACCGTGGAAACGAAGCCGGACAACCAGGATAGGCTGCGGAAACCCAGCAGCTTGTACTCGACGATCAACTGAAACACGGGACCGAACTCTTCCACTTCCGGTAATAAAGGGAGGTAAAACCTGTCCACGTTACAGAAGAAGGCGTGGAGCATGTGGACGAAGTCGACGAGGGAGAGGTAGAAGAGGCAGAGGTTGATTCTCTCCCGGAGGCCCTGCCTGGTGAACACCGCCATGCTGAGGATGTTGGTGGTGGCTGAGATGAGGAAGAGGACGGGCAGGCAGATCACGCCCACCACCATGTCCGTGACCTTGGGCACCTTCTGGCTGATCAGGTTGTCCGGGTTGTCCCAGGGAATGAAGTCTGCGGGCTTGGAGGCCAGGACTAGACACCCTTCTCTTGTCTTGACCCTTCCTGGAGCGTTGTCCCAGAGGGGCTCATGTTGGCCTGGTCGATGGTGGTGTTTGTAAACTTAAACTCTGCTAACATGGTCACGATTTTGTTCTCCTGCTAAATAAACTCGATCTAGTCTTCGTCTATGTTGTGTCGTTTTGAGTAAAGTTAGATGTTTTGTAAGTTTGATTTATATTTCGGACTGTCTGGAAGCCATGTGGTTGGATAGCTTTGAAAAATGAAATTGAGTTGTCTATTCTGCTGGAGATTTGTACAGTGCCAGTATTTCAGATTTTAGAATGATGGTAACACAATGTTCTGTTAGTTGTGCAGTCCAGGCCTGATTCTGTTCACGGTAAAAAAACAAAATCCAAACAAATTCGATTGTGTGTGTGTGTGTGTGCGTGTGCGTGTGTGTGTGTGCGTGCGTGCGTGCGTGTGTGTGTGTGTGTGTGTGTGTGTGTGTGTGTGTGTGTGTGTGTGTGTGTGTGTGTGTGTGTGTGTGTGTGTGTGTGTGTTCTATGGCTTAACATCTTTCCACTAAAATGATTTTGGCGATATGTGATTGAATTTAAACGAACAGCATTATGTATGAGAGCAGTCTGTCTGTGTCTATTTGTTGTTGCAGTTGTGATTAAATTTAACGTATTTCACATTAAAGTGTTTTCAGATGATGGTCGCGCGTGTGTGTGTGTATGTGTGTGTGCGAGCGCATGGTGTACGCACATGCATATGCATCTATTCATGTACCTGTGTTTGTGTCTATGCATCCTTTGGCGGAGTTTTCACTATTTCAGTGCATTCGAGTGGGATTTTCTTTCATTCATTTATCTCTGTTTACTTCTTTTACTCTGCAAACCACCAGAGTGCCAATCTTGTCTACAACAGTCAATCAAACGTTGCTTTAACTCACAAATAAATATATTCACATTCCTTACACACTGAGCTTCCCACACAAACCCGAAACCAAAAATATAAAGCATATTTCTAACCATGCCTACCCAAGTGGAATAATTTTGTCTTTCCAAACAAAGAAGCATTAAAAAAATACGCTTTTTTAGGAAATCTACATTCATCCATGTTCACGACTCGCAACCAAAACTTTACACATTTAATAAAAACATTGACTTTCAGGGGATATCTTCCCAGTTCCCCATATACTAAATGCCTTGGCGTTCTCTGACTTACACACATAAAACGTTTCATGGCTGACAAATGAACTCTCTCAATAGTAGCTCGATCACCCATAATACCCCATATGTCTGCCCCATACATGACAATCGGCTGAATTTGAGAGTCGAAAAAATAGTCAGGTGAATACTCTCTAATAGACCAAAGTGTTCTTGTTATTGCAAAAGATTACATTTCTTGCCCTATCTGATAAATCACGTTGTGTTGCTTGAAATGACAGCCTTGTTGTGAGAATAATGCCAAGATATTTATACATATTAACTACAGATAAGTTATCATGTCCAAATGCCCAGTGTTCATTTTCAGCTAAATAACCCCCATTCCTAAAATCAAGTACATTTGATTTCTCAAGATTAACTTCTAAATCCAACCGTTTTGCTGTGTTATACAGAATGTTCAGTTGTGTTTGAAGTTCTATGACACTGTCAGATATAAGAGCAACATCATCTGCAAATAGTAAAACTAGTAACTAAATCAGGTCTGGAGATAACTGAATGCCATTCCTACCTTTCCCATTGATTCATTTAGTAAATTCATTTATCAGCAATGAAAACAGAGCAGGAGAACAAACCTCGCCTTGTCTTAAACCTTGTGGACACATAAAAGCATCTGCTAAATTAGCTCCCACTCGCACACATGCCTTTACAACGTCATAAATACTTTTAAGTGCATTCAAAAATTCCCCTCTAATTCCACTAACATGAAGTATTTTCCACAATTTATGCCTGCTTACCGTATCAAATGCATTACGGAAATCTATAAAGGCAACATGAAGTTTTCTGTGTCTAACTAATTGTTTTTATGCACAAGCCATAATGGTAAATACATGATCGGTTGTACAACGGTTGAAAGTTAAGATTATTTGTTCTAGCATTTAGATCGCCACAAAAAAGCAAAGGCAACTCACCACATTCTTTGATTGATTCAAATAAACAGTCCTCTAAGATTGACATACCATTGTATATTGCAGTATCTTCATAATATTTGGAGTTTTGTGAAGGAATATAAGCCCCTACCAACAAGCAATCAGTCTCTGAGCCAATTAAATCACCAGCAATCTTCAGCACCAACATATTGTCTGTTTCAATGTGAATCTGTTTCACATACACACTCAGTTCATTTCTGACTATAAAAGCAACTCCACCAGATAACCGTCCATGAACGCTATCAGACAATTTCACACCTGGTGAAGCAAAAATTGTATGTGAAGGAAAATAGTTTTATGACATGGTGTCTGTAAAAGTTTCAGCAAGGAAAACTATAATTATCGTATTTACTGACAAAATAAGTAATGTTAATTTCCTTGGAAAATCGCACAAAACCCTCAATGTTCAAACTTACTATAGACAGCACATTGGTAACACTTTTGTTTCCTGCTATGTTGACTAGTCTGTCAGCATTACCATTTTTATTAACATTAATATTGTAATTATCTGGCTATCCAGCATTGAATTCAACGCTGGGTTGATTACCTGTCTGCATACCTGAAGGGCCTTGGCCTACCCATCACCTGTGACCACCCTTTCTTTGACCAGGAGTATTACCAGCATTAGCCTTCTTAGGTTTGGTAAAAATGTCATTCCACTTTTTGGAAAGCTCACCCTGCCGCTTTTCAGTCCCACCTGAATTTTGAAGACAGCGTCTCATTTGCATCGGGGAATCTTTTTGTTGGCTGCCTGGTCGATTGCTTTTCTGCTGGTGTGTACTGCCCCTGAGTCACCAGCGCTGGTTGTGGGTACATGCTGCTGGGGAGGAGTGGAAGTTGGTGACCCTCTTCCAAAGCCACGGAGTGAGGGACTGCCCTTACTTACCCCTGCACCGACTGGGAGATTTTCTGACTCCACTTCCCGTTCTTCCTGTAGACTGGACACCTCTTCAGGGACATCCCTTGCTATCAGTTGGTGTGGACAGTCATCCCCGTTTGCGTGTTCTTGTGAGACATTCTCTTCAGACGCTATGACTGCTGTAGCTGGAGCTGCTTTGTCAGCTGGTGCTGGTGGGACATCATCATCATTTGTAGCTGGGAAGACGTCGTCACCTGTATCAGCCAGAAGATTTGAAGTAAGGACCTGGCCTTTTTCAGCAAAGTCTGATTCATGGTGAGCGAAGTTTGTGTCTTCACACACAGGGTCAAATGGAAATCCTGCTGCAGAACTTGCCCAGTCACCCATTTGCCATTCACTCTGTCTATCGTTTTGCTGGTTGAGGGGATTTGCTGATATTTCATTTTCAGGCAGTGCCCTTCTGTTCTGGGTTTCATTCTCTTCTTGTCCATGCCTTGCTTCTCTGTTCAGGTACTGACCACCCAGTGGAAATCTGGAAAATGTTCTGGGGTTATCAGCAGCCACCACACGACCATTCTTTAGGTAACCTCTTCTGCCCTCTGCTCTCAGTCGCTGCATCTCTTTATGCTGAGTGGGTGTAAGGTCAGGACCTAACCGGATACCTTCATCATGGGCCATGGATTGCCTGGATTGTTTCATGGACATAATTGCTCTGCAGAGTTCACAACTCTTGAAGGTAATGATCACTGGTCTAACAGCTCTCCCGTTAGTGTTTCCAACCCGCACAGCATCTTGAATATCTTCAAGCTTGAGGGTAATACCATCTGAGCTGAAATAAGTATTCAAAACGCTTACTATAATCTCTTTGAGGAGTGTAGTCGTCTCTTGCCTTTCTTCCTCCAGTCCCGTCATCTTCACATTGTTGCGCCTTTGATCAGATTTCATCTGTTATAGCTGTACACCCAGAGTGTCAGTACTTTGCTCAGAGTCTCTAACCCTTGAAAAGAAATGCTCTATGTCCTTGACATTCTCCTGCACCGTCTGTCACCCATGCTAAGCGTTGCTTGATGTCAGTCACCGTCTGTGTCACCCATGCTAAGCGTTGCTTGATGTCAGTCAGTCATTGCGCAGTGCTTGATGGTTTTCTGCTATATGTCCTTGACATTCTCCTGCACCGTCTGTGTCACCCATGCTAAGCGTTGCTTGATGTCAGTACCCATACTAAGCGTTGCTTGATGTCAGTCATGTCATTGTGCAGTGCTTGATGGTTTTCTGCTATATGTCTTTGCATGTTGATGTTTTGCTGGCTTATTTCGGACACCATGGACATCACAGAATGCATGTGTTGGGACAGACCATACATGTTAACATGGTGTTCTTGTTGGTTTTCTTGTTGACAAGGATAGGGAGGCGGTCCTGGATTTTATTCGACATCTCCGCATCTTGTCAACAACCCGACAATCAAGAACGTCAGAATGAGATCTGAGGGCCTACCTGATACAGGAATCTTGATAACTTGCACAAAAGACGCCATTGCCCTTCTTTCTCGAATCGCCATAAAGGCCAGGAAGCTCCATTCGAAAACACCTATACTGTACGGTGTTAATAGGCATTGCCTTAGTGAAAGGCGAAATAAAAGAAAAATAAACTAAGACGGAAAATCGCCCACAGTGAGTGTATTATCACTGTAAAATCCCGTGCAGTCAGACAGCTCCCAAAACACGACCGTTCAGCTTGAGAGATAAATGTGAACTCAGAGAGGCTATGAATTAATCGTAAGTATTAACCAAAATAATAAAATGTATAATTATGAAAAGAACGTTTGTCCACCATCGCCATGCTTTATCATCGAATAACGTGAGTGCATGGGCAAGTGGCAGACTCCTTCCTTTCTTCACGCCCCTTCTTGGAATCTTTTTCGCACACACATAATTATATTGAAAGCAGAGAGCAACATAGACTTTTATGCTAACTGTGTAAACTGAACTTATTTTCTGATTCTGTCATACATGTAGCTTGTAACCATTGGGCCATTT
>JAGGCT020000037.1:0-18867 GCA_017654935.2 Phymorhynchus buccinoides
AGTCCAGACATACAAAGCAGGGCACAGAAACAAATTATGGTAACAAGTTTTAACTTTCCTTTAAACTGGGTTTTTTACGGTTTTATAACTAACATGAAACTAAACTCATGGTGCCAAAACTTAATAATGAAATAAACAGCAAAAATAACACACACACTCAAAAGCAAAAAAATAAAAATAAACAAGACCCCAAAGCTTGCAAGGATTCAATACAAATAATGAAAGAAAAAAACAAAAAAGAAATAACACATAATTTCTAACAGATCATACTATGGCCAAGTGAAACTATCATTTTAAGCCATTCAAATTCAGTCAGTAGACTTGTTATGGATGGCACAATGCATGCAGAGTTAATTAAAAAAAATTGCATAGATTTGTTTTAAAACTATAAATTTGTCATACAAACATTATTTCACACTGATCATGTTTTTAAGCCAATCATCCAAGATATAATGTTCACGATTTTACTTGGGTCTCCTCCTTAATTGCTGATATGGCAATTAAAAGTTTTAATAACATAAGCATGATAATTGATTTGAATATATGCAATGTGTGATTGAAATTACGGTGATGATGATGTAAAATTTGAGAGAGAGAGAGAGAGAGAGAGAGAGAGAGAGAGAGAGATAGAGAGAGTAATAGAGAATAGAAATAACATGTATATTGCGTCTCCATCATATAAAAAAAGTATTTGGGGTGGTGGTAGGTGTGTGTGTGGGGGGGGGGGGGGGGGTATTTTGAAGAAGAGTGCTGCAACCATTTCTTTTCACCCACAAGAGCGTTAAGACGCTAGATCACCAGCCGCACAGCAATTTTCGCCTTCAGTGACCTTGACCGTTGACCAATGACCTTCAAGTTCAAACTTGGCCTATATATCCTAACAACCTACCCGCATGCAAAATTTGAGCCTCCTCCCCCTCCGTTCAATTGTTTTATCCTGTTAACGCACACACTCAGCGAGGAATGAACATCTTTGAAAAACATTGCCAGCTTTGCTTTGCGGCAGGTTACACGTTAATACAGTGGAACCTCCCTTTATAAGACGTTAAAAAATCATTTAAAATGAGGTCTTATAAGGTAGGTAATTTTAATACTTACAAAGAAGGACCAATGTCTCAAGAGAAGTAGGTCTTATGTGGGAGGGAGTCTTATAATGGGAGGTCTTATAAGGGAGGTTCCACTGTAATAATGTAAAGCAGTACATCAATTTATACAGAAATAAAGTCTCTACAGCACTACAGCTACGGTTGTACATCAGTCAGATTACATAGATTTCATGTTGCTACTATTTCAGGCATATAAAAATCGATACAAAAACATTCAGTGTTCACATAGAGTATTATCTGTACTCTAATAACACAACGCTCCATATCGTCAAAGGGAATAGGAATTGTTCGGAAATAATTAAGGGGAGTAATTTCATGGTGTGTGGGAGTGATCTTGCCTAATTCAAATCGGTCAAACAGGGTGAAAGTTACTCTATCTTCAGCTCTCGTAGCCTATCGACTCGTATGTTTGAGCAAACATACAGCACTTAGAACACTGTGCGTCATTCTAAAAAATTATGTCATTTATATTTTCACGTCACATTTTGCAAGTTTTATCAGTTTGTGGTTACTGGCCACCCCTAATATAGTGTTACACATGGTCTCAAAATCTTTTTCATTCTTTTTCGAGAGAAAAAAAATGCATACAAACAGTTACAATGTTTACAGCAAAAATGTTGATTTTTACATATCAAACATAAATGTTTGTTCAAAAGAGTTGTTTTTAAGAAATAGTGACAAAAATCAACAATATATGAGCACATATTTCCAAACATTTGAGAACCCTAACCACATAACTAAGCATAAAACACAATTATGTCCATTAATAAGCTTATGTAATAAAAACAAATAATAATAAAAAAGGTCATGCTGTACAGAAACAGAGTATCAAATCATCACACAAAAAAGACACATTTATGAACCTGTTCAATTCATTTCCAATAGCTTAATAGCTTAACACGAACCAGAGACTATTTATAAATCAAATGAAATAGCATACATTCATGAAACTTCAACATTTGTGTAGACTATGTCACAATTAAACAAAATGATAAAACGGTTTGATCTCGTTACTTTCTGATTTTCCGATTTCTTGTTGGTGTGGTTATTTACAAGAGGAAGCATTCTTGGAATCAATCATTATCAAAACTTAAGACATATTTTAAAATTAAATAAATAAACATTTGTGCATTGGGTCAAAATTAATTTTTACACATAATGTAAGGCACAGTGCACACAATAAAATTGTCCAAATTAGCATTTTATAATTATCGGGAAAGAACAGGAAATATTACAACTTCCAACATCAGTGCGCTTCACAAAACAGCAAGACAAATAATACATGTAAAGCAATGTCAAGATGAATGTTCTTTGCATACACTTTAACCTCTTCAGCACTGAATGACATGCATAATTTTATGCGTATTCCATAATGCTTCAGTACTTGCCACTGATGCAAATAATTATACGTCAGTGCTCATTCACGATATATTGCAGCATTCAAAAATTACTCTTGGCAAACAGGCAGCACAGGCGCAACTATAATAGACGACACTGAAGGGGTTAACAGCAAGAATATTTTACTCACGAATCGGCAATCAGTGTGTAAGGTCAAATAGCATGGCACTTTGGTGATAGTCATGCATGATCATTTATGTACATCAAATGTCAAAGTCATATTAATTAATTGGGTCATTATTTCAACAACAAAACAACATAAATTTTGAAAAAAACACAACTTTTGTTTAAACATAATATTAACTAAGCAAGTACTTTTAGGGGTTTATAAGTCAGTTTCCCCCCCGAATTCGGAGTGTGGCTGCCCACGTGGCAGGGTAATAAAAAAAAAACGGTCACACACATAATGTTCTCATCCGTAGCTGATGCATTTTTGTACCATAATGTTCAAGTGCTTCGGCTGTTGGGATGATCCCTGGAGTCTTTTAGCCAGGATAAGCAAACAAACAAACATAAAAGTCAGTTATGATAATGAATTTGAATGTCTAATTGTATTTGTTCCAAATGTTTTAAACACAGTTACAATCAAAGTTATGATCCTGATAAATTAAAAAAAGACGGTTTACATTTCTGATATTAACATTTTTGTACAGCAATTTCAGCATTGGGAAGGACAAAAATTAATGTCAGTTGAAACAATATTTACAACACATAAAAGGTCTTACAATGTCGACCACAAAATAAGGAGTGAAGGGGGTGAAGGAGACATTGTTGACTTTTAATCAACTGCTAATATGTATGTCAAATTTTAAAATGATAGGCAAAGTCAACACTGACAGAAAACGTATTCACATAATCTTCAGATGTTTAGAAACGACAATACACAGTCTTACTGAAAAATATAAACTTGAATCCAATGAAGAACCTACAATACTCTATACAGAAAGTTACAGTACAAAATGAAAAGAAAAAGAATGGAATACAGGGTACTTTTTAATAATAGCTTTAATTGCTGGATGTAACTTATGACTGACCTTTCTTTCTTTTCATCCAGTCACCTTCATTCACTCTTTTCTGTTGTTTGTGAAGCCACGTCATGATAATGATGATGTATTATGTTTAAAATGGAACAAAAACACAATCTTAACCATTAACAAAACTATAATAGCAATATTTACAAATGAGTGACTCAGACAACAACAAAATAACACACTTACTATTTCTTGGGCAACATCAGAGAGTACCAAATTGATAGCTAGATTTTCCTCAAGTCCACTCCCACACACCCCTCCTCACCCCCACACCCCACTCTCCCCAAAAGGTTGTACTGCACTGCCGTGCATGCTCTCCATGTGGGAGTAGTCTCTGTGTCAAAAGACCCAACAAAGTACATAATACAAAACAATAAACTTCATAGAAAGCAGTAACACATGCAGATTATATTTTTCTCATTATTACACGAGTTTTTACCAGCCAAATAAACCCAAACAAATTGAAACAAGAGCTACGTAATTGCAAAGCATATAAAACGTGCATCATTTAATCTTAAATTGTCATACATTTTTTTTCAAACTATAGCACGCAAAAACAAAAAAGTGATGAAGCAAACAGGGATACCAGTGACCATTACTACATAAGTCGCAAGCTAAATCTTCTTTTCTTTTGCTTGCAACATAGCATGTTTCTACAAATCAATACTCAAAAACTCTGTATCAGATTTTTTGCCTTCAAAAGGAATTACAAAATGGAAAAACATGAGGTGAAAAAACCCACAAACACGAATAAACTAAGTCTAATCTGCCCTGACCTTATCTACTTTATGAAATCATGAGATAAATACAGCAGACATACATGTATAATTCTATATTTTAACAAACAAAATCTTGACTACAAGCTTCTCACAAGGTGAACATTATTTTCAAATTATCAAAAATATGTGACAATCTTTTTAAGGTTAAAACAACATCATAAATCAATATATGTACATCTTTAAAAAATGGCATCTCATGTGTAAAAACAAAACAGAGGTGTAATGAATTACATATTTTATAAATATTTTAGAACATGGTCAATAACAAAAGACACAAAACAACATGATAATTTGAAAGATCACACACTCACATACAGACATACACCACTCAGAGGGAAAGAGAAAGAGAGAGAGAGTGAGTGGGTTGGGGGACAGACACAGACACAGATAGAGAGAGAAAGAGAAAAACAGCGTGAGGTTGTACAGACTAATTCGAATGACACACGCAGGTTTGTAGCTATAACGTCAAATTAATTTCCGTCTTTCTCAAACGTTATTAAGCAGCACTTTCTTTGCATTCTATGGAGTGGAGAGCTTGAGGAGCACCGCAAAACTCTCCATACTGGAATGATGTCCTTGTTTGATGAGAATGTCGCTGTTTTGTTCACATCTGAAACACACAAACAACATAGGTTGAAAAAGATCCTCAGTTTACTTTGCTGGCAGTAAAAACAAAACCCACAAAAACCACACCAACAGATACAAAGAGCTTGCAGTCCGCAGCTGACAGCTCCCTTTCCCCTACACTAGAGGTGGGGATAATTGAGAACTCACTCACTGCCTATTGTTACCATACTCAACACTTCCCACCTTCCACCTTTTCACCTTCCAGGTGGGAAGTGAGAAAGTTGGCTTCATTCTTTGCAGGGTTGGTAGGCTGCGAAGTTATCACTCTTTGTGACATTTAGGCCTTTTGGTGTCACTGAGCGGCAGATACTGAGATACGTCCTCGGGAGCTTGTCACCTCCTTCAGTCCATTATGTTCGTGTGACATGTAAATGTAACTATTTTTTCGCTCTTTCCCCATAGCAACACAGTGATAGCTAGGCTAGTAGTAGTACTGTAGTAATATGACATGCATATCACTGTGTCGCTCTTTCCCCATGGCAACACAGTGATACGCTAGTACTGTAGTAATATGACATGCATATCACTGTGTTGCCCTTTCCCCATGGCAACACAGTGATACTCTAGTACTGTAGTAATATGACATGCATATCACTGTGTTGCTCTTTCCCCATGACAACACAGTGATACGCTAGTACTGTAGTAATATGACATGCATATCACTGTGTTGCCCTTTCCCCATGGCAACACAGTGATACTCTAGTACTGTAGTAATATGACATGCATACCACTGTGTTGCTCTTTCCCCATAGCAGCACAGTGATAGCTAGGCTAGTAGTAGTACTGTAGTAATATGACATGCATATCACTGTGTCGCTCTTTCCCCATGTCAACACAGTGATACTCTAGTACTGTAGTAATATGACATGCATAACACTGTGTTGCTCTTTCCCCATGTCAACACAGTGATACGCTAGTACTGTAGTAATATGACATGCATATCACTGTGTCGCTCTTTCCCCATGTCAACACAGTGATACTCTAGTACTGTAGTAATATGACATGCATATCACTGTGTTGCTCTTTCCCCATGACAACACAGTGATACTCTAGTACTGTAGTAATATGACATGCATATCACTGTGTTGCTCTTTCCCCATGGCAACACAGTGATAGCTAGGCTAGTAGTAGTACTGTAGTAATATGACATGCATATCACTGTGTTGCTCTTTCCCCATGGCAACACAGTGATACTCTAGTACTGTAGTAATATGACATGCATATCACTGTGTTGCTCTTTCCCCATGGCAACACAGTGATAGGCTAGTACTGTAGTAATATGACATGCATATCACTGTGTCGCTCTTTCCCCATGGCAACACAGTGATACGCTAGTACTGTAGTAATATGACATGCATTGTGTTGCCATGGGGAAAGTGAGAAAAATGGCAACTTTTATTACGACCATTACTGGATTTATCACATACAATTAACCTACACTAGTAAAGGGACAACAATCAGCTGCTCACAATTGTTTGTTTATACTATGTAGGTAGGTAGGGTGTTGTCTGCAGTGTCTGCTAGACTATATACCCCCCACCCCCACCACCCAGTCCCTCTGTTTTTGACACAACAAAAAGATCACGAGAATAATGCTGTTTGTACACAGAAAGAAAAAGGGCAAGGAGTCAGGATGTAAAGCTATAAGATGTGCACACTTTTTCGAGTTCTCAAAGAAGATAAAGCTCTTACTATACCCCCACAATCAAAGTATACATTTGCTACAGCACTCTAATTGCTAAAATACTCTCAGAAGATATGGCTCTTATCCCCTAATCAAAGTTTACATTTGCTACAGCACTCTAATTGCTAAAATACTCTCAGAAGATAAGGCTCTTATCCTCCAAACAAAGTTTACATTTGCTACAGCACTCTAATTGCTAAAATACTCTCAGAAGATAAGGCTCTTATCCCCCAAACAAAGTTTACATTTGCTACAGCACTCTAATTGCTAAAATACTCTCAGACTCTTATCCCCCAAACAAAGTTTACATTTGCTACAGCACTCTAATTGCTAAAATACTCTCAGAAGATAAGGCTCTTATCCCCCAAACAAAGTTTACATTTGCTACAGCACTCTAATTGCTAAAATACTCTCAGAAGATAAGGCTCTTATCCCACAATCAAAGATTACATTTGCTACAGCACTCTAATTGCTAAAATAGTCTCAATCTTTTGGAAGTTAGGGGGGAAATCCATCTGCCTCCAACTCTGCACATATTGCAGCATTTTGGTTACAAAATACCTGATTCCTTAGGACTTCTACGCACCAAAACAATTCATCTTGACCCTGGCAAGGTCTGCATATACTCCAGACACTAAACTATCCTCATTCTTTCAGAGCTCTGAAAGAAAAGTCTTACCCTAATCAAAGTCTGCATGCCTTGCAGCACTGTAAATTATCCTACATCTTTCACAACTCTCTAAAAAAATAAAAACTCTTACCCAAATCAAAGTCTGCATGCCTTGCAGCACTATACTGTGAACTATCCTATATCTTTCACAACTCTCTAAAAAAAAACACAACTCTTACCCCAATCAACATCTGCACGCTTTGCAGCACTATAAAGTAAACTATCCTACATCTTTCACAACTCTCTAAAACAAAAACAACTCTTACCCCAATCAAAGTCTGCACGCCTTGCAGCACTATACTGTAAACTATCCTACATCTTTCACAACTCTCTAAAACAACAAAACATCTCACCCCAATCAAAGTCTGCACGCCTTGCAGCACTATACTATAAACAATCCTACACAACTCTCTAAAAAACCACAACTCTTACCCCAATCAAAGTCTGCACGCCTTGCAGCACTACACTGTAAACTATCCTACATCTTTAACAACTCTCTCTAAAAAAAAACCCACTCTCACCGCAATCAAAGTCTGCATGCCTTGCAACACTATACTGTACGCTATCCTCCATCTTTAACAACTCTCTCTCTATAAAAAAAAAACCAACCCAACAACTCTCACCCCAATCAAAGTCTGCACACCTTGCAGCATTATATTGTAAACTATCCTCCATATTTCACAACTCTCTATAAAAAAAAACTAAGCTCTCACCCCAATCAAAGTCTGCACGCCTTGCAGCACGATACTGTAAACAATCCTCCATCTTTCACAACTCTCTAAAAAAAACTAAGCTCTCACCCCAATCAAAGTCTGCATGCCTTGCAGCACTATACTGTAAACTATCCTCCATCTTTCACAACTCTCTAAAAAAGCCTAAGCTCTCACCCCAATCAAAGTCTGCACGCCTTGCAGCACTCTTGTAGCGATATCACAAGCCCATGTGGCATCACTCTCGGTGTACACATCGGCGGGCAAGGAGGGATAGACGTGCAAATCGGGGTAGCGCATTCGCGAGTGGGGTCCAATGCGACGTTCCATTTCCCGGACCAAGGCACTGATGGTGGAGTCTCCCACGAGGATGGACAGCTGGGGCAGGGCGTGAGACTGCATGAACATCTTATCGGAATCGCGGAAGTAGATGACTGCTTTCAGGGCCTTTTCCACCGCCTGTCAATAATGAAACAACAAACACAAGCACACACACACACATACATTTTTTTAAAGAAAGAGTTGTATAAAGGTTACAAACAAATACAGGCTCAAACATAACACAGAATATTTGTATTCATGCATCCATCTTCTCTCACTGACACACTTCCTTTTAGAACAACTGGTGTAGGGGAATCAGGATTGTTTTCACATAACTTTTATTTAAATGTGTTCCGACTCAGATTTTCTGGTAAAAATTATGTTTTAAAAACTTGCTTTTTTATATATCTTTTTTTAATTCATGTTGCGGTGGAAAAGACACTGGATTTATGTCTGTAATGCTCTACTAAAAATTAAGAATAAAAGTGGATAAAGTCCTCAATTTCTTCTTACTTTTTTATGCCATAACAAAGTAAACAAAGCGAAAGCCAAAAACCAAAGTTAACAAAAGGGTTATGCCTTTCCAACGTTTACAAAGGTCAAAGCAATTATAACCAAAGCCTTATAAAAGCTGGTAAAACCATAGCATGCAGTTAAGCGTTACCGAAGTTAGCAAAGCCATGGCCTAAGCTTAAGCCTTACCAAAATTATCAAAGCCATAGCCTAAGGTTATGTCTTATCAAAAAGACACTGGATTTATGTCTGTAATGCTCTACTAAAAATTAAGAATAAAAGTGGATAAAGTCCTCAATTTCTTCTTACTTTTTTATGCCATAACAAAGTAAACAAAGCGAAAGCCAAAAACCAAAGTTAACAAAAGGGTTATGCCTTTCCAACATTTACAAAGGTCAAAGCAATTATAACCAAAGCCTTATAAAAGCTGGTAAAACCATAGCATGCAGTTAAGCGTTACCGAAGTTAGCAAAGCCATGGCCTAAGCTTAAGCCTTACCAAAATTATCAAAGCCATAGCCTAAGGTTATGTCTTATCAAAATTACCAAAGCCATAGCCTAAGCTTAAGCCTTACCCAAATTACCAAAGCCATAGCCTAAGGTTATGTCTTATCAAAGTTAACAAAGCCATAGCCTAAGGTTATGTCTTATCAAAGTTAGCAAAGCCAAAGTCTAAGATTAATATTAAGCTTTATCAAAGAAAACAAAGCCATGGCCTAAGTTTATGCCTTACCTAAAATTAACAAAGCCACAGCCTAATTAAGGTCATGCCTTAACAAAGTTAACAAAGCCAAAGCCTAAGCTTTACCAAAGCCATAGCCTATGGTTATGCCGTACTAAAGTTAACAAAGCCAAAGCCATAGGTAATGCTTTAACAAAGCCAGCAAAGCTGTAGCCTAAGGTAAAACCTTACCAAAGTTAACAAATCCATAGCCTACAGTTATACCTTACCGAAGTTAACAAAGCCATAGCCTAAGGTTATGTCTTACAAAGTTAACAAAGCCATAGCCTAAGGTTATGCCTTATCAAAGCTAGCAAAGCCATAACCTTTGGTACCAAAGTTAACAAAGCCATAGCCTTATCAAAGTTAACGAAGCCATAGTCTGCAGTTAAGCCTTACCCAAGTTAACAAAGCCATAGCCTAAAGTTAAACCTTACCAAAGCTAGCAAAAGCCATAGCCTAAAGTTAAGCCTTACCAAAGCTAGCAAAAGCCATAGCCTAAAGTTAAACCTTACCAAAATTAACGAATCCTAGCCAATGGCTATACCTTACCAGAGACATAGTATATTAAGTGAAAAGAAACTCTATGGAAAGCCAGACAACTGTGGGTCTTGAGAGAAGAACCCTCCCCTCATGGGGATACCGGGAGGTCTTTTGTATAAATAGTTCCTCCACCTTCTGGAAGTTCTGTGCTTGTAACTTCCTCTAATCTGTCACTCTCTTTGACTCTGCCTTTTCCCTTTGCTCACCGTCTTTCTGCCTTACTGGAACATTCTGCTGCCTTTTTCAAGAAAACTTTCAAAAATATTTCCTCCAGCCGAACTCGGACTTGTTGGGCCTATTTCTTAGTTAGGCGCATAACGGCAGCATGATGCATTTGCGCTCATAATTGACAGGAAGCTGTCTGAGCGATCGAAGAAGAAGAAGAAAAGAGAAGACCCACCTCCCCTTCCCTCAAATAAGTGCCTTGCAAAACAAAGTCATAGCCAATGCTTATGCCTCACCACTGTTAATAGAAAACGTGTAAGGATGTTTTTTTAAGTACGCAAACTTACCTGATGACACTGGTAGCAGATCCAATTGTGTCCCTTGTCACACAGGCCTTTGGCAGCTTGTGCAGCCTCCACATCAGCCTTTGCCTGCCGGAACCAACGCCGGGCCTCTCCTGGCTGTGGATTGGGAGTACTCTGCCATTCTCTCCGCTGAGAGCTTGAGAAATCGTCAGAATCTGCACCATGGTGGCTTGCTCTGAAGCGTGACCCGGACTCGTACTGAGCTTGGTATGCTCTGGCCCTGGAAGTCATGTTGGCGTAGAAGGAAGAGTCGAATGCAGAATGTCTTCTAGGAGGTGAAGCGTCTCCCTGCCCTCTCTCATCGTCATCTGGCAAAGGTTTGCCTTCATTCAGAAGGTCGACATACTCAAAGATTTTCTGGGTGACACGTGTACAGAATTCTTCATTTCCGTGATTTCGGTCAGGGTGCCACTTGAGCAAAAGTCTCTTCTTCACCCGCTGTCTGTCTGCATCCCTGGGAAACTGCTGCCATGCTTCAGTCAGAATGGCTCGTATTTCTTTGAGGACTGTCTTCATATCAGCAGGTTCTCTGTGCGTTGATTGAGCACCACTTGGTACTCTATGTGTTGATTGGGCACCACTTGGCTCTCTATGTGTTGATTGGGCACCACTTGGTTCTCGATGCGTTGATTGGGCACCACTTGGTTCTTCATGTCTTACAATGTCTGTTGACCCACTGCTGGTTTCCCTGTTTTCTGTTGACTTGCGGACAAACTTGTAGAGTTCTGTGGCAGAAACTTCCTTATCTCCGTAGTCTGGACCAAGAGAAATGCGATAGCGTCGAGTCAGCAAAGAAACATGATTCGTTCCACTTGTACCAACTTCTTCCAACACTATGGCATACATGTAGACGGCATCATGTGTTTCTTCCTCCATGGTTGTAACATCTGGATCATAGACTTCATAACCAACATGTTCGCCTTTTCTGAAGTGGTAGAAGCTGTTGTCGAGATAGCAGTGATGATTCAATGGTACAAATGTTCCTGCTTTAGGAAAGACAGACTCCTGTGAGACAGCAAAGAAATTGCATTCTTGAATATTATGTTGGTCCAGTATCTTACATGCATCTCTAGGATTCTGCAGGATCTCAACTAAAAGGAGTTTATCCAGGCCTGTATGGAGGACAAAATCCATGGCATAAACAAGACTCCGCAAAGATGGATCCCAACCAGATGTTGGAGTGGATCTTTCCGCTTCAACATAGACAAAGGCCTGTCTCGGTGTTCCTTCTCTCTTGTCAACAAATGAAGACAACTCATCTGACTCACTTCCAGGAATCTCTTGGTCATGCAGTGTCAGCACAGTCTTGAGGCCTGCTATTTCTCTGACAAACACATTTGACAGTTTGTTCTGAACATCTTGGGCAGACTCAGCAGTGAATGCGCGTTCATACTTGCAATGTTTGTGGTATACTAAACGGACAACTGCATACCTTGTGTATGGGTTTTCAAGCTTTTCCACAAGACCATTAGATACACTTCCTTCTGAAGCATTATCACGGACAGCATATGGAATGTCTTCTTTCACAATGTCAGACAACAAAATCATCCAGTACTCTCTTGGAAGGCGATTAATCTCTTCAAAAGGTGTGGTTATATCCATTTCCAGCGTCTTGAACCCAAGGAAGAAGTGCATGTCTTCAGGAAACTGCTGAAGCCGTTTCCCAAAGGCCCTGTTTTTGTACACAAGTTCTCTTGTGGTGTGCAAGCTTTGTTCCTGTGTGGGAAAATACAAGTCACCCACTGTGATCCTTTTCTGCACATCGGTTCCTTCTCTGAGGCAACGAAACAAGCCTTCAATAGCAGTTTTGACAAGTTTCATCTCTTCAACATGTAATAAAGTGTCTGCAGATTCTGTTTTCAACCAAGCAAGGAACTGTGCATAATGATCTGCAGTCACACACTGCATGGCACCAAGTCTTTTGAACAGCTCAAAGTACTTTCCAAAGAACACTGGAGCTTTCTCGATGTGTCCTCTGATAATGTCCTTCTGTTGCAGGTCTATGACAACACTGGTTGGCTTCAGCATTTGTTTGTTTTGGGTGTCACAGATGAGAGGAATTTCTTTCAAGAGCAGGATGTCATTGTCATCATCAGTGTTGTTCTCCAAGTACTTGTAGATCTCTTCCATTACATCATGAAGGTTTTTGTTGTTTTGAAAGGATTCAAACAAGTCAAGTCCTTTCTCTCCAGATAGAGCAGATGATACGTTCTTCAGGTGCTGGATCACTTTCTCCTTTTGTGGATGCTGGTGAAGACACAGCAAACTCATGACATCTGAAACCATTCTGCTGTCAATGTATTTGCAGGGAAGAGCGTATCCAGCAAGAATCCAGCTAGTGCTCCACAGAAGATGCAGATGTTCCTCGCTAGCACTTTCAGAATATGATATCAGTCTTGCTGGACCCAGCAGCGATGCAATCTGTATCAGCCGCTGTCCTTGGAGTGTTGAGGTCCAGTCTGAAGGCACAATGAACCGTATGCTCTTCACCTGTGACAGCAAGCTGCCTTTAGTCAGGTCTTTCCGGCCAAAAAGGTGTTTCACAAGGGTCTGTGATTTTTGGCCAACAGTCTCAGTCAAACCATCTCTTCTGCCTTCAGTCTCCACAGCATGTGCATACTCAAGAAACATAGCTCCAGACACTATAGACACCATGCCTGCAGCTTTCATGAACTGCTTCCACTCATAGCTGTTGTATGGCTTCGGTGGAAACCTGTCCTCAGAACACATGGCCCGAAATACATCTTCATGGGGACTGAAGAAGTCCTCAGCTCTGTGAAGTGCACCATGTAGGCTGATGAAAGCTGTTGTTCTTAACTGTTGAACCAGTTGTGCATTTGGAACACTGTCCCAGCTGTCTCTGAGTTTGTCTCTGAGAAATGTCATGTGAGATACGATAGCTTCCTGTGATAAACGATCAAGGCTAGGCAGCAAGTAAAGGGAGTAAAACTCCTCTGCATTAACAGATCTCAACTGAAGAAACTGTCGCAGGTTGTTTGGGACACACGCTTTGCGTAAGAGATGCATCATGATGCTTCTGTGGAGAGACCACTGTTCCAGGCCAGTTTCAGGGACTGAAGCATCCAAACACAGAACTCTAGCAGTGTCAGAGAGGGACACAAGACCTGTTCCAACAGCTGGGAACACAGGAAGGCTGAGCAGTTCTTTCTTCAGTTGACTTGCATCGTGACATGTTGGTATCAGGCTTTGAAGAGTATTGCTGAAGTAGTCCAGAATCACGTTGCCAGTTTCAAAGGAAACAGACAAGCGGTTGGCACAAGATGCTAGAGCACGCAGCACACCCCTTGGATTGTTGATGGATGCAACGAGACTCTGTATAAAGTTGTTGTCATCACAAAGCTGGTTGTTCAAAATGGGTAATGGAAGTCTTTTCAAGACATCCAACAAAAGAGGATACGTTTGATCAATGACAGGCAAATGCACAACCTGCTGCAAATGCTTGACTGGAAACAACATTGGCTGGTCATGCCCTCCTTCTTTCTTCTGGACAGGGATCAGACAGCAGTCACCAAGCATCCTCACGACCTCTTCTGCTCTTTCCTGTAGCCCATGTTCCTCTGATCTGTCTTCAGTTGACCTCTTTGCATCTGTCACTTCTTCCAAGAACTTCCACACTTCAGCCAACCATGTTTTTCCTGCTGGAACTGATGGAAGATTCTGCATGTCCAAAATGCAGGGCTGGCCAGCAAAGATGTTGGAGTCCATCACAGAGCTGTGTAGTTTGGAGGCAAATGTAAAAATGCTCAAAGGTTGCAGCACTCCATTTGTATCCTTCACGTTTGTGAAAAAGCGGATGATGAATTCGTGGAGAAATTCTTCTGCTGACCCAGGTAGGAGATAGAAGAACTTTGAAATGATTGGCAGTGGGCCAAATCCAGCAGCCGAAAACATGTGCAATGTTCCAGACTGTCGCAGACACAGGGGTAAACCGTCCAACTGGTTCAAGAAATTTGATGCTTTTGTCACAAACTTGACAATCTTTTGGACATTGCCTGCCGTTTTCAAAGGTGTTTCAGCCACTGGTTTAGGGAGACCAGAGATGTTGCATCCATTTCTCACATTTTGACCTGATGACTTGAGAAAATGCAAGACAGAACCTGCCGTCACCTGCTGCACTTGTTTCACTCCACTGAGTCTGAAGCCTTCATAGATACACAGAGGAGCTGCCAATATCTTCATGTTCAGTCTTTTCAGCAGGTCTTCCATCTCTCTGGCTGCCACATTGGGTGATGGGTTGTTGGCTCTGTGGCCAGATGATGTTGAAATCCCACTTGATAAGTACACTTGGTTTCCACTTTGTTCTTTGGCTTGTTTAGAATGCATGGCTACAAGGTTGCTGAAGTATCCAGGAAAGCCTGCCTTTCTCACTGCTGAAATCCACTCAACTTCCGTTGCTTCAGCACAAACCATGGGGAACAGTGTCAGTTCATCTTTTGCAATGGTTCTGTAGATTTCACAGGCCAGCTTTGCCCAGATTGTGCTGCCAGCAGGAGAGGGGAATAGACCATGGTACTGTTTCAGCGTTGAGGACATTGATGATGTGCTGAAACCCTTGCCATTGTCTGGGAATAGCATGGTCGTCATAGCTTTCAGTGCTGTGATGTAGGCTGGCACGACAACGTACAAGGCAATGGCATCATTCCACTCTGATCTGATGTCATCCATGTTTGCTCCACTGTCCCACAGATTCCTGCGGGTTTCATGGTCCAAAGCAAAGTGGCCATTCACATGCATGGGGAGGCCAGTGGAGACAGGAAGAGGCAGCATACAGAAGGCTTGATGATTTCCCTGACTGCTTCCAGTTTCTTCGTCCTGCTGTCTCTTTGCGGTCAGTCTGACTGCCACGCCTCCACGAGGAAGCAACCGCATATTTTCCTTGCCCCATTCTCGGTCCAGTTGTGCAGACAGCGTTTTCCCAGACAATCCAACTCTATGGACCGTGAGCCAGTCCACACTTGTTCCAGCTGAATCCTCAATCCTAGACACCACCACTGCTTCATGGACTGGGATGGCTTGCACATGTGTTGGGTTTTGCTTCATTCTCAGTGAAATCTGATGTAGAGCCGCCTTGAAGTTTTCAAGTTGCTGGGAACTTTGATCACAAACTGACTTGATGACTTCAAATTCTTTTCTCAGGGAGCCATCAGGACACACAGAATAGATACCCACTGTCTGCAGGTTGTTCAAGAATAAGAGGCACATGCTAATTTCATTTTTGAACTCTTCAAGAAGTTTTTTTATGTCAGTTTTTGTCACTGCTTTTTTCGTTATCTCTGATTTTTCAGTCATTTTGTCAGTGCGAAGAGGAAACCTGAAAAGAGTTCCAGGCCGAGTTGTATCGATGGAGTCATCAAGATAGCCGGAGACAAAGTCAGGGTAGGCTCCTTTCAGTTCTTCCATATCTGAAAACTGCACTCCAGGTTTAGAGCTTTCAGCTCCATGAACATACTGACAGTTGGGGTCAAGGACACAGATCACATCCTCTTTGTCATCCACTTTAGTCCAGAAAGAAGGGATGTCTGTAATGTGGAAGACTGCATTGAAGCCAACTCCAAACTGGCCAATCTTCAAATCATCTTGTCCCTTGCTGCCAACTCCCAGGTTCTGAATCCCTTCCATGTCTCTTGAAGTAAACGATCTGTTGTTGTAGAAACAGAGCGCAGGTCCCTGGAAAGATTCAAAGTTGTCAGGAATACTTTGAGTACGAAGTTGGCGGAAATCCATGATGAACTTGGCTTCTGTGGCCTGAGCATCATCTGCATTCTGGAGGAGCTCCTTGCACACAGAAGAATCAAATGTGTATCCTTCCAGCAATCGCCTGATCCGAGTAGTCAGCTTTTCAGACTGTCCAAATGGCTGACACTGAATGGGTTTAGTCATATTGGACCAATGTTGTCGCTTCTTGGTTTGTGCCCCAAGTAGTTTTGCAGTATCTTTGGGGATCTTTTCATTGACATATCTCATCTGATTGGCAGTTTTCAATGTATCACAGTCATCAACACACAGACTGGAACCTGGCTGCATGAAACCATGGACATCTGGCAGGAAGACACGGCCTGTGTCAATCTGTTCAGCGTAAGGAACATGCCTGGTCATGATGCTGGCAAGGAGCTGTGCAACCCGAGAGACAAGATCAATGGCATGGCTGGACAGTTGAGTACCAACATTCTCTCTGTTCAGTCTCTCTAGAATCAAGAGCACATCATTGGTTGTGAAGATGTTTTTCACCCCAACGGTTTGGAAGAAATCTCTGTGTGTTCTGATGCCATCCCCGAGTCTGAACAGGTAAGGTGTGCAGTCAAAAGGGCAGGAGAATGCCACCTGAGATGCCTGAACAAAATAGTCACCTGTCCAGACAATGCACATGTTTGCCAGCTTTGAACAGAGAAGACTCGAGACAGAGTTTCCTTCATTCCTTCCTGTGAAGGATCTATTCCTGACAGCACTTTCCTCACTCCTTTTCAAGCATGTGTTCAGGTAATCATAGATGCGACTGCTGATAGACTGAACAAGTTCTTTGTGACTGGGGCTTTGGTTGTGCTGGTTTACAACCACTACCAGCTGCTCCAGAACACACTCCAGCAGGCGCATGCTACAATGATCTTCATCAACCAGAACCCCTAACGACTTCAACACTTTCCTGATTTTCCCACCCACATACATTTCACTTGGTCTCAAGGCTTTGAAGTCCAGCAGCTTTTCCCTGCAGCCTACAAGGTCCTTCAGGTTTTCCAGAGACAGTTCTTGAGGAGAAACAAGACCAGGAGCATCCCCACCTGCCCATGGGAAATGCCATTCTGATGGCTTGTTCAGAACAGGTAGGAAAGCAGTCTGTGACAACAGTCGCTTTATGTCATCAGGACATTTCCCTAAATCAGACTTTGATACAGTGTCAATGTAGACTGACAGGTACTCAATTAAGCAAAAAGCACGGTTCAGCGACTCCTCAACTTTGTTTCCTTTTTTCAACAGAACCACTGATCTTGCTCTGTCCAGCACCATTTCCCAAGGCAGCTCATCTGTTGCCATTCCAAGCCTGGACAGATGATGCAAAGATCCCTCAGTGCAGAAGTTTGTTTTGCTTCCTTCTTCTCCTCCTTTCTGTGGAAAGCGTAGCTCTGATACATGAAAAAGCTTTGCAACACGTCCTTTTGGGCTGACCAGCTCTCTGGGTTTTCTCAGAAACTCCCCTCCTTGACAAGGAATGCAGGCAGTGTTTTTGATCAGCTGATTTATTTCCTGATTGTTCAGCATCACAGCATGGTAGATCAGTTGGTCTCGCTCTTCAGGTTTCAACCCATCGCTCAGCAAATTTGGTAAGAAAAAATCTCTGTAGAATGCCACTTTGCTTATGACTTTTCTGTCCAAAGCTCCTCGCACGCCCTTGCATCGCATCAGCTCACAAATGTCAGATGGGACATCCACAAGGTGACCAGGCCCTGACCAGAACCTTTGCAGAGCATTCCAGGCGATCAACCCACAGTCAGAGTCTCTGAACTGTGGCTCCAAAAAGAAGGCATCACTGAAATCCACCCACACGTTCTGGCCTGGCACAGGCAGGACTTTGTTTCTGTCATTCTGAAGATGATGATAGAAACTCTTGACCAGACACTGCACTCCAGCCCTGGGCCACAAATCAAAGTATCGGGCAAAGTCAGCATCCACTGCGGCCTCCATGCTCACCTGCTGCAGCAGCAGCAAATAAGCTCGACACACTGCGTCACCGTAGAGAGCGGTGTTCCATGAGGATCCCTTGCTGTCCAGATCATCCTCTGTCTGCACAACCAGCCCTCGCCGATCTGATGTTAGAGCAAATGTTCCGTTCACATGAACTGGTAGGGCAGTTCTTGACAGTTCCAGGTCTTCAGGCAGAGGCAAGAAGCAGAACAAGTGGCCAGTGTTGTAGAACCCTGAGGGATTGTTTTGCAGAGGTATCAAGCCACTGTCAGCAACTGAAATAGCTGCAGCTGCTAGGGGTACAAGACCTTCTTGCATCTTCATGAGTGCCATATCAGCTGACTTGCCAATTCCTGAAGCCCACGTCACCTGCCATTGCATACTGGTATTAGCCTTTTCTGCTCCACACACAGCACTTGCTTCTGCAGATACTGCCATGTTGATTTCCAGCTTTTGATGGATTTTGATGTCTCTGTTCTGCTTTGACCAGTTGTCTTTCATGAACTGCAGGATCGTCTTGTTGTTCATCCTGACTTG
>JAGGCT020000379.1:5000-16900 GCA_017654935.2 Phymorhynchus buccinoides
TGTGTGTGGTGTGCCCACAGCGGGCACACAGTCAAAACCTGCAAGTCTGAGAACATGAAGTGCATTAACTGTGGAGGAAGCCACTCGGCAGCCTATATGGGGTGCCCGGAGCACCAGGCTCGCCTCAGGGCTAATAGAATCAGGTCGGGATCTTTCATCCCCTATGCGGAAGCCCTGAGGAGGGCAAAAACTCAAATACGACAAGACAAACATGAAAAAGAAATCCAGAAGTCTCCTCCCCTTCTGGTGGATCCGTTGTGGAGGACAGAGGACAGCCTCCATCTGTCCCCCCCTGGCAGTTATGCGGCAGTCCTCCAAACTAAAAACAACAGCAAAAACAGATGTCTAACTTTCAACCAAAAGCCTGAGTTTCTCCCTAATCAAAATCAAAACCCTTCTTCATTTCACAACAAAAACGTTTCAGAAAACCCCACTGTAAAAAGTCACATTAAACCCAGAAACAGTAGACTCAGTAGCAACAAAATCAGAGCTCTGAGACTCAGAGCCAACTCTGTTAAAACCACCCTGATGAAAAGTGTAACAGAGAAAAGAATACAGGAATTGGTGGCAGTGGATATGTCTAAACACACCCAGTCCATGATCTCCACCGTCACAAGCTACATGGACAAACTAATGGCCACATAATTATGAGAAAACACTCCATGATCAATCTCAACCAGCAGTCCCTGTAGCTCCCACTCAAAAGACACCCATGGATCTTAACCTCGAACAATATGAAAAATCTTCCTCTAACAAACCAGCAAGAAAGCAAATAGTTACACAAATCCTGATCAGTTTGGCAAAAGCGAAAACAACTAATAAACCTTCCCTTCTCTTAGATGGTCTGGCCACCCTCTTCCCCCCAGTTAGTGGTTCAGCACCTTCTTCTCTGTCCAAGGACAGCAGTCTCCTGGGCCTGGCAAACCTTGTCTGTGACCCAAACCAGAGTGTTGGGCCCCGATCTAGACCTGTACTGTCCTCAAAAACGAAACTGACCCCCCCATAATGGATAATTCAACCCAAAAGACACCATTCAAGCCACCGCCCTCCAAAACTCTTTCTCAGTTTAACCTTTTACAATGGAACTGTCGATCCATCAACAGCAATAAAGACTATGTAATAAATGTTTTGGCCACAAATCCAACCCAATTCCATGTTTTATGTTTAGAGTCACTTTTAATGTAGACTGTACAGGCCTCCCACGTTTAGAGGGTTTCTGCTTCCCCCATTCTTTAGCAACTCCGGAGGCCTCATCAAAACCGCTACCTATGTTAGAACCAATATACATCACCAGAAAACTCCTCCCCCACTACCTGATATTTTATCTGTGAGATACTCAAACAATATCAAAGTAAAATTTAAAAACAAAACAACCAATATTTTAAACGTATATTTCCCCCAAACTTACGCTAATGCTCCCACTACTGACTGGCTGTGCTCCCTTAACCCCTCCGATCAATGGGTCATTATGGGCGACTTCAACGCCCATCACCCCCTCTGTTTGGCTGGGTGCACAGCCATCAGTACTGGGGCTTTTCAACTTGTCTCTGAAATCAATAATTCCAATCTAATTTTACTAAACGATGGTACAGCCACAAGATATCCCGACAGATCCAACCAAAAACTGACAGCTATAGACCTGACTCTCATTAGCCCGCAACTAGAAAACAATCACTTTTGGACCCCCCTGGTGAACCCCCTGGGATCTGACCATAAACCCATCTCTTTAATACTAAATTCTGACCCAGATCCCATTGAACAGGATTCCACCCTCAAGTTCATATACGATAAAGCCAATTGGCCTCTATTTAAATCCTACCATACAAAAACTACAATTGAAGATTAGAAGATAATAACTTAGAATCCTATTATAGTAATATCCGCAACACTATTCTTCAGGCCGGTGGCGCAGCCATTCCGACCACAAAAGAGCAGGGGGTGGGTTCTGTCCCACTAGAAACAGCCCCTGGTGGAATGACGAATGTGCTGAGGTCGTTAAGGCAAAACACAAAGCTAGCAATACCCTCAATAAATTTCCAACTCAAAAAAATTGTTACCTTAAAAAAGAAGCTGAAAAAACATTGTGACTCGAATACTTTTTACAGAAAAATAACATTCTCCCTACTTTCCAAGCAGGCTTCAGAAAGCATCGAAGCTGCATAGAACAAGTTTGTAAGCTAACGTCCCATGTCCGAAAAGCGTTTGCTCGAAGAAAAAGGGTTCTTGCAACCTTCTTCGACATAAAGGGAGCCTACGACTCCGTCTGGCATGGGAGACTGCTCCAAAAAAATAGCGAACTCGGCATAGAGGGAAACATGTTTAACTTTATCCGTTCTTTCCTCCAACATCGCACTATGTCTGTAAAAGGCCAGTAACTCTCCAGAACCCACAGAGTGGACATGGGAGTGCCCCAGGGCAGCATAGTAGCGCCAACCCTGTTTAACATAATGTTACATGATATCAAATCTATCCCTTTTAAAGGACCACATATTTCTATGCATGCAGACGACATAGCCCTTTGGACCCTCTCCCCCAGAAAATCCAACTCTAAACGTTCTGAAAATTGCTACAAAAAACACCAAAAGTATACAACTGTCATCGCCAGCTATCTTTGGGGAAATGGCTTCACACTTAAACAAATGTGAATGTATGATTTTTTTGTAGCGCAAACCGTTATAAACCAGATTTGAACTTAGACATACTTGGCACAAAAATTCAACACAGTTCCAAAGTTAAATTTCTAGGCGTTGTGCTGACTACCAACTTACGTTGGACTGCACATATTATCCATACTATTAAGAAAGCTTCCAAGGCTCTCAATGTTATCAAGAAAATCTCCAAGGAATCCTGGGCCAAAGATGCCAAATCCCTCACCTACTGAACACGAACCTTAGTTAGAAGCCGCTTAACCTATGGACTGGAGGCTTTCTATAGCACAACAAAAACTCAATTTCAACATTTACAAGCAATAGAAACTAAAGCTCTGGGTATTCCCCAATATGCCATCAAGAAACCAGTCTATAGGGACGTTGATTGGCTCCCCCTTGGCAAGCAAATGAAAATAATAAATTGTGCTTGCGGAGTTACCAGATCATATTCCACTAAACAAGGAACACCAGAGGAGTTTTTTGAGGATTTCAAGGAATCCTCAAGCATCATTATAACCAGAAATAAAAATAAAAACACTCGTACATTTTCTAAGGTGATTGACCAAGTTGTCTACACCCAAAACCTATGCGTTAGACTGGAGGAAGTCACCCCAATTATCAAACATGAATATCCGCAGTGGGAACGAGAGGATCCAATATAAAAAATGTATAAAAACATTTGATTTAAGCAACAAAGCAAGAACCAAAGATAGCGTCAATAACCAAGTACGCCTAATTACTAACCCACGAACATATGCGCATCATTATGCACACGCGCACGCGCACGCACGCACACATACACACAAACAAACACACACACACACATACACACACACATGCACGAACACCGTCACATGCGTGCGCGCACGCACACACACACACACACACACACACACACACACACACACACACACACACACACACACACACACACACACACACACACACACACACACACACACACACACACACACACACACACACACACACACACACACACACACACACACACACACACACACACACACACACACACACACACACACACACACACACACTCAAGTGCACACACGCAACACATAAACACACACATGCGCGCACGCACAGTAAGAAACAAAGCAAAAGTAGACAGGGACACGGTCACTTACAGATAGACTGATACACGCTCGTGTTTCTGAGTGCATAAAAGTGTGTGTGTGTGTGTGTGTGTGTGTGTGTGTGTGTGTGTGTGTGTGTGTGTGTGTGTGTGTGTGTGTGTGTGTGTGTGTGTGTGTGTGTGTGTGTGTGTGTGTGTGTGTGTGTGTGTGTGTGTGTGTGTGTGTGTGTGTGTGTGTGTGTGTGTGTGTGTGTGCGTGTGCGTGCGTGCGTGCGTGCGTATGTGTGTGGTGTGTGTGCGTGCGTACCTGCGTGCGCGCGTGCCTTTGTGTGTGTGTGTGTGTGCGAGAGAGAGAGAGAGAGAGAGAGAGAGAGAGAGAGAGAGAGAGAGAGAGAGAGAGAGAGAGAGAGAGAGAGCAATATGTATATATACAGAGAGAGAGAGAGAGAGAGAGAGAGAGAGAGAGAGAGAGAGAGAGCAATATGTATATATATATAGAGAGAGAGAGAGGGAGAGAGAGAGCAATATGTATATATATAGAGAGAGAGAGAGAGAGAGAGAGAGAGAGAGAGAGAGAGAGAGAGAGAGAGAGAGAGAGAGAGAGAGAGAGAGAGAGAGAGAGAGAGAGAGAGAGAGAGAGAGAGAGAGAGAGAGAGAGAGAGAGAGAGAGAGAGAGAGAGAGAGAGAGAGAGACAGACATGTGCACATATGTGTGACTTAATGGTGTGTCACCGTGTGTCTACGCCACGGTCTATGCCCAATACCTGTGTACACATTAATAATTATGAATGGAGTTTTTTACCTTCCGGCTAATGAGCAATCGTTACAATACAGCGCTGGTCTCCTCTCATTATGCCATGTAAGGCATCGATTGATCAAAGAATAAGAGGAAGAAATTGTAACAGTTGCCAACTTAGAACGGGAAGCCTACATAGTTCATAGAGTGGCACAGTGGTAGCGCGTTCGCTTCGTGTCAAGTAAACCCGAGTTCGAAATCTGGTAGGTCTACATGGGATTTTTCCTCTCACTTTGCGCTACAGCATTATTTCGAAATTCGGTCTTTTGGGGTTATCTTTCTCTACTGTCTCGTTTTGAAGTCGGTTTGGGGTAGTTCCGGTTCAAAAATAGAATTAAAAAACGGATGTTAACTACCATAAAGACCCCGCACGTCACGTGTCAAAATCACGGTTTTCACGTGTTTTCCCTCTTATAGCTAATAAGGAATCTTAAGAAATCTTCCAAGTATAAGAGGGAATGTGACACGTGACGTGGGGGGTCTTTAAACAACAACTAAATTTTGTTCTTGTCTTCAAGTCTTGGGGTATTAATGTGTTCGTATCATGTAAACAAATAAGAACATAACTGTTTATAGTCAACGAATGTAAACACTTTATAAGAAAAAAACATGAACCAGGACTTAATATTATTAAATCTCCAACTGATAACTGAGCAATTAAACACCCCTCCATGCCGTGTTTACAGCATTTTCTAACCGGAACTAAGTGTCCTAACGGGCACAGAACTAGTCTGTTACTTCCGTTTTTATTTCGCAACAGTGCTATAGGCCTTACTGGTCTGAATGTGGAGTCTTTCGGATGAGACGATAAACCAAGGTCCCGTGTGCTCATGCTCATGCACTTAGCAGATGTTAAACCCAATGGCAGCGAAAAAGTTGTCATTTGGGCAAAATGTACCCCCCTCCCTTCCTTCCTCATCAATCAGTCACACAAAAATCGCATGCATTTTTTTTAATGGAGTGGCGCGCCTCTGGCTGCGACACGCTCTCCAGGTGGGAGCAATCCGAATTTCACAGAGACGCCTCTGTGACTATAATGTACCTAACCTAACCATACAAACAAACTCCAAGTAAACATAAAGTACAGGTATTAAACATCGATTCAGACATCTTGTCTTACACAAAAAAGGAGACAGCACACGACCCGCCTACTACAGTGCAGTGCTGGGGCAGTGGGTGGATGCCTCATGCCTCCATACGGGGAGCTCGATGACCCCGCCCCCTCCACGAGTCTCTCCCCCGTGGGTGGATACCGGGGGTCTTTCATACAAATAGTTCCCCCACCTTCTGGAAGTTCTGTGCTTGTAACTTCCTCTAATCTGCCACTCTCTTTGACTCTATATCGTCTACAATCTTTCTGACTTATTGACCCGTTTTCCTGCCTTTAAAAAACCCACACAACCTCTTCCAACTATTTTTCTCCTTTGAGCGCCTCCGAAATCGGAATGTGTAGGCTGCACGCAGCGGGTAGACCAGTGAACACTGAAAATCGGACACATACGTACCTTACCCATTATGGCCATATGGCCTGGGAACGCAAAGCAGAAGAGGCCAATTTTATGACAATAGACCTAAGTTATGCAAGTAGCTTATTGTTTTTTATTAAAAAAATAGCGCTCTTTCTCACATGAGCTCAGTGCGCTTTACATTCATAACAAGAACATTAAAGGCAAACAAAATAATAATGAATCATTGGAAAGTAAAATAAACACGATGATTACACGCAACGTTCTCTTTCTTTCTTTCTTTCACACACACACACACACACACACACACACACACACACACACACACACACACACGCACGCACACGCACACGCACGCGCACACACGCACGCGCACGCACACACACACACACACACACACACACACACGCACGCACGCACGCACGCACGCACGTGCGCACGCGCGCAGAGAAAAATAACAAAAAAGAAACACACGCACGCACACACGCAGGCACACAAACATACACACACACACATGAACGCATGCACGCATACATATACACACATACACGCACGCACACACTCACACATTCATACAAGAGTAAATTAAATAGTTACAGTATGAAAATTCTAAGAATAAACATAGACCACATTCACCTTCTCAATTAAGTTTAGATACAATACTGCAAATAAAATCATACTGTCTTGGACATACCAGTTACATGACTACTTATAATAGACATATTTTGCAAGAACAAAGATACCCTTCTACTTCATTTACAAGCGTTTAAAGTTTACAAGACGTAGACATTCTACATACAACTTACGAAATATAAAAGAATTGTAAAACAAAATTTCACAAAATTTCTGCAATGAAACTGCCCCCACCCCCCACCTCACACACAAACACTAATCAATCATAATATGTCCGAAACAAGTGAGTTTTAAGGGCAGAGCGAAAGGCGGAGATAGTCAGATGAGCAGACATGTTGTGGGAGGGAATTCCATGTATGAGGTGCTAAATAGTAGAAGGATCGCTCACCAAAAGATTTCGTGTGGACCTTGAGTGTGCAGCAGTCAGAGGAAGAACGTAGGCAGCGAGCAGGTGTGTAGACAGTTACAAGTTCGGAGAGATAGACAGGACCAGAAGAGTGAACAGCACCGAAACAAAGGCAAGCTATTTTATACTTGATTCTAGCCTCTACTGGAAGCCAGTGCAAGTTACGAAGATGAAGCGTTATATGATCAGAGCGTAGAATCGTTAGAATGAGGCGTGCTGCACTGTTTTGCAGTTTTTGAACACGTTGCAGGAGATACTGAGGACAGCCACAGAGAAGAGAGTTGCAATAGTCAATGCGGGAAAGAATAAAGGCAGAAATAAGAGTTTTTGTGGCTTCAACAGACAGAAAGTGTCGAACAGCGCTGATTCGTCTGAGCTCATAATTGATGGAACGTATGAGATTAATAACCTTTGTATGCATTGTAAGATTTGAATCGAGGGTAACTCCGAGATTCTTTGCTGACTTGGCAAACTGAACACAAGCATTGCCAACTGTAAGAATTTCTGGAAGAGAGATAGTTGCAGACATACGCTGAGAGGAAACAATCAGAGCTTCCGTCTTGTCATCATTAAGTTTTAATTTGTTGCAGGTCATCCAGGATTTGACATCATGAATGCATGATTCCATAGACTGAATAGCGCTGTCAAGTTGGGTAGGTTCTGTCGATGTTTGAATCTGGATATCATCAGCAAAAGTATGGTCAATAACAGTTATGGAAGTAGCTTTTTTTATACATTAAAAAAGTCGAGCGTCTGCTGCTATTGCATTCCCACTGAACTCTCCTCAACTCAAAAGAACTTTGTTATCTCAAAAAAAGAGAAAATGACCGTGGCAGCGCTACACCCAACACTTAAAATAAACATATTAAACATGACAAATAATCGATATTCAAAGCATGTTAAACACACATAAAAAACCGCATTAAAATACATATCAACATAAAATTAAACAAACAAATATAAGACATATCCGCATCAAACATTTAACAGAAAATACCCCAGCGTTTTTAATGATCAACGAACTTCACACGCACCCCCACATACAGAGAGAGAGAGAGAGAGAGAGAGAGAGAGAGAGAGAGAGAGAGAGAGAGAGAGAGAGAGAGAGAGAGAGAGAGAGAGAGAGAGAGAGAGAGAGAGAGAGAGAGAGAGAGATTGCATTTTGAACCTTTTGACAGATTCATTTTGGACCTGGACACTAATGTGACCCAGCACCACGAAAGGGACATTAAGTCGCTGGGCTAGTTTCTCATAACAGACTTGCAAAGTCAAAAATCTAATTGTTCATCAATTTTGAGTTATGGGTATTTTCATGCTCTCTAACATCTCATCTTTCATATTTATAAAGGATAATCTTTATTATGGTCTCTAAATACTCCAAAAAGTGCTTTGAAATTAGTAGGTTGGTGCATTTACTTCAGCTAGGCTAAACTTTAGACTGTGATTTATCAAAATGGCCGACAGTCACCATACCAACTTTAAATGCTCAGAATTCTAAAACGAAAAAAGGTACAAGAATGGTTCTTATATCATTGGAAAGAGAATTGTCTGAAGTCTTAACAGAACCATTATCGCAGAATGGTCATTTTGACACGTAATGTCCCCTTCGTGGTGCTAAGGTCACAATTTTGGGGAACGTTGCAATGATGGAGACATGTTTGTGTCAAAACATCAGTTATGACTAACTCATTGTTAATTCTAAGTGTGCTGACTTTAATATAAAGATAACGCGCTATTCGTGCACTGCACTTAACAAAAAAAGCAATATATTTGGAGAAACAAGATTGCCTAATGGCAACAGGAATAGGGGGGGGGGGGGGGGGGTATTATTGGTTTTGACGATAACAACAGTACGTTGAAATAAAGTAAATTCAGACGTTTTATTGAATCAAATGTTTTTGCCAACGCTGGAATACCCCCCCCCCCCACCCACACCTCTCTCTCTCTCTCTCTCTCTCTCTCTCTCTCTCTCTCTCTCTCTCTCTCTCTCTCTCTCTTTGAGAGGGGGGGCGTGAGTGCATGTTTACAGATTTATAGTACTCATTAACTTATATAACTAGATTGAAAAGTCATCGAATGTAGCATTCGAGAATCACCCACGGAGTTACGCAGCCACACCCCGACTTCAGAGGATGACTGTGATTATCTTGCTGCTGCTGCATACTGTCAGTATCTTACTGTTTCTGCTGCTGACTGTCCCTATCTTGCTGAGTAGATTTCCCATAAAAGCATCCGAGAATCAGCCGCATTGCTAGTTTTTAAGGTCACACGTCAAGGTCATGACCCTGACTTGAACTTGACCCCAAAAGGCACATTTACAATACCCAGCCAACATTCCCACCTGATTTCATCTTGGGAACTCCATTTTTCCGACCCCCCGAATTTCAGGGTCCATTGATCTCATTAACCTTGAACTTGACCTTGATTGGTCACAATATTCGGAAGGAGCATAAGCCAACCCACCTTCATGCCAAGTGTCAACATCCTATGTTGACTGGTGCCTGAGATATGGCTAAAAATAGATTTTCAGTTTTCAAGGTCATGACCTTGACCTTGACCTTGACACCAAAAGGCACATCTAAAGTACCTAGCCTACATGCACATCACATTTAATCTTCCTATCCTTATTCCTTCATGGTGATATGCTGTTAACAAACCCCCACACACACATACACACATACATACATATACACATACATAGCCACTTACACAGCAAAAACAATATCACCTTCGCTCCGTAAACTCCACGGGTGATGATTAATACTCCCAGGCAATTGAATTTCTGTAAGTTCAAAAGATGCAATAAAAGAATTTAAATCACTGGAATGAATTTCTATGAAATCCTGACACCAATGTCAGCAGAAATGTTCGAAACTAACTTCCACAATGCCACCACAACCACCACAACCACCACTTCCGTGGGAACGAATTTATCCAAATACCTCCAACCACCAACTTCTAACAACGACTCAGCTCACTATAAAGAATGCATGGTGAAAGTTTTAAGGGAGATGGAATACCTCCCTTGGGATAACCCCGACAACATCGTCAGCGCTCAAGTGGAAGCCATCGCCCGTCAGGTCCAATACAACGTTTTGGGAATCTTGTTTCTGATTGGAGGACCGGCTAACATCATCAACATGGCGGTTTTTTACAAACAAGGTCTGAAAGATCGTGTCAACCTCTGCCTCTTCACTCTTTCTATGAGCGATTTGATCAATTTGATCAACTTCATGTTCACTTACGGCGAACAGATGCATACGCAGTTCACAACCAAAGAACGCTTCGGGCCGATATCTAAAGCAATGTATAATGACAACATTGGGTTTTTGGCCGGTTCCGGATACGTTTCCAACGTTATCTACGCCATCATTGCAATGGATCGATGTATCTGTGTCCACAACCCGCTGAAATTCCAACGGCTGATGCGTGCACGCACGATGGCGATTATTCTCGCTGTGGTTTACATTCTAGTGTTGGGTTTTCACTTCATCGCCGTTTACCGTTACCGCATCGGTTGCGTGTTCGACCCAACCACCCACGTCGTCATTACAAATTTCGTCGAGGGTCAGTTTTACAGAACTCACAAAAAGTGGATCGACCTCGTCGACACGATCGTCTTTGGAGGTCTCTTACCCGGGGTGGTGTTGATCGTTGTGACGTCAACCACGATTCTGACGATCGTCAAATTACGTCAGACTATGACGTGGAGATCCCAGTCGTCTTCTTCTTCTTCCACGGCAGCCATTTCTTCTAAAGAAATGGGATTGACGAAAATGCTGGTCGTAAATTCCGTCATGTTCGTGATATTCTTCTCTCCGGATGCTCTTAACCATCTCACCAGACATTTTATTCCAGGGATGAAGTCCGGGGGGCGGTATCATAACTTTTTCTTGACGGTTCTGTGGATCGGGGATATGTTTTCCTTTTTCAATGCTTCGTTGAACATCTTTGTTTACTACACAATGGGAACGAGATACAGGGAAACGTTTTGGTCGCTGTGTGGTCGGAAACCCAAATCGAAAACAACGGTCAGCAGTGTGTCTTCCGAAATTGCAAGTTAAAGTGTTTAGTCTATGAAAACATGCTTTAATTGTTGTACGGGAACTCTGAGGCAAAAATAAAAGGAGTCTGTTAACATTATATCAGTCAGTCTATTTTAGTGTGTTACGTTTTCGTCTAGGGTATTATTCACACAGATGCAAAAGACACGAATTGCAACAGAAATTATCACTCGCCTATTGCTTCCGGAAGGAAAAGCTACGTTGAGTATTGGCGCGCAGAGCATTGCAGGCAATTGGACGCTGGCATCTGCAGGCATTGGACGTGAGCAGCATTATAGGCCGATGGGAAAGTGACTGGTAGTATGAGTAATGTGCGTTTCTGTGTTTTGCTATATACAAGGCTTCAGGTGAGTGACAATGTCTGAAGAGTGCATGCAATATATTGCAATGTAATTTATGATGCAAAAGAGCTCAATCGAACCCAAACTATGAGACTGTGACTTACTTTGAAAGAACTGACTTTGAAGACATGCATGTAACTAGCCCTAGCTACAGGACATAGAGGCCATGCACTGCATTCATTGAAAATAAGTGATGTGAAGATGTATGACTGTAAATGTGTGTGGTTAAACTCAACCAAGCCAGGAGTACACAATGAACCAGCTGAGATAAAAGTATTTGCAAAGAATGAAAAACTTTGCCCCGTGAATCACTTGAAACTGTACATAGAGAAAACACAGACTCTTAGAGACAAAAACAAACAGCAACTGTTTATTAGTCATACAAAGCCTCACGCGCCTTGACCTTTTTCGATGTCACGTCAGGAGCTCCGCAGGGGTCAGTGCTAAGAC
>JAGGCT020003799.1:0-11450 GCA_017654935.2 Phymorhynchus buccinoides
TTCCCTCACTGTCTCCTGTCTCCTGTCTCCCTTGTTTCACTCACTGTCTCCCTTGTTTCACTCACTGTCTCCCTTGTTTCACTCACTGTCTCCCTTGTTTCACTCACTGTCTCCCTTGTTTCACTCACTGTCTCCCTTGTTTCACTCACTGTCTCCCTTGTTTCACTCACTGTCTCCTGTGTTTCACTCACTGTCTCCCTTGTTTCACTCACTGTCTCCTGTGTTTCACTCACTGTCTCCCTTGTTTCACTCACTGTCTCCCTTGTTTCACTCACTGTCTCCCTTGTTTCACTCACTGTCTCCTGTGTTTCACTCACTGTCTCCCTTGTTTCACTCACTGTCTCCCTTGTTTCACTCACTGTCTCCTGTGTTTCCCTCACTGTCTCCTGTGTTTCACTCACTGTCTCCTGTGTTTCACCTCACTGTCTCCTGTTTCTCACTGTCTCCTTTGTTTCACTCACTGTCTCCTGTGTTTCACTCACTGTCTCCTGTGTTTCACTCACTGTCTCCCTTGTTTCACTCACTGTCTCCCTTGTTTCACTCACTGTCTCCCTTGTTTCACTCACTGTCTCCCTTGTTTCACTCACTGTCTCCCTTGTTTCACTCACTGTCTCCTTGTTTCACTCACTGTCTCCCTTGTTTCACTCACTGTCTCCCTTGTTTCACTCACTGTCTCCCTTGTTTCCCTCACTGTCTCCCTTGTTTCACTCACTGTCTCCTGTGTTTCACTCACTGTCTCCCTTGTTTCACTCACTGTCTCCCTTGTTTCACTCACTGTCTCCCTTGTTTCACTCACTGTCTCCTGTGTTTCACTCACTGTCTCCCTTGTTTCACTCACTGTCTCCCTTGTTTCACTCACTGTCTCCCTTGTTTCACTCACTGTCTCCTGTGTTTCACTGTGTTTCACTCACTGTCTCCCTTGTTTCACTCACTGTCTCCCTTGTTTCACTCACTGTCTCCCTTGTTTCACTCACTGTCTCCCTTGTTTCACTCACTGTCTCCCTTGTTTCACTCACTGTCTCCCTTGTTTCACTCACTGTCTCCCTTGTTTTCACTCACTCTGTCTCCCTTGTTTCACTCACTGTCTCCTGTGTTTCACTCACTGTCTCCCTTGTTTCACTCACTGTCTCCTGTGTTTCACTCACTGTCTCCCTTGTTTCACTCACTGTCTCCCTTGTTTCACTCACTGTCTCCCTTGTTTCACTCACTGTCTCCCTTGTTTCACTCACTGTCTCCCTTGTTTCACTCACTGTCTCCTGTGTTTCACTCACTGTCTCCCTGTGTTTCACTCACTGTCTCCTGTGTTTCACTCACTGTCTCCCTTGTTTCACTCACTGTCTCCTTTGTTTCACTCACTGTCTCCCTTGTTTCACTCACTGTCTCCCTTGTTTCACTCACTGTCTCCTGTGTTTCACTCACTGTCTCCCTTGTTTCACTCACTGTCTCCCTTGTTTCACTCACTGTCTCCTTGTTTCACTCACTGTCTCCTGTGTTTCACTCACTGTCTCCCTTGTTTCACTCACTGTCTCCCTTGTTTCACTCACTGTCTCCCTTGTTTCACTCACTGTCTCCTGTGTTTCACTCACTGTCTCCTGTGTTTCACTCACTGTCTCCCTTGTTTCACTCACTCACTGTCTCCCTTGTTTCACTCATGTGTCTCCTGTGTTTCACTCACTGTCTCCCTTGTTTCACTCACTGTCTCCCTTGTTTCACTCACTGTCTCCTGTGTTTCACTCACTGTTTCTCACTGTCTCCTGTGTTTCACTCACTGTCTCCATTGTTTCACTCACTGTCTCCTGTGTTTCACTCACTGTCTCCCTTGTTTCACTCACTGTCTCCTGTGTTTCACTCACTGTCTCCTGTGTTTCACTCACTGTCTCCCTTGTTTCACTCACTGTCTCCCTTGTTTCACTCACTGTCTCCCTTGTTTCACTCACTGTCTCCTCACTTGTTTCACTCACTGTCTCCCTTGTTTCACTCACTGTCTCCTGTGTTTCACTCACTGTCTCCTGTGTTTCACTCACTGTCTCCCTTGTTTCACTCACTGTTTCTCCTGTTTCCCTCACTGTCTCCTTGTTTTTGTCTCCCTTGTTTCACTCACTGTCTCCCTTGTTTCACTGTCTCCCTTGTTTCACTCACTGTCTCCTTTGTCTCCTGTGTTTCACTCACTGTCTCCTGTGTTTCACTCACTGTCTCCTGTGTTTCACTCTGTGTTTCACTCACTGTCTCCTGTTTCACTCACTGTCTTGTTTCACTCACTGTCTCCCTTGTTTCACTCACTGTCTCCCTTGTTTCACTGTCTCCCTTGTTTCACTCACTGTCTCCTTTGTTTCACTCACTGTCTCCCTTGTTTCCCTCACTGTCTCCCTTGTTTCCCTCACTGTCTCCTGTTGTTTCACTCACTGTCTCCTTTGTTTCACTCACTGTCTCCTCCTTGTTTCACTCACTTGTTTCACTCACTGTCTCCTGTGTTTCACTCACTGTCTCCCTTGTTTCACTCACTGTCTCCTGTGTTTCACTCACTGTCTCCTTGTTTCACTCACTGTCTCCCTTGTTTCACTCACTGTCTCCCTTGTTTCACTCACTGTCTCCCTTGTTTCACTCACTGTCTCCCTTGTTTCACTCACTGTCTCCCTTGTTTCACTCACTGTCTCCCTTGTTTCACTCACTGTTCTCCCTTGTTTCACTCACTGTCTCCCTTGTTTCACTCACTGTCTCCCTTGTTTCACTCACTGTCTCCCTTGTTTCACTCACTGTCTCCCTTGTTTCACTCACTGTCTCCCTTGTTTCACTCACTGTCTCCTTGTTTCACTCACTGTCTCCCTTGTTTCACTCACTGTCTCCTTGTTTCACTCACTGTCTCCCTTGTTTCACTCACTGTCTCCTTTGTTTCACTCACTGTCTCCTTTGTTTCACTCACTGTTTCTCCTGTGTTTCACTCACTGTCTCCCTTGTTTCACTCACTGTCTCCTGTGTCACTGTCTCCTTGTTTCACTCACTGTCTCCCTGTGTTTCACTCACTGTCTCCCTTGTTTCACTCACTGTCTCCTGTGTTTCCCTCACTGTCTCCTGTGTTTCACTCACTGTCTCCTGTGTTTCACTCACTGTCTCCTGTGTTTCACTCACTGTCTCCCTTGTTTCACTCACTGTCTCCCTTGTTTCACTCACTGTCTCCTGTGTTTCACTCACTGTCTCCTGTGTTTCACTCACTGTCTCCCTTGTTTCACTCACTGTTCCTGTGTTTCACTCACTGTCTCCCTTGTTTCACTCACTGTCTCCCTTGTTTCACTCACTGTCTCCCTTGTTTCTCCCTTGTTTCACTCACTGTCTCCCTTGTTTCACTCACTGTCTCCCTTGTTTCACTCACTGTCTCCCTTGTTTCACTCACTGTCTCCCTTGTTTCACTCACTGTCTCCCTTGTTTCACTCACTGTCTCCCTTGTTTCACTCACTGTCTCCTTGTTTCACTCACTGTTGTTTCACTCACTGTCTCCCTTGTTTCACTCACTGTCTCCCTTGTTTCACTCACTGTCTCCCTTGTTTCACTCACTGTCTCCTGTGTTTCACTCACTGTCTCCCTTGTTTCACTCACTGTCTCCCTTGTTCACTCACTGTCTCCCTTGTTTCACTCACTGTCTCCCTTGTTTCACTCACTGTCTCCCTTGTTTCACTCACTGTCTCCCTTGTTTCACTCACTGTCTCCCTTGTTTCACTCACTGTCTCCCTTGTTTCACTCACTGTCTCCCTTGTTTCACTCTCCTGTCTCCCTTGTTTCACTCACTGTCTCCCTTGTTTCACTGTCACTGTCTCTGTCTCCCTTGTTTCACTCACTTGTCTCCTGTGTTTCACTCACTGTCTCCCTTGTTTCACTCACTGTCTCCCTTGTTTCACTCACTGTCTCCTGTGTTTCACTCACTGTCTCCTGTGTGTTTCACTCACTGTCTCCCTTGTTTCACTCACTGTCTCTCCTGTTTCACTGTTTCACTCACTGTCTCCTTGTTTCACTCACTGTCTCCCTTGTTTCACTCACTGTCTCCCTTGTTTCACTCACTGTCTCCCTTGTTTCACTCACTGTCTCCCTTGTTTCACTCACTGTCTCCTGTGTTTCACTCACTGTCTCCTGTGTTTCACTCACTGTCTCCTGTTTCACTGTGTGTTCACTCACTGTCTCCTGTGTTTCACTCACTGTCTCCTGTGTTTCACTCACTGTCTCCTGTGTTTCACTCACTGTCTCCCTTGTTTCACTCACTGTCTCCCTTGTTTCACTCACTGTCTCCTGTGTTTCACTCACTCACTGTTTCTCCTGTTTGTTTCACTCACTGTCTCCCTTGTTTCACTCACTGTCTCCCTTGTTTCACTCACTGTCTCCCTCACTGTCTCCCTTGTTTCACTCTCCTGTGTTTCTCACCTTGTTTCACTCACTGTCTCCCTTGTTTCACTCACTGTCTCCCTTGTTTCACCTGTGTTTCACTCACTGTCTCCCTTGTTTCACTCACTGTCTCCCTGTTGTTTCACTCACTGTCTCCTCATTGTTTCACTCACTGTCTCCCTTGTTTCACTCACTGTCTCCCTTGTTTCACTCACTGTCTCCTGTGTTTGTTTCACTCACTGTCTCCTTGTCACTGTCTCCCTTGTGTCTCACTCACTCACTGTCTCACTGTCTCCTGTTTCACTCACTGTCTCCTGTGTTTCACTCACTGTCTCCTGTGTTTCACTCACTGTCTCCTGTGTTTCACTCACTGTCTCCCTTGTTTCACTCACTGTCTCCTGTGTTTCACTCACTGTCTCCTTTGTTTCACTCACTGTCTCCCTTGTTTCACTCACTGTCTCCCTTGTTTCTCACTCACTGTCTCTTGTTTCACTCACTGTCTCCTTGTTTCACTCACTGTCTCCTGTCTCACTGTCTCCCTTGTTTCACTCACTGTCTCCTGTGTTTCCCTCACTGTCTCCCTTGTTTCACTCACTGTCTCCCTTGTTTTCACTCACTGTCTCCCTTGTTTCACTCACTGTCTCCCTTGTTTCACTCACTGTCTCCCTTGTTTCACTGTCTCACTGTCTCCTGTGTTTCACTCACTGTCTCCCTTGTTTCACTCACTGTCTCCTGTGTTTCACTCACTGTCTCCTGTGTTTCACTCACTGTCTCCCTTGTTTCACTCACTGTCTCCTCCTTGTTTCACTCACTGTCTCCCTTGTTTCACTCACTGTCTCCTGTGTTTCACTCACTGTCTCCCTTGTTTCACTCACTGTCTCCCTTGTTTCACTCACTGTCTCCCTTGTTTCACTCACTGTCTCCCTTGTTTCACTCACTGTCTCCCTTGTTTCACTCACTGTCTCCTGTGTTTCACTCACTGTCTCCCTTGTTTCACTCACTGTCTCCCTTGTTTCACTCACTGTCTCCCTTGTTTCTCACTGTCTCCTTGTTTCACTCACTGTCTCCCTTGTTTCACTCACTGTCTCCCTTGTTTCACTCACTGTCTCCCTTGTTTCACTCACTGTCTCCCTTGTTTCACTCACTGTCTCCCTTGTTTCACTGTCTCACTGTCTCCTGTGTTTCACTCACTGTCTCCCTTGTTTCACTCACTGTCTCCCTTGTTTCACTCACTGTCTCCCTTGTTTCACTCACTGTCTCCCTTGTTTCACTCACTGTCTCCCTTGTTTCACTCACTGTCTCCCTTGTTTCACTCACTGTCTCCCTTGTTTCACTCACTGTCTCCCTTGTGTTTCACTCACTGTCTCCCTTGTTTCACTCACTGTCTCCCTTGTTTCACTCACTGTCTCCCTTGTTTCACTCACTGTCTCCCTTGTTTCACTCACTGTTTCACTCACTGTCTCCTGTGTTTCTCACTGTCTCCCTTGTTTCACTCACTGTCTCCCTTGTTTCACTCACTGTCTCCTTGTTTCACTCACTGTTGTTTCACTCACTGTCTCCCTTGTTTCACTCCCTGTGTTTCACTCACTGTCTCCTTGTTTCACTCACTGTCTCCCTTGTTTCACTCACTGTCTCCCTTGTTTCACTCACTGTCTCCCTTGTTTCACTCACTCTCCTGTCTCACTCACTGTCTCCCTTGTTTCACTCACTGTCTCCCTTGTTTCACTCACTGTCTCCTGTGTTTCACTCACTGTCTCCTGTGTTTCTCACTGTCTCCTGTGTCTCCCTGTTTCACTGTTTCACTCACTGTCTCCCTGTGTTTCACTCACTGTCTCCTGTGTTTCACTCACTGTCTCCCTTGTTTCACTCACTGTCTCCTGTGTTTCACTCACTGTCTCCTGTGTTTCACTCACTGTCTCCCTTGTTTCACTCACTGTCTCCTGTGTTTCACTCACTGTCTCCCTTGTTTCACTCACTGTCTCCCTTGTTTCACTCACTGTCTCCTGTGTTTCACTCACTGTCTCCCTTGTTTCACTCACTGTCTCCTGTGTTTCACTCACTGTCTCCCTTGTTTCACTCACTGTCTCCCTTGTTTCACTCACTGTCTCCCTTGTTTCACTCACTGTCTCCTGTGTTTCACTCACTGTCTCCCTTTGTTTCACTCACTGTCTCCCTTGTTTCACTCACTGTCTCCCTTGTTTTCACTGTCTCCCTTGTTTCACTCACTGTCTCCTGTGTTTCACTCACTGTCTTTCTTGTTTCACTCACTGTCTCCCTTGTTTCACTCACTGTCTCCCTTGTTTCACTCACTGTCTCCCTTGTTTCACTCACTGTCTCCCTTGTTTCACTCACTGTCTCCCTTGTTTCACTCACTGTCTCCCTTGTTTCACTCACTGTCTCCCCCTTGTTTCACTCACTGTCTCCCTTGTTTCACTCACTGTCTCCCTTGTTTCACTCACTGTCTCCCTTGTTTCACTCACTGTCTCCTTGTTTCACTCACTGTCTCCTGTGTTTCACTCACTGTCTCCTGTGTTTCACTCACTGTCTCCTTTGTTTCACTCACTGTCTCCCTTGTTTCACTCACTGTCTCCTTGTTTCACTCACTGTCTCCCTTGTTTCACTCACTGTCTCCCTTGTTTCACTCACTGTCTCCCTTGTTTCACTCACTTGTTTCACTCACTGTCTCACTCTGTCTCCCTTGTTTCACTCACTGTCTCCCTTGTTTCACTCACTGTCTCCCTTGTTTCACTCACTGTCTCCTGTGTTTCACTCACTGTCTCCTGTGTTTCACTCACTGTCTCCTTGTTTCACTCACTGTCTCCCTTGTTTTCACTGTCTCCACTGTCTCCTGTGTTTCACTCACTGTCTCCTTTGTTTCACTCACTGTCTCCCTTGTTTCACTCACTGTCTCCTGTGTTTCACTCACTGTCTCCCTTGTTTCACTCACTGTCTCCCTTGTTTCACTCACTGTCTCCCTTGTTTCACTCACTGTCTCCCTTGTTTCACTCACTGTCTCCTCTTGTTTCACTCACTGTCTCCCTTGTTTCACTCACTGTCTCCCTTGTTTCACTCACTGTCTCCCTTGTTTCACTCACTGTCTCCCTTGTTTCACTCACTGTCTCCCTTGTTTCACTCACTGTCTCCTGTGTTTCACTCACTGTCTCCCTTGTTTCACTCACTGTCTCCCTTGTTTCACTCACTGTCTCCCTTGTTTCACTCACTGTCTCCTGTGTTTCACTCACTGTCTCCCTTGTTTCACTCACTGTCTCCCTTGTTTCACTCACTGTCTCCCCTTGTTTCACTCACTGTCTCCCTTGTTTCACTCACTGTCTCCTGTTTCACTGTTTCACTCACTGTCTCCCTTGTTTCACTCACTGTCTCCCTTGTTTCACTCACTGTCTCCCTTGTTTCACTCACTGTCTCCCTTGTTTCACTCACTGTCTCCCTTGTTTCACTCACTGTCTCCTGTGTTTCACTCACTGTCTCCTGTGTTTCACTCACTGTCTCCTTGTTTCACTCACTGTCTCCTGTGTTTCACTCACTGTCTCCCTTGTTTCACTCACTGTCTGTGTTTCACTCCTGTCTCCCTTGTTTCACTCACTGTCTCCCTTGTTTCACTCACTGTCTCCTGTGTTTCACTCACTGTCTCCCTTGTTTCACTCACTGTCTCCCTTGTTTCACTCACTGTCTCCCTTGTTTCACTCACTGTCTCCCTTGTTTCACTCACTGTCTCCCTTGTTTCACTCACTGTCTCCTGTGTTTCACTCACTGTCTCCTGTGTTTCACTCACTGTCTCCTGTGTTTCACTCACTGTCTCCCTTGTTTTCACTGTCTCCTCATTGTCTCCCTTGTTTCACTCACTGTCTCCCTTGTTTCACTCACTGTCTCCCTTGTTTCACTCACTGTCTCCCTTGTTTCACTCACTGTCTCCCTTGTTTCACTCACTGTCTCTCCTTGTTTCACTCACTGTCTCCCTTGTTTCACTCACTGTCTCCCTTGTTTCACTCACTGTCTCCCTTGTTTCACTCACTGTCTCCTGTGTTTCACTCACTGTCTCCTGTGTTTCACTCACTGTCTCCTGTGTTTCACTCACTGTCTCCTGTGTTTCACTCACTGTCTCCCTTGTTTCACTCACTGTCTCCCTTGTTTCACTCACTGTCTCCCTTGTTTCACTCACTGTCTCCCTTGTTTCACTCACTGTCTCCCTTGTTTCACTCACTGTCTCCCTTGTTTCACTCACTGTCTCCCTTGTTTCACTCACTGTCTCCTGTGTTTCACTCACTGTCTCCTTGTTTCACTCACTGTCTCCTTTGTTTCACTCTCACTCTGTCTCCCTTGTTTCACTCACTGTCTCCTGTTTCACTCACTGTCTCCCTTGTTTCACTCACTGTCTCCTGTGTTTCACTCACTGTCTCCCTTGTTTCACTCACTGTCTCCTTGTTTCACTCACTGTCTCCCTTGTTTCTCACTGTCTCCCTTGTTTCACTCACTGTCTCCCTTGTTTCACTCACTGTCTCCCTTGTTTCACTCACTGTCTCCCTTGTTTCACTCACTGTCTCCTGTGTTTCTCACTGTCTCCTCACTGTCTCTCCTTGTTTCACTCACTGTCTCCCTTGTTTCACTCACTGTCTCCCTTGTTTCACTCACTGTCTCCCTTGTTTCACTCACTGTCTCCCTTGTTTCACTCACTGTCTCCTGTGTTTCACTGTCTCCTGTGTTTCACTCACTGTCTCCCTTGTTTCACTCACTGTCTCCCTTGTTTCACTCACTGTCTCCCTTGTTTCACTCACTGTCTCCCTTGTTTCACTCACTGTCTCCCTTGTTTCACTCACTGTCTCCCTTGTTTCACTCACTGTCTCCCTTGTTTCACTCACTGTCTCCCTTGTTTCACTCACTGTCTCCCTTGTTTCACTCACTGTCTCCTGTGTTTCACTCACTGTCTCCCTTGTTTCACTCACTGTCTCCCTTGTTTCACTCACTGTCTCCCTTGTTTCACTCACTGTCTCCCTTGTTTCACTCACTGTCTCCCTTGTTTCACTCACTGTCTCCTGTGTTTCACTCACTGTCTCCCTTGTTTCACTCACTGTCTCCCTTGTTTCACTCACTGTCTCCCTTGTTTCACTCACTGTCTCTTGTTTCACTCACTGTCTCCCTTGTTTCACTCACTGTCTCACTCACTGTCCTTGTTTCACTCACTGTCTCCCTTGTTTCACTCACTGTCTCCCTTGTTTCACTCACTGTCTCCCTTGTTTCACTCTGTCTCCTGTTTCACTCACTGTCCCCTTGTTTCACTTGTCTCCCTTGTTTCACTCACTGTCTCCCTTGTTTCACTCACTGTCTCCCTTGTTTCACTCACTGTCTCCCTTGTTTCACTCACTGTCTCCTGTGTTTCACTCACTGTCTCCTGTCTCCTCCTGTGTTTTCCTTGTTTCACTGTCTCCACTTGTTTCACTCACTGTCTCCCTTGTTTCACTCACTGTCTCCCTTGTTTCACTCACTGTCTCCTGTGTTTCACTCACTGTCTCCTGTGTTTCACTCACTGTCTCCCTTGTTTCACTCACTGTCTCCCTTGTTTCACTCACTGTCTCCTGTGTTTCACTCACTGTCTCCCTTGTTTCACTCACTGTCTCCCTTGTTTCACTCACTGTCTCCCTTGTTTCACTCACTGTCTCCCTTGTTTCACTCACTGTCTCCCTTGTTTCACTCACTGTCTCCCTTGTTTCACTCACTGTCTCCTGTGTTTCACTCACTGTCTCCCTTGTTTCACTCACTGTCTCCCTTGTTTCACTCACTGTCTCCCTTGTTTCACTCACTGTCTCCTGTGTTTGTTTCCCTTGTTTCTCACTGTCTCCCTTGTTTCACTCACTGTCTCCTGTGTTTCACTCACTGTCTCCTGTGTTTCACTCACTGTCTCCTGTGTTTCACTCACTGTCTCCTGTGTTTCACTCACTGTCTCCCTTGTTTCACTCACTGTCTCCTGTGTTTCACTCACTGTCTCCCTTGTTTCACTCACTGTCTCCCTTGTTTCACTCACTGTCTCCTTGTCTCCACTTGTTTCACTCACTGTCTCCCTTGTTTCACTCACTGTCTCCCTTGTTTCACTCACTGTCTCCCTTGTTTCACTCACTGTCTCCCTTGTTTCACTCACTGTCTCCCTTGTTTTCACTGTCTCCTTGTTTCACTCACTGTCTCCCTTGTTTCACTCACTGTCTGTCTCCTTGTTTCACTCACTGTCTCCCTTGTTTCACTCACTGTCTCCTGTCTCCCTTGTTTCACTCACTGTCTCCCTTGTTTCACTCACTGTCTCCCTTGTTTTCACTCACTGTCTCCTGTGTTTCACTCACTGTCTCCCTTGTTTCACTCACTGTCTCCTGTGTTTCACTCACTGTCTCCCTTGTTTCACTCACTGTCTCCCTTGTTTCACTCACTGTCTCCCTTGTTTCACTCACTGTCTCCCTTGTTTCACTCACTGTCTCCTGTGTTTCACTCACTGTCTCCTGTGTTTCACTCACTGTCTCCTGTGTTTCACTCACTGTCTCCCTTGTTTCACTCACTGTCTCCTGTGTTTCACTCACTGTCTCCCTTGTTTCACTCACTGTCTCCTGTGTTTCACTCACTGTCTCCCTTGTTTCTCACTGTCTCCTTGTTTCACTCACTGTCTCCCTTGTTTCACTCACTGTCTCCCTTGTTTCACTCACTGTCTCCTGTGTTTCACTCACTGTCTCCTGTGTTTCACTCACTGTCTCCCTTGTTTCACTCACTGTCTCCTGTGTTTCACTCACTGTCTCCTGTGTTTCACTCACTGTCTCCTTTGTCTCACTGTCTCCTTGTTTCACTGTCTCCCTTGTTTCACTCACTGTCTCCTGTGTTTCACTTCACTTTCTCTCACTTGTTTCACTCACTGTCTCCTTGTTTCACTCACTGTCTCCCTTGTTTCACTCACTGTCTCCCTTGTTTCACTCACTGTCTCCTTGTTTCACTCACTGTCTCCTGTGTTTCACTCACTGTCTCCTGTGTTTCACTCACTGTCTCCTGTGTTTCACTCACTGTCTCCCTTGTTTCACTCACTGTCTCCCTTGTTT
>JAGGCT020003800.1:0-11443 GCA_017654935.2 Phymorhynchus buccinoides
CTTTTAACCCTTTTCGCCGCCCTCCAATTTTTCAGCCAAAACATACTATTAAACGGACGTAGGTAGGAGAGAAAATATCTTAATCTTGTGCGATTCCTCAAAAATTACAACATCGTGTCTTCATGCTAACAGGCCTTATTTGATGCTGTTTGTAGGGACTGGTGTGTTAAACTATTGTGGTGCATAAATGCGACATTTGGCGACTGAAAGGTTTACAAGGCCCTGATGATTAATGTTAGCGTTACCAATAATCAACTGTTTTAGTCATATTTTTATTTATGTACAATCCTCTGCATCTCATCTGGGATTTTGATTGATTTGTTATTGCGTTTTGGCAAATAATATGATCGAAACCAATGTGAAATCTATTGGCAGTGTTCAAATTTGCATTGAATATGACAAGGGAAACATTTCATGTCTGAGATAGTTTTTTCGTTAGTAACTTAGTGCATATTGGCTAATTGCATGGGTACTTAGCCGGGAAGTTTCAAAGCAAGGCAGGGGTCCAGTTACCCTAGGCCCCGGCGGAGTGCAGGCAGCGGACCATCCTGGGGTTCTGTTGGGGCAATGCCCCCTGGAAGCCTGAAAGGAGAATAACCGTTTCCATGATTGTACAGTTCTCTCTCGTTGCACATTTTCACTTCAGGGTTAAGTTCTTACCTCTCTAAAAACCACAAATGTCATACTCTCAATTCTCGATAATCAGCGCGCCCGGCTCCAGGTAATTTAAAATTAAATCTGAACTTCAGGACTCCTTATGAACGAAAAAATCCTGAACTTCAGGACTCCGAAGGCCTTAGCATCCCTGCCATTGTGACTTTTGATAACTTCTTCCTTGTAAAGCACAGGACATCCATCTGCATTGCATGTTCATGTTTTGTCATTATTTTAAAGCGTACATGTCCTCGCCCCTGAGTTGGATGATGGGAAGCTCATGTGGCTGGGACGCCTTTTAACAGCGCCATACAATGTATATCTTCCACCCAAGGGCATGAGAAATTTCACATGGCACTGTTTTGTGCCCAGAGCAATTAGCTGGGGAACGAAAGCTAACAGAAGTGTCTGTCGAAGCGGTCTCAAGAAAAAATGTTGCGTGTTTTGCTATTTTCTTTCCTTCTTATTTTCTACCAGTGTTACATGTCATGTATTTGAATTTAGGAGACTGAGCAAAATCTCCACTGACATGGTATGGGGAGAGGGAGGGGAGGGGGGTGCTTTGTGTTGTTTTTTACTTTAGAGTTGTACTTGTATACAGAACATTTTGATCTTTTTAAACACTTGAATTGTTGTTTGTTATTAATTCTTCACTTCATATACTCTTCTAATCATGTATCATTTTTCGAAGAAAAAAAAAGGAAACATTGGATACTGCCTTTTGTGAGAACAAACTGTTTTTCTGTTGGTATGATTTTGTGTGTGTTGAAACGTCGTTCCCACTGTGCATTTAAAACTTCTTTTCACCATGATTATATTTGCGATGTGCCTTTGTACATAGGAATTGTTTCGTAAATGAACGAAGGAGTATGTCAGGTGTGTGGGAGGGATCTTGCTAATTCATCGAGTCATAGATAGGGGAAGTTACTCTCCCTCAGGTGTCATTTTGCGTAAATAGTTCCCCCACCTTCTGGAATTTCTGTGCTTGTAGCTGCCTACTAATCTGTCATCTCTTGTGGACTCTGGTGCTGGTTTGCCATTTGCTTACTGTCTCTACTATATTTCTGACTTACCGGTCCTTCTCCTGCCGTTTTTTCACAAAAACGCTTTCAAAAATCATTTTCCTGCCAGCAGAGTCGGGCTTGCCTGGCCTATTTCTTAGTTAGCGCATAACGGCAGCATGAACAGTAATCGTGCTCATAATTTGACAGGAATAACCTGTCTGATCGTCGAAGAAAGGGAAAAACAAGATGAAACAATTCTTGACTGATTTTATGTGCGTATCCCAGTTTTGATGCGTATGTAAAATTCTCATATATACTTGTTGCAACCAATTGTGTTATTATTTTCATTTTCATATGTTCAATTTCAAGTGATTTTTGACGCCTGATCGAACGACTATCACTCTTATGAGAAAACGTTGAGACCTATTTCAAAAATATGTGGCGTAGTCCACAAGTTTTTGAATGCGTTGTAAACTGTTAGAAATATATTTATTGCAAAGGGTTTTATTATTTCATATGTTAAAATTCAGCAAACACTGTCGGCGATGTGGCCCGTTGTTAAAAACGAACTCAAAAGTGGAGAAACTCTAGAGCAGTCGCAAGAATCTCAAACAGTTTTTTTGTCAAATCACCGTTTGACCTATATAGCTTCAGAACACGTCCAATAACATTTCTTTCTCAAAAAAATTATAAATAGAAAGTCATGGAAAGCCGAAACGCACAGACCAAGCCTCACTCTCTCTCTCTTTCTCTCTCCAGCACAGTACCCACGAGACCGCACACGGGACACTTTCCAGGAATGTTATTGATAGCGAGATGTTATTGATTACGAGAATGAAAGTGATCGCGCCGTCTCCCTTCACGATCTTATAGAGTCCGTTATTTTTGTGTTATTTTAACAATGGGAAACAATGAAAAAATGAAAAAATAGAAAAAGGAAAACGAGGTATGCGGGAACAGCGTAGTGTCAATCTCTCTAAAATAAAGGACATTTCACGACACAAAAAACTACAAATTTTCAGACATCGTACCAACGGAAGTATGAGAACTGCCGTATTAGCGGTAAACACTGGGGGTCAGTTGAAAGGAACTGGTGCTTTCTTTATTGCTAGTCACCAAAATCAAAACTATCGATCGGCATTCTTCTTCTTCTTCTTCTGCGTTTCCAGGCCATATGGCCATATGGGTAAGGTACTATAGTGTCCTTTTTTTCAGTTTTCACTGGCCTCCTTTCCCTGCTGCGTACAGCCAACACACATTCAGATTTCAAGAGGACTCAAAGGAAAAAATTATTTGGAAAGATTTTTTTTTTTATGAAGGCGGGAGAATGGGGCCAATACGTCAAAAGATAGTAGTATGAATAGAAAGTCAATGTAAAATTGGAAAAAGGCCGATCAAGATAGTTGCAGATTAAGGACGTTTACAAGCACAGAACTTCCAGAAGGTGGGGGAACTATTGTTACGAAAGACTCCCGACCCCCCCGGTATCCCCATGGGGAGTATCAGCATTCATCATCCAGGTGTGTTTTTGCCTGAGGGACTGATCTCTCATGGACGGATTGAACGTTCCTGTACCTGCACTCGTCGTCAATTGTATCGTGGGTGAATGTTTTTGTTTAATTTGGACGTTTGTTTGTGGCACCGGTGCCGTGTCAAAATGGTGTTTAGACCTTCAGAGTTCAGCCCACCACCGTATTTTTCGACTATAAGGCTGATACTTTTTTGCCCCCAAGAACGCGAAAACCCTGCGCCTTATATGTGACTGATGAATAGTACGAAATAATGGCAATGTTAAGATCAGCTTCCCTCCGCTGTTCCATGGTTGAGATTTGGCCGAATCAACGCTTTCACGGAAAAGGTAATCGGAGGGAGCGATTGGCCAACTTCACCATTGGAAGCAGCGGAGGGAGCTGATCTTAACATTAGCCTAAAATATAGTAACAAAACCTGAAATTTGGGTAAAATGTGGGGGTGCTCCTTATACAGGTGCGCCTTACAGTCAAAAAATACAGTACTTACTTGCCAATATGGGCGATTTGCGATCCGATTATGAACGATGTCTGCGAGTCATAATCTGTGAAATACTCCGTCTAAAATAATTCATTATTTTCGCTCACTTACCCCAACAGATGAATGAATACAATGTCCTGTACAAAAATATTGATAGTTCATCATATTCGTGTACGGGGGACCTAGACAATATTATGGTAAAGGTCAAGATGTGCCCCCCCCCCCCCCCCCCCCCGCCCCCCCCTTCATTCCAACATGGCACAATAAAACCACACATACACACACTTACTGTAACACACACATACACACATGCACAAGTACTACCAACAATAAACCACACATACACCACACACCATACGCACACACGTATTGTACCACACATACAACACATCGGCACCACTACATACCCAATAAACCAAACATACACGACACATACAGCTTTTGTACACACAACACATGCACAAGTATACCTACCAACAATAAAACCGCACAATACACACTTATTGTAACACACATACAACACAACACGCACCTACATACCACAATAAACCAAACCTACACACACATACACTTATTGTAACACACACTCCACAACACAGCGCACGTAGCCTTACCACAATAAAAGGCCACACATACCAAACACACACACTTATTGTAACACACATACAACCCCGTATCACATAACTTAACAGTCTAGCCACCCGCAAAAACTTTTTACTACCGTGTTGTCATATTTGGATGATCTACCCACTTAACATAAAAGAATGCGCCTACTTTATGAATTCAAAAATCTTTTTGACGTAAAACTCCAAATTTGATAACAAAATTACACTGTTTTTTGATGAATAAAAAAATATTATAAAAAAGCCATTCTCTTAAGATTATCTTTTTAGTAGTTTTTTTGATTTAAGAGACGCAAACCACTACATAAATTTTGTCAATCAAATTCATCGAGAGGGGCGTAATAAGGGCCGAGAGGCTATGCATACCCTACATCACCTACCTACCTACATACCAACAATAAAACCACACACACACGACACGTACACATACACACACAACAGAGCATCTCTTGGCATATCTATGTTCTTTGTTTTAATTGCATTAAAATTTGATGTATCAAGTATGCTTGAAGTTATAAACTTTTGTTCTTTCCATTTTTCATATGGCATGTTTTGAACCGATATAAGTGTAATTTATTTCATTATCTTGTTTTTTTTGTAGTTTTCTTTTCTTTCTCGTGGCATGTTCATGACACTTGCAGAATCTGTTTTGGGTTATTGTTCATCGAATTATATTTCTTTCAGTTTTGAATAAAGTGAACAGAAAAACACTAAAATTTTGTCGGACTCTTTCATATTATAATGTACAACAACAGGGTGTATGCATTCATCTGCAGTCAACACAGGGTGCGCACTGTGGCACGGCTCTCTCTCGCGTCCGCTCTTTCCTTCCATCCCAATCCTCTTGTTTCACTACTGAGGTCGCTGGCAAGAATAAAAAAGATAACACAATCCATTTCCATACAGCACATTGTATTATTCCGCTTAATCATGTTTTAAGTGCATTCCAGTTTGATAATTTGCTTTCATACCACTCAAAACATCTTAATTCCATTCATTAACTTCATGTCGCTTAACTCGACCAAGTCCAAACTGGAAATAAAAAAACCTGAAGTTACTCACTTTAAAATAGAAACTGTGAAATTGTAAAAAAATTTCGCAGTATTTCAGATGCGATATCATATGTGCCAGTGGCATGGGGAAACCAGACATAATGGAATTTTGTAGCATAATTGAGATTGTAATTTGTACCTGGTTGAGCAAAGATTCCCTTGTGAATACCAAAAGACCAGAATTGAGTTATCTTGTCTGATTTTATTTCATAATTATTTGAAGTGTGGCATTCAAAATAGATTCAGTTGTCCAGAAATCGGCATTGAATACAAATTTGCCTCTTTGATTTCTATTGCTTGATTTGGAGAAAACATCAATCGACAAAGAAATTATTCAAAATTGCCTTTCATGTTGTTGTATACTGGTAGAACACATCAAATAGCAGACATATGCCCTAAATAGATCAATTGATATTTTGGGGGTTGTTGACTATTTTTGGATTATTTGCTCAACATTATGAGCGACTATGTGGTTTTGTCCATGTCAGCACCATCTACATACTTTTGTAACGAATGTTTCTACTTGTTCAAAAACACATCACATTTGTTAAACCTTTCCAACTTTTCCGTTAATTTTCAACTATTAAACACCTTTCCATATGAATTTTGATCGCCATAAATAAAAACTCCAGGATGTGGGTGTACTATTAGAAAAATGAAAGCATGAAGCATCACATTTGGTTTAAAAACCAAACATTTGAAAACGAAGAAATTAAAATCTATATAAAACTCGTTTTGATGACGTATTTTTAAGCTACTTAAACTGCCAGTTTTTTTAACGAACCTTTGCATGGCAAGAAAGATAAATAGAGAAACGAGAAAGAACAATCTGGGACGGTATTCATGTCGAGATTAGCATGAGACTTAGCATGATCTACTTTAGAAGAGCGCTCTTCCAAAAGTCCTAGTTAATTCCTATAGGACATTGGAAGAAGCTTCTAAGTTGCATCATGCTTAAGTCCTCATGCTATCTCGACTGATACCGCCCTAGCACTATAAGGCATTGTATGGGGGCAAAGTGAGTTTCGCGGAAGAATATCCACCTGAGTGCATGTCATTTGAAAGATGTCGACTCAACAGAAAATGATGAAGTTTGGTGCGTTCAAATAAAAAAGAGCGTAGAAAAAGAAGCGACTAGGATCAACAATCTGGAAACATGTGGCGTGAGCTAGGGCGGGAAGGTTGCTTGTTTCAGTCCATCCATCCGGTTTTCCGCTAAGCGATTGCAGAGGTTTTCAACGCACGTAATTTTTAGGCACCCGAGCAAGGGGGATTTTTACCCCAGCTTTTTTTTTTGGGGGTTGTTGTCCAAATTTTCACTTCAGCGGGGTTTTTTCCGCGATTTCGCGGAAGGTCTACCATGCCTGTATAATCAAACATTTACTTCTAACTGTTGTGTCTTACAAAAAGACACAAATTTAATCTCGGTGTATCGTGGTCCTGGTGCTTTCATTTGATTTATTCTCAATATAATGTATAATAATTGTCACTTTATTATAGCGCACATATCTAAAACTTCCATTCCAACAGGCGGCTTTACGAAGTAATGAACTCAAACATGTCCCTTTCACACACACACCAACTTCAAGAAAGATGGCTCCCACATAGAATAGGTTAAGATTAAGGTTAGTACAAGATAGAAGTTCAAACGAAAACAGTTTTTGCTTTTCACAACCCTCCCAAAACACATACATTAGACAGCACCAAGAAATGATTCAACACACAGACATCTGTTAGCATTTTAGATTAGCTTTTTGTTTCGTTTTCTTAGCATTGGAATGAAATTATACAAAATCATTTTTCAACCATATCAAAAGTTGGTAAAGGTAAAGATTGCCACCCCCCCCCCGCTGCATTTCTCGTTTAATTGTATTTTTCCGTTTTTTGCCGTTATTACCAACTAAGGCTAGTATTTTAGGAACAGTTTCAGCTAATTCTCTACTTTGGAATACTAAACCCTACCCTAACCCTACCCCCCCCCCCCCCCCCCCCCCCCCCCCCCACTATGATAACTGCAGTACACAGCAATTTGTTCACAGTTGTGGTTCGTTGCTTTTTCCGTCTTTATGAGTTGGAGTAGGGTTTATGGTTAGGGATGAGTTAGTATCCAAAAATAGGTTATTCGCCTAAAATGTTCCTAAATACAGCTTTATGTTGTTAAGAAAGGCAAAACGATAAAATACAACCGATAAATGTCGGGTGGGGGGTGGCCCATCTTTCCTTTTACAACAGTAAATTGTGGAGTTAAATTTAGGTATTTGGTACTTTATAGTCACAGCGGGCGTCTCTGTGAAATTCGGGTGCTCCCACCTGGAGATCGCAGCTAGCCAAGGAGCGCCAAAACAATGTTTTCTGCTTGCGATTTTTATGACTGATGAGGAAGGAAAGGGGGCGTGTGAAATTTTGACCAAATGACAAACCTTTTCGTTGGCACTGGGTTTAACTTGTGCTAAGTGCACGGGCACACGGGACATCGGTTTATCGTATCACCCGAAAGACTCCACGTTCAGACCACAAGGCCTAGTGCAAAGTGAGAGAAAAAATCCCTTGTACAGGTTCGAACTCGGGTTTACTTGACACAAGGCGAAAGCGCTATACCTCTGTGCCACTCTGCACCTACAAGTGATGGTTGAACCCACTCTTGTATTCTGATATCCACCAAACAATTCAAAACTACAAATGCTTTCTTAATGGATAGGTTGCACCGCACTGCTTCATGGCTATTTGCAAGACAGCTTTTATTTTCAACATACACAGCCTCTTCATTGACAGGTACCCGCCTTGGCATAAGACTGTGTCAGACCAGTTGACATAAAGCTATAAGAGTAGCCAAGGCTACATCAAAATGCCTTATGCTGTGCTCTGCATAGTTATGCGGGGATTTAGTCTTACTTTAACTCTCACCACGTATATGTTCTTCATCCCTAGCTCTTGCATTCTGTCTCTTACAGTCCTTTCAAAATACTTTTTTTTGCTGGGATGATAACGGAGTCTTTTAGCCAGGGTATTATGTCAATCCATCAGGTCAGAGGTAATGAGGACAATAGGCCTTGCGGCCTCTTAGTGTGTCCTTTCTGATTATTTGTATTCTTTTTCATGATTGGCATTTCTAGGACGCTTTCTAGATGTGTTAATCATATACACATTTCAATTGTACTGAATCTTGGGGTCTTTATCGAGGAGGTTTTTGAACTGATTAATGGTTAGGTGCCAATTTGATATGTGCTGAATCTTAACTCATTGACAGGGCAAGGAACAAACAATGGTGGGGGAGGGCGGGCGGTGACTTAACAGCCTGTAGATATACATGCATCGGCAGCATTACAATAGGTCATCTTGAATAAAAAAATGAACTTAATCTTAACCCTTTCACCGCCAGCCCATATTTCAACCAAAAATTTCCATTAAATTTACCTGGGTAGAGAACAAAATCCATCTGCAGTATTGTGGATTCTTCTGTGACATTATATAAAATAAGGTCTAACCTTACTTCCCAAAAACTAAGACAAATAGGGTCTTTGGATAATATACCCCATTTTGATGTACCTTTTAGTGACATAGGTGTTAGATCACTGTGGTGCTAAAATGCGGACTTTGGTGGTGAAATGGGTTAATGTGGTCGTGTTGTGTAAGTGTAAGTAATGTATGTGTGGTTGTGTGTGCGCGTGTGCGTGTGTGTGAGTGATTGTTTCCTATATCAAAAACAATTCATACGCCATTCGGTCCGTGGGTACAATTTTTCCACTGGGACTTGGTCACGATCAGCACAGCAGAAGTGCACCAGACCTGTCCAAACAAAAGCGAAAAAATGGTCCTGTCAGAAAATAACGGCTTTTTTTTCCACTCAATGTTCACCACCTACTCTTTTGCCCACCATCCTTCCCAACTCCACCACCCCCTCCCCCCTACAATATCACCACACCGAAATGCCTACATCTCTTTCTCTCCCCAGCTCCTTTCTGATATCATATCCTCTCTCTCTCTCTCCTCTCTCTCTCTCCTCTCTCTCTCTACTCTCGATGGTCTGTCAGTCATTCTCTCGCCTCTCGAAATGCTGCACATTTGTAACTGATGTAATGAATTTAATGATTATTTGTTGGTATAATTTAGTGTTTCACACGTTTGATTTAACTCACTACGGGACGAATGAGCCGGTTCCGGCTCATGGCTCGCACAACCGTTTCGGACGTAGAGGGGGGTCAAAGATCGGAATGTGAAATTTTCCTTCTTTCTATGTGTTAGCTGTTTTTCGTCAATAGGAGACAAATGACGAAGGTAAGGAATTGATGATATTTTACGATCGCTTAGTGCATGGTGTTGCTAATCTTTTCTGAAAATATTTTTTTGGGGAATTTGCCCCCCTAACTCTTCATAACTTGGTTTTGGTGATCGTTTTACGAACCTAGTCGAATGCCCAGTCCCCACAAAACAAGGGGAAATAATTTGGCCAGTCCCGAGTGAGATAATGATCTTACAGTTATGTTGCATTTCTGTCATGTTGTTGCGCCTAACCTGAATTTCACTTTGAGAGATATTAAAGTATACTTGAACTTGAACTTGATAAATGTCTCTCTCCCGACCCTCTTCACCTATCAATCTTTCTTTGTGCGTTAGCACATGTACAAAAAAGGGTCTTGCTTAGTTGGCTGAAGAAAAGAGATCTATAGTTGCCCCTTCGTCTGTCGTCTTTATTCGCTTCCAAAAATGAACAGACCATTAACTCATTCAAGTCATATCACGTCCACAATTAATTAAGATAAAGCTGTCAATTTGATGAATTTATTGTAAGGGAAGTAAATGTGTGTGCACACCATACCTAGGTCACTTCTAAACACGCTTCGCTCACTTTTGCTCTGACTTTGATGTGGTTTTGTTTCCGGTGAAACCAATCGGTGTAGATTTTTTTTCTATAAAAAGTTCATATATATAAAAAAAAGTCTAAAACCTGAAGTAAAAACCTGTAATCTTCTTTCATTTCCTCTTTTGTTTATGTATGTTTTGTTTTGTTTGGAGTGATTTGTGAGTTTTTTTGAATAAATCGAAATTGTTGTGATGCGAATGAGTTAACCCCTTCCCTGTCCCTGGTCCGTGTCTACTACGGGACGTGTGACGTCATTGACGATGTCACAACTTTTGACGTCTCATAGTCCTGGAAGACTAGTTTTTTGGGGGGGTGGGATGACAATATCAGGATAAGATTACATTTCCAGACCATTTATTTTCTCAGGTTGAGTCTAACACGTCTACTTTTTGTCAATTTTAAAGTTAGCATAAAAAGATAAGGTCTCAATATTTACTCCGGCACTGAAGGCTCCCCTTTCAAATAATCGAACTTCTGTTTGTGCTGCTTCCGGTTGTTGTGTTTGGACAATTCTTCTCGAAAACCGATAGATTATATGGCATTTAAAGCTCTACAACAATACTTTTTACATCCAATGAAGGGTTTACGGCATCTGTTTGACAGTATCTGGAATGATAATAGGGAATTTGAAGCATTTTAAAATGAGTATTCATCATATCGGCGACTCATTACCAAAAACTTGCAGGATGTTGTGACTCACAGTACGAGTACGGCAATACTTTGCCTCTCTTCTCATGATTTTGTTCATTAATAAGGCGCCCTCGTTTATTAGGCACATAGATCGAAATTGGAGAAAACAATGTCACCTTATAACCCGAAAATTACGGTAATCGCTTGTGGGAGAGATTTCCTTACCAGGCAGACCATGGCCAGAGAACCTACACCAAATCGGTTTGGATATTAGGACTGCGATAGTCTCCACTCACCGAGCTCATAGAGGGGTTTGTCCATGTCTTCCTCGGAGAACAGTTTGCAGGGGAAGGAGGTCATGAGGCATAATGGCCTGGGGGGGTCTTCTGCGTAGCAGTGACCCACATACCAAATGCAACCAACTTCCAAGATTTCTTAACCCACTATAACAGGTGAAACACCGTGATTTTGAAATGGGATATGGTGGTAGACCATAGACAGAACCTACACCAAATTGCGTTTGGATATCAGGACTGCGATACAAGTCTCCACTCACCGAGCTCATAGAGGGGTTTGTCCATGTCCTCCTCAGAGAACAGTTTGAGGGGG
>JAGGCT020003801.1:0-11425 GCA_017654935.2 Phymorhynchus buccinoides
CCAGGTGTGCATCTGTCCGGTTCAGGTGTCTAGGTTTTTGTTCCTATCTGCCACTCGTTCAGCTGTAGATCATCCCATCCCAGTCCATCAAATACAGGATTCTTTTTATAATTTTGGTTTGCTGCATCTTATATGTTTTACGGGCACTCAAGTAAATTCAAGTAGACTATGTGTGATTAGCCTGATTTTTGGATCTTTTCTCCAAAATCTCGCACTTTTCTGCTTCTTTTTCTTTGATCTATAACTACCCACCCTACAGCTAGTGCCCAACCACCACAGTATAATAAATCGATCATCGCATCACACATAACACATAGAATCGCACATTAGTGCTTATAAAGCACATTGTGGTTTCCAAATGCACTGAAAACTAATCGGAAAATACACTCTACACATCTTTACGTTAAAACATGTCATTCAAACAAGGAACCACATGTTAGGATAGACAGTTCGAACTCCATTTCTACAAAATAGAAATGGGAATTTCACAGAAGTGGTCGATTTTAACACTTGTTACTTACGCAGGTCAAGCATCAGCAGCGTAGGTCATAGTCCTACTTTTATAATAGTGGTAAAATAAAACCGACATTGTAATCATCATAATTATATTATAAAAGCTCTTGGCTAGTTTAAAAAAGAAAAAGAAAAAAGTTACCAGCTAAGCGAGAGCTGGGCATTTAGTTGACGTATCTGTAAATTATGAATTATTTAGGCCACAGTAAAACCCACATTGTTTTAAATACTGATTATTATACGATGTTATTGTAATAATCATTATTTAGTAACACCAAATGCACTTGCTCTGTTGGCAGATACATGTTGCATTATTTTTAGCATTCATAAAACAGTTAATCCATGAGTTCTACGTGGTATGTTTATATGGACATCCAAATAAAAAGTTACAACCTTACTATAACAGTAACAAACACGAATCAAATCAACATTATAGTATTTTGCTAGACTACGGCATAAAAATCCCCATCAATAACATTTAAAATACACAAGACTAATCACAAAAACTTATTTATTTATTTTTTTTTGAATCAATATGCAATACTCGATACTCTATCCTTTAAATTGTCCACAACCAACATAAATGATTTATCCAGCCAAACAGTCTTTGAAGGAGTATATTAAAGGCTTTATCCAGTTACTATATTCTTTTGCAATATGCAATTAAATGCTTAAATCATGCATTATTTCGGATATTGCAAACTAAAATACTTTCTTTACACGTAAATGGCCAGTAGTCCTTGCCTCTATAAGTCATGTCAGTTTCAAGAGTGAGTTTACTTCACGTCCCACCGCCATTTGTCCTTATGAACTTCTGCTTAACGGCCTCCGTCTGGAATAGACACATGTGGGACATGACTAGATATCACCGCTGGTGGGAACATCCTGGAGCAATGCCCGGAGGCAGTGCAACACCAGCACAGTCCCGAATTTTTTAGCAATACAGATATGTATTCATTAAGCCAGTTGGCTTTAGGGCCCCTTGTGGCTATAAATGTCACGCGCGAATGTGCGCTTTTAATGCCAGTTCTTGGCGAACTCTCACATCAATAATTATATCTCCCGGACTGTATCAAAATTAAGTTGGGCTGACAACCATTGTGTAAAAATGTTTATTGCTACTTTCTTATTTTTTTAGTTGCTGTAATCCTGATGAATAAGGGATGGAGTGTGTGTGTGTGTGTGTGTGTGCGTGTGCGTGCGTGTGCGTGTGCGTGCGTGATGTGCATGCGCGTGGTGTGCGTGCGTGTGCGTGTGCGTGCGCGTGCGTGTGCAGTGTGTGTGTGTGTGGTGTGGTGTGTGTGTGATTAATATATATGTAAACCAGGTAATTCATGTATTGGTCATGTGAACTTATCCTATTTGTTTTTTGTTTGCATTGTAACAATTTTTATTATGAAATAATAAATTTTAAACAGAAAAAAAACAAAAACAAGCAAAAATAAGAAAATAAAAAAAAAACAATAGGACAAAAAAAAAAAAAAAAAAACAAAAAAAAACCATACAAAAAACACGAAAAAGAAAAAGTGACACAAAAAAAACATAAAAAAAAAAACACACAAAAAAAAAAAAAAAATCCTTGAAAAGTTAAGCACTCCAAATTGGCTATTTTGATTCGCGCCGCAGTTCCATAGACACTATACTGGCGTAATGACGCCTTGGAGTAACTTTCTTTCTCACGTGACGAGATGACGTACTTGGCCTAAGACAAGCCACTTCGTTTGTCCAGTTTCAGAGCAGCCGGTCGGTGAATGAACCCGCTTAGGTGTGTGTGTTCCTATTTTGCGATTGTGAGTCATAAAGTAATCGTTTCAACACTGCTAAAACAGACAAGCGCAATGAGATTGAATTCCATGCACAAGCATTTTGTGAACATGCTCACGTTTAGGTATGGAAGAAAATATTTTGTAAGTTGGCTTTAAAATGGTTCGTGTTTTGGGGCGAATCTGATCACACGTTGGTTTTGACAATCCACCTATAATTATCTTTCTACATAGTAAACTGTAAATACTTCAATTATTTCCTAACTTGGGATCATTTCTTTTTCCCCATAATATGTGTATCATTTCATTTTGTACTCTATCTTTTGCTATTTTCTCTTTTTTTCGTACTACCCCCTAAAATGCAGCAGAATCTTCGACGTGGTGAGGTTGGCCCAAGGAGAAGAAGAAGAAGAAGGAGTTGATCCTGTCTGAAGTGAAAGGTAAGACATGTTCACTTGTTTTTGTTTTGCGATTTGTTCTTTTTGGTAAATTCCTGCATGTTCTTGGTCTTTGTGTTTGTGTCCTTCTTGTTACTCTCTTTCCGTGTTCTGTTTTGGGTTAGGCCTGTCGCATGAAAATAGGTAGATCGTAAAAATAAGTAGCTCGCGACCTATCTCACAGGTGTGTATTTGCGACATTGAGCATGAACCAAAAATTTCACTTTTTTCTTGGGTTAGGGTTAGGGTTAGAGTTTTAGTTAAATGGTACAAGTACAGAAAGAGTGAAATTTGTGGTTGTCGCAAAAACACACTCTCATAGTAGCGAGCTACTTATTTTTGCGAGCTACCTTTTTTCATGCGACAGGGTGTGTGTGTGTGTCAGGGTGTCGCATGAAAATAGGTAGCTCGTAAAAAATAAGTAGCTCGCTACCTATGACATTGTGTATTTGCGACATTGAGCATGAACGCACAAATTATAACTTTTTTCTAGGGATGATGGGTTAGGGTTAGGGTTAGAGTAAATGGTTAAGACTAGGCAGGAAATCAAACAATTAGTGAAATTTTGTGGTTGTCGGGTCCATACAGCTCTCATATTAGGGCGAGCTAGGCTTATTTTATCGTAGCTACCTTTTTTCATGAGGCCTAGATCCCAAATCTAGGGACTACTGGCATGGAATTACTACCTGGCATTGCTGGTGTTTGAAGCCAATCGTGGCTAAAAAAAAATCCGAATATAGAATAAGAAATTTCTTGTGTTAACGTAGGGTATGAATATGAAAAATCTGGGAGTGGAATAAAGGCGAACCCAGCATGAAAGGGTTAACGTCGCACCCTTGCGTCCCTCAGCCATATTTCGATACGCTAAACATATACCTATTAAACGTCTAACTGGGTACACGAAAAGTTAATATTTTTTATTTGCAATATTGTATACTTCAGCTTCTCGGACGATGCATAGAAGCAATTAGGTTAAGCCTTTCCTTAGGCGGCGTCTCCAGAAATTAAGAAAATAGGAGGAAATTAGGTTGCTTTGAGATATACAGACCCTGATTTGATGCGCTTTTATTGGACATGGGTGTTATCTTCTATTGTGGTGCAATATAATGCGAGGCATTGGCGATGAAGGGGTTAATAATGATGAGGGTAATGTTTGTAGTAGGATCGTTGTTAGGTATAGGTATTTGTTAATAGTGATCGTAGGCTGCGGTTTTATTAGAGGTTTAAAAATTAATAAGTGTATGTATAGAGTCTAAATAACATTCTGGACTTTTTAGGCTAACCGACGGGAGCTGGATTGCTTTTCGCACTGTCAAGAATTCCAAGGGCCGTGAGGTACAATATACTAACTTTTTAAACTTTTAGTGTTGAAAGTCGGATTGCGAAGAAGGGTCTGTATTTTAAAATGACAACATTAGTTAAAAAAATATGTGCATATCTGATTTAGGTCAGAATCCGGGATCCATTTAGCCAACGGGTAGCGGCCCATTATAGCCAACGGACATTTAGGCCACACGGATCATTGTAGCCAACGGACACTTAGCCAACGTACATTTAGGCGCAACAATTTGGCAGGGGGGGCATTTAGGCCAACATTAAACAAAAGCAGTTAAAGTAATAGATCACAATGTATCGCCTTATTACGAGAGTGGAACCTACTCTCTTTATAAGAGCCTTTCAGCTAAATAATCCCAAATGAAGTCCTATAGGTGGGGAGTATAGTTGTATGAAGGAGGTAATGTTTAATACTTAGCAGAAGAAGGGGCTAATGGCGGAGTAAGGTAGGTCTTAGAAAGTGAGGGGGTCTTATTAGATAGGGGGGTCTTATAAGGGAGGTTCTGGGGCACTGCCGGTCTTCTAGAAACTATACAAACATGTATACTTAGGCATATAGCCCACATCTGTTTATTAGCATTCATCATTATCGCAGTTCACAGGCCTCCAGCGTATGAGAGATATTATAAAAGTTTTATTTGTTGTAAAATATAAAACATAAAACCCAACACATAACACGTCTAATAACGCAACATTCATGCAGGGCAACACTCGGCGGCAGACACATCACTAGCACACCCGTCAGCTGGCACGTCAGCACGCATGCACGGCATCTGCACACACAGCAACACAACGACGCCACATGCATCACACACACATTCATGCAAAAGCTACGCAAGATCACGACACACACACACAGGGTGTCACACACACACACCACACTATAAAGACTAGGCTCAGACACAGCACAAACACTAGCACACACACAGTCACACACAGTAGTTCCGGGCTTATGGTTAGTCCGCGTACGGCTGTCGCACCCCCCAGCATTGATCCATCGTTACCATATCACACAGCACCGCTCGTCTGAGGGTAGTCATGTTCGGAAACGACTGACTGGGCATACAGAAAAAAAGAAAAAAGAAAAATAAAAAGCACTTTTAGAATATGAGGACATTATCATGGTGATCATTACATTAGGGTCAATATTAAAGTCTTGTTAATGTTGGCATAAATGTCGCCCCGCGTGCAAAATGGTTGGCTAATTGTCCGTTGGCTAAGTGTACGTTGCGCTAATTGTCCGTTTGGCTAAATGTTCCGTTGGCATATTGCTAACCGGCCATACGGCCATACTATGTTTTGTGTGGTTCGTGTTTTTTTTTTACCCTCCACTGTCCCCCACCTTTCTTTTCATTTCTTTTTTTTATTGTCCTCTCTTTTTTAAGTTTTCTTCTCTTTTTTTTGTGTGGAGCGGTGTTAACCGCCAGTTTTGTCCCCTCGCAGGTGAAAATTTAGATCTGCCGTTTTGTCCAAATCATAATATTAAACTTTGGACAAAACGGCGGATCTACACCCAGCCGTTTTGTCTATCGACAAAACGTCGGAATTTGGACAAAACGGCGGTTAACAACGCCCGATTTTGAACCGCCGTTTTGTCCAAATTAAAGTTGGAGTTATAAATACTCGAAGACGAGGCCTCATTCTTGACAAGTTCCTTTTTTTATAATCTTTGTTGAATAAAATGAATAACAAGCTGACCACAGACACTGGTCACTTTGGCCTAATTTTACCCGTTTGAATGCTAATTAGTGTATTAGGAGTTCAAATGAACCAGGTTTGATGTGGTTGACCAGTGGTCAGTGACACTGACCAATGGCCAACCACATAAAAAATAGGCCAAGTGACCACTGGTCAGTGGACACTGACCACTGGTCAACCCGACATCAAAAATGTGTTCATTTGAATCATAATACATAATTTGCAGTCAAACTGGCCAAAGTGTATCCATATGGTCCTAGTGACACGGACCACTGGTCAACCGCATCAACAATTGTTCTTTGAAACCCTAATACACAATTTGCAAGTCAAACAGTGAAAATGCCAAAGTGGACCACTGGTCAGTGACACTGACATTGGTCAAACCACATCAACAATTGTTCATATGATCTCCTAATACACTAATTAGCATAAAACGGAAAATTTAGGCCAAAGGGACAGTGTCAGGGTGTCAGCTTGTTATTTCCATTCTAACAAAGATTTAAAAAAAAAAAAGAGAACTTGTCAAGAATGAGTTTTATCAACTCCAACTGTCATTGAGACAAAACAGGGGTAAGATCCGCGTTTGTCCAAAATTGATTTGGACAAAACGGCGGATCTAAACCCGCTAACAATCTATAGACAAAGGGCGGAAGTTGGGCAAAAACGGCGGTTACAGCGGCACATCTTTTTTCATTTTTGTCTTTCTCTTTTTTTCCCCCTCACTTCTCTAACATTGTCGTGTGTGAATTATATGGACCATTTTTCTTTTCCGGTATAGTATAGTGTTTTAGTCGATACATAAGTGTCTCTGGGTTTCTGTATGATTTAGAGTTCGGTTGTATCTGACCATTGATGCTCTGTTGTGTGTATGTGTTGGGTTGTGAGGTGTTGGCGCGCCGCGCGCGCGTACGGTGTTTGGTGTGTGTGTATATGCACATAAAACAATTATGACGTAATATCATACATGGATTAGTAAAAACACACTATCAACTTATCATTACTATCATCATCCGTTGTCTCATCACTCCCACATACACTGAGGCACACTCGGCACGCACACAACCCTGAATTTTCCTCATTGTACGACTTACAAGACCCACCATGCACACCCAGCAAGCATTAACAGCTACCCAGATCGTTTGCATCGTTTCTGGGCCAGGTGTGCAACCACATACAAATGCCCCCATACTGCGAACGAGACTGCTCTTTCAAAAGTGATTTCTCGTTTTGATGTATGGGGGGATTTGTATGGTAGTCCACCCTTGCCAAATAAGATTTCGTACCCGCAGAGAGGGAAAACTGAAAACCGTGTGAATTTTGGACACGTGCGTGGTGGAGTCTTTAAAGGTGGTTAGCTTAGTTCGGCTTTAAGGCAGAAAGTAGACATCAGATCAGTAGTGAAATAATTATGTCCAGCGAACGTTTAAAACTAACGGACCGAAATAAGATAAAAATACATTCTTCATCCGATTAGATTAACCTTCACCTGCCAAAGTCGCATTTTTAGCACACAGGGATTTAATCCCATATCACACTAAAAGCATCAAATTGGGGTTCTAATTTCATTCCTATTGTCTTAGTTTTGGGAGTAAGGATATGACTCTTATTTTATAAATGTTACAGAAACAATCCCAATTACAGCCGATGATTTTGTTCTAAACCCAGGTAAGCTTAAAGACCCGTGACGCACCACGGTACGTCCCTTGTTTTTTTGTCTGGTGCTGTGACCCGCATTCGAATTTTCCCCAATTCAAATGAGATGCTCTTTAAACAGACTTGTGGCTTTCAATGTGGGGTACTTTATATGGTGAGTCTGATTGGTCAAAACAAGATTCTTTCAGTTATAATAAGAGGGAAAGCACGCGAATCGTGATTTTGACACGCGATAGGGTGGCTCTTTAATGGACATTTTTAGCTGAAAATATGGATTGGCGGTGTGAAAGGGATTAAAACAATCTGTAGGAATATAATGTTGGGCTGCAAAAAGAAGATGCGTATTATTTCGGAGAAGGTCTTGTTTTTGGCTTGTAACAGGTTATTTCCGTTGTTTATAACTTTAGCTGCGTTCTGTCATAGTTTTAGTACACTGTATTTAATTTCATTATTATATTATTTGTATCCAATCCGTTGGTTCGTCCGTAGCTAAAAGGCATAAAATACAAGAATTTTCTAGTATACGGTCAAGGCGTAAAAAAGCTCATAACATGTTGGGCAATTTCATGAATTTGCTATAACAGATATGATTTATCAAAAAAAACCAAAAAACAACAAACGGTACTAATATCTCACTAGAGGCGTAAATAAAGGGCTGACATTCTCATAATTCACTAAGTCGGTAGATTTTTTTCTATAAAGTGATGTTAAAATCTGGCATTCTTTCAACAAATGATGTACTCATATAGGATTACCACAATTACAGGAAACATTATAAGAGTATTTAATGTTCCATGCTTTTAACTTTAGTTTTATGATAATCTTGGATATATAACGAGGGGGGGTTTCAGTAAATGCAATAACTTTTCTCCATTATTTCTATCGTGAACAGACTTTTCCAAAAATCAACAAAAATTCATCCGAAGACATCTTTAGGATATGATTAAAATCAGTATCAGAATGATGTTTAGCTCCAAGCTTAGCAAGACTACTTTTAATCCATCCGTACCTATTCACTTATGTTCTTTCTTTCTTGCTTATTTGTTGCGGGGGTCGGGATTTCCCTTATCCTTTACTGAAATCAAAAGAGTTGTGGTAAAAAAACAACACCAATGTATAAAAATACAACAATAATTGGAGAATTCTTGAGTTCGTCTTGGTTTAAACGAATTTTGATTAATAATCAGCATAGCAGCAACATAAACAAACTATGCAAATGAGCACAAGCAAGCTTAAAGCTTATACAAGGCGTTCAAACACAGATATGTTAGACAATATTGGCTGCCAAAGGTAATGACACTGGAACAGAACATAATGAGTTCGTCTTGTCTGAAACCATAATACGTGGTGAGATTTAACGTGGTGACAGCACTGACATGGCCTTTAGTTTTTTTTTTTTTTTTTTTTGTACTCGACGGACTATAAAGTGTTAATCTTAATCTTAAAATAGTCTGAAACCAACACATTGTCATAAGGATGAGCGTCAATGTCACAAGCGATACAAATTGTTTTTTCGTATTATTGACACTGGAAAAAGATTACCATACCAATGACAAGGCGCGCGTGGGAAAGGTCTCGTGGCAAAAGGGAGTGAGGCTCCACAGGAGCCTAGAAAGGAGGGGTGGGTGGTGGTGGGTGGAGGCTTACAATGAATTTTTAGGCAAAACTCAGGCATTACATTGAATTTGTAACAAAACTCAGCAATTTTTAAAACAAAACTCCCCCTCCTGTGTCCCTAAAAATAAATTTGATATTTCCAGAGAGAATGTATTCTTTGTGAATTTTCAAAATGATGATTTCTCTCAACAACAAAAAAGGAGATCAAATTAAAATTCGTTTGGAGAGGTTGTTCGGGGCTGGTTAGGAATCTACCATTTGTGAGTAGGAATTGTTTGCTCCCGTTTTTTGTTTGTGGCTCAAGGCACAAACCGATAACTCACTTTGTCGGTCTGTCGGTCGGTCCAAAATTGTCCGTCATCATATTGTAAAAAGAGTAAGGGGGATGGCGACTCAAGTGTATGCCCTTGTTTTGTAGTTTGAAATGAGTCGGGCGTGCCACATAAGCGCATGTGCGAATTCTTCGCGGGCTTGTTTATTAACAAAGTGTTTTTTGTTTGGGGGGCTTGACGGGGAAATTGCTCTCCTTGACCTTTATTCAAGATATAAACATCTATAGACAGTAAAATAAACATCTAAAGTAAACTGAAACTTCTTTTTTCCTCTCCCCTCCCCCCCTCTTCCAACATATAAAAGTAAAAAGTAATGTCCCACATGGCTTAGGCCGAGAGGACGTAAAAGAATAATTAAGGAAAATTTCTCGGTGGCGAGAACAAGACAAGAACCACTTTCTTTATTGTCCGTTCTTTCTTTGTTATTTATTTAAAAAAAATCAAGTATGTCATCACTGCGAATCGAAAGGCCGGGATTATTTACTATCGGGGGAGGGACGCAGACTCGTAAAAAAAAAAAAAAAAGAAATGCGTGACTATGGATGTATGCGTGCGTATGTACGCGCGTGCGTACAGGCATGTGTGTGTACATGTGTGCGAGTGTGTCTGCATGTGTATATAAATTATAGGGTACTGGCGCCTAGCAGTGTGTGTATAGTGCGTATTGGTGAGCATCTTGAGAGGAGAGAAGAGGAAGAGAGAGAGAGAGAGTTCCTTGTTTGGCTATTATGGAATGAATGTTATTAGTGTTTTTTTTGGGGGGGTTTCCTTCGTTACGTTTTAAATTTCTAGTATTTTTTAAAATGGGCGAGTATTGTAAGAAAAAGGCCTTCAATGTGCCTTAAAATTGTTACCATTAAAAGGTTCAATCAATAATAATAATAATAATCGAGGAAAATTTATTAATATAGCGCCCATCCTACATGAGGCTACAGGGAGCTTACACAAAATGTGAAATGGAATAAAAACATGAAACAAAATCCAATAATCATCAGAAGACAAAAACAATACACATTAATTAGCAACAACAACTGCTGTGACTACTACTACTATCTTACCTACTACTACTACTAAGCTACTACTAACTACTATCTACTACTACTGACTAGCTAGCTAGCTACTACTACTAGGACTAATGCACAGTATGGCATTTTCACGACAGATTCACAAACATGGAATAACAGCATTAATATTCGGGCAAAAACCCACGCACTACACAGCACAAGGGCACACACACACCACACATCACACGTCATGTGACATCTCTCACGCCCGCAGCTCACACAGCAGCTGCATCCGCAGGTGCGACACATAGCACAGCGACACAACCTACACACACACAGCACACACACATCAGGTCGACGCATGCATCGGCGGCACTCAACGAAAACCCTGCTGGGAATCCCGCTGTGTACGGCGCAGTCGCCACCACCACACAACAAACTCATGGGCATTTACATTACGCTTACTCGTATATGGAGTCGTCTAACATGAAGCGCATGCATATCACGCACACACACAACACAACAACACAAACATGCGTACCTTGCGCATGGGCACACACACACACACACACGCGGGCGCGCACGCAAACACACACACCACAGAAGAAACATCCACGGCACGCGAAGGCGCGCGCTACGCGCACACACTCGCACAGCCAGAACACAGTGATGACACACATACACGTAAGACAAGATGGCTGCAGATAGAGTGGCTGGGAATATTTGCTAAGTTGTATGTACTCTAGGCAGGACTGCAGTTTGAAGCATTGTGTTTTCAGAGGCATGTTGGTACTTGCAATGCAATGCAATCATATTCTCTTCTTCAAGTTTTGATCTTCCACGCTTGCATTCGTAGTTTTTAGCTGAAGAATTCAGGCTAGTGGCTTGAATGCAGAGATTGTTCGTTGTCATTCAATAGTACTCTACCAGAACGGGAAAACATCCGAGAAATTTACTCTGTCTCGTTCAACTTTGTATCATTTACGCATTGGGGACTGTCAGAGCGGGTTATGTTTTTTGTATTGATTGATTTTTTTTCACTCGTTTATTGTCTGCTTTTTGCTCCTTTTGCT
>JAGGCT020003802.1:0-2500 GCA_017654935.2 Phymorhynchus buccinoides
CCCCAGCTCTTGCCTCGTGTGTTTGAATAGACTTGCATCACTTAGAACACTGTGTGTCATTCTAAAATTGATGTAATTTATATTTTTACGTCACATTTTGCACGTTCAATCGGTTTGTGGCCACTGGCCGCCCCTCATTTTTGTAAAAAAATTGTTTGCAAGTCGCTGACTCGCATCCTGCGGTTTCAAGCTTCGATGCCTTGCCGCCATGGTTGCTATGGCTTTGACCAAGTAAGTCGAGGTAATCAACTCTAATTTTCACAAAGTGCTGTCCCCTATTTTTTTTCTCCTAAAATCGTCTATTGAGGTGCAACCTACCTTCCTCACCGCCCCATATATTCTCCTTGCTACCTCTTGCCCTTGTTGTGGCTTGGCTTTGTACTTTGCTTCAATGAGAGCTGGTCAAATCCCTTCAACCCACTCGGCACTTGCTTCCCCTTACAAACGTTCAGGATGAGCCATTCGATTAGGTTCGAAAACACATCACCACAAAAACGTTATATAAAGTTAGGGTCTGATATTTTTTTTATAGAGAAGATTACCAACTCCATGCTCTAAACGATTGTAAAATATCAGATTCCATACATTTGTCGTTTGTCTCCTTTTGACGAAAACAGCTTACATCTCTGGTTACATGCCAGAAATCAAAACCCTCTTGAAAACTCTCATGAGTCGGGACCAGCTCATTCGTCCTAAGCGGTTGTGTAAGCCATGACCCAGATCCAGTTCATTCGTCCCAAGTGGGCTAAGATAGCATGTTTTCCTTGAAGCGTCAGGGAGGCATTGCCTCTCTCTCACACACACACACACGCCAAAACCTCAGCAGGGAAGCTGCCCCTGTACTCCGCCGGGTACTAAACAATAATATGACTACGTGTCCCTTCAATCCTGCTTTTCTGGTTGCACAGGATTTTGTAGAAGCACCCATGTACCTTTATTTTTTGGGAGTTGTGTTTGAGTTACTCCTTTTTCTTTCCTGCTATTTTTGTTTGTTTGTTTATGATTTTGTTGTTGCCTTTGCTCTTGTTTATTTTGTTTGTTTGGGGTGGGTTTTTTGTTGTTGTATTTTAATGACATTGTTATTAAATGTACAAATAGCATTTATCGAAGGATTTGGTCACAAATGAAATGGAATCCAACATTAAATTGCTAAGTTTGGTTATTTAGTCAAGAGAAGAAAAAGAACCCCGATGTAATGTATGTGCTGTTGTTGGTGTTTTTTTAAATGAATAATTTATTTTGTTTTAATGTCACGCATGTTTTGTATGTAGAAATTAATTCTTACTTCTTTTTTTGTAAACTCAAGTGCGGCCTAGAAACCCATCCGTTATGTATTCAATCCGTAAACCCATTTTGTGGACACATCAACTAGAACTCGCATCTTTGTTTTGCCAGCTTCTTTGACAATTAAAAAGAAGAAGAAGAAGAAACAGATACGACAATCTTATGATTGCATTTTCTTCTCACCACCCCTTTTGTGTGTGTGTGTGTGTGTGTGTGTGTGAATTCTAGTTGCCGATGTTACTACCATCACTACAAGAAAGATAACATGTATCAATTATCATTTATTTTGTGTATGATGAATTTCCACGTGTTTTTTACAAACGAGAGCGTGAACAACGATACAAAACGATCCTTTTTTTTTAGCATGTTCATATTCATTTAATGATGCATGCATGTATGTTTGCTTCTTCTAAAACAATCCTTTTTTTGGCATGTTCATATTCATTTAATGATGCATGCATGTATGTTTGCTTCTTCTAAAACAATCCTTTTTTTGGCATGTTCATATTCATTTAATGATGCATGCATGTATGTTTGCTTCTTCTAAAACAATCCTTTTTTTGGCGTGTTCATATTCATTTAATGATGCATGCATGTATGTTTGCTTCTTCTAAAACAATCCTTTTTTTGGCATGTTCATATTCATTTAATGATGCATGCATGTATGTTTGCTTCTTCTAAAACAATCCTTTTTTTGGCATGTTCATATTCATTTAATGATGCATGCATGTATGTTTGCTTCTTCTAAAACAATCCTTTTTTTGGCATGTTCATATTCATTTAATGATGCATGCATGTATGTTTGCTTCTTCTAAAACAATCCTTTTTTTGGCATGTTCATATTCATTTAATGATGCATGCATGTATGTTTGCTTCTTCTAAAACAATCCTTTTTTTGGCATGTTCATATTCATTTAATGATGCATGCATGTATGTTTGCTTCTTCTAAAACAATCCTTTTTTTGGCATGTTCATATTCATTTAATGATGCATGCATGTATGTTTGCTTCTTCTAAAACAATCCTTTTTTTGGCATGTTCATATTCATTTAATGATGCATGCATGTATGTTTGCTTCTTCTAAAACAATCCTTTTTTTGGCATGTTCATATTCATTTAATGATGCATGCATGTATGTTTGCTTCTTCTAAAACAATCCTTTTTTTGGCATGTTCATATTCATTTAATGATGCATGCATGTATGTTTGCTTCTTCTA
>JAGGCT020003802.1:7500-11423 GCA_017654935.2 Phymorhynchus buccinoides
GAAGCCCAAAGCCAGGACTTTTACAGATGGCACATTTAGTGCTTCTCCAATGTTGGCACAGCGTTTCTCACATGCAGTCTCTATTCAGATGCACGAGAAAGAAGATCTGCCCAAGTATTCTGACGTCCAGAAACCGGTGAAATTTCAAAGCAGAATTCCTGCAGGAGCAGTGCCCAACGCAACAGCCTATACTGTTCTTTGTCCGGGCAGCACGTAGGTACGTTAGTGGCCGATGATCAGTTTGCAGGACGAACTGTCTGCCGAGCACATACCTTGCAAACCTTTGAAGACCCCAGACAATCGCAAGGCACTCACGTTCCACTGTCGAATAGTTCTTCTGGCTGGATGACAGTCGAGAGCTGGCAAACTGGACAGGGTGCAGAATGCCATCATGGTCCTGCAGCAAGACAGCACCCAGGCCCGTGGAGCTGGCGTCAGTACGGACCACAAAGGGAGCTGACAGGTCCGGCAGCTTCAGCACTGGAGCAGAAGACAACAGCTCTTGCACTCTCCTGAGTGCAACGTCACAGCTTGGCGTCCACTGGATGGGGCGACGACCTCCCGTGAGCAGGTCATTGAGAGGGGCCAACAGAGTGCTACAGTTGGGAATAAACTTGCGATAGTAGTTTATGAGCCCTAACACTGATTGCAACTGACGCCTGCTTTTGGGGGGCTCAAGCTTCAAAATCTTAGTGATTTTGTCTGTTTGCGGTCTTACACAGCCTTAACTAATCACATGCCCTAAAAAGTCAAGGGTTTTAAATCCTGCAAACACTTTCTTTCGCCTAGCAGTCAATCCATGCACACGCAATCTTTTAAGCACACCTTTCAACCCCACAAGCAATTCAGCCCATTCGGCATGATGCACTAGAATATCATAAAAAAATGAAATAGCATAACATTCACTCAGTTTGAGCCGACGCATCATTCGCGCAAAGGTAGCTGGGGCATTTTGCAGGCCAAAAGGCATGCGAATCCACTGAAATAATCCAAGCGGGGTCTTTAAAGCAGTTTTGGGTTTGTCTACAGGGTTCAGAGGGACCTGCCAGTACCCTTTTGTCAAATCAATTTTGACAAAACAACGGGAATGGCACAGCTGTGTAAACAGTTCATCTACATCTGGAATTGGTTCACTGTCAAAAACAGTCAGTTTGTTAAGTTTTCTATAATCTATGCAGAATCTGACTGATCCATCAGACTTAGACACCAACACAACAGGGGAAGAATAGGGGGAGCAAGACGGTTCAATCACTCCCAGAGCCAACATGGTCTGAACTTCTTTTTCAATGATCTGCCTGGTTGAAAAAGGTAACGGGTATGGTTTGACTTGGACAGGGGCATCACTGGACAAAACGATGCGATGAGGTTCAACACTTTTAGCAGACCCTGGGCTGTCTGTCAGAACATCCTGATAATCACTCAAGACCTGCTTTAGCTGCGTAGCATGACCAGCATCCAGACTTGAATCAATGTGAACATCCTTGTGTGTCTCACCTGTTACAGAAGGTACAGTGGGCAACACTGCACCATCATTGTCATCGTCCACTACCATTCCCACCATTGCATTTCCTTGGAAATTGAGAATTTCAACAGTCCCACCTTGAACTTCTGTGTCATTGTCAACACCACTCTTTTGGGCAAGGAAGTCTGGGGAAACAATGTCAGACCAACTCACTAAGGACGCTTCTTTGGACGCACCCCTATGCTCAACAGACATGGACCCACAGGCAGACTCTCTGTCCACGTAAAGCTTCAAAAGATTGATATGAAGCAACTGCTCAGTCTGTCCTACCTTAACTTTGTAGTCAACAGCATTCACACGCTCTGTGATCTCAAATGGACCTTTCCATGCTATCTGCAATTTGTTCCTATCATCAGAAAGTAAGATCAAAACTTTATCTCCAGGAGAGAATGTGCGTGCCCTAGACTTCTTGTCAGCATACGTCTTGTAAGTCTCCACTAAAGCCATGACCTGTTGTTGTTGAGCAGACAACACATACTACCACGCTCATCCAGAAGGCGAATCCGAGAGTCGGGGTCACCAATGTCAAGAGGGCGTTTAGGTTGACAGGAAAGGAAAGGGAGGTCTCACAAAAACTACACAAACAGACACATCTTACAACCTTTCAAACTTACATTCATTCACAAACAGTAACCCCGCAATCTGACTCCACACTATACTGTTTACTTCAAACTAACGCGACACAATGTTACTGTAAACACGCAAGCCTAATCACTTTACTATTCATACACGTCTTGTTTTCATGTATCTACAGAATAGTTATTCTCTGTGGCCCCTACTCAGTTTTACAAGTGGTCCCTGAAACAGAGATAAACAATTATTATTATAACACATATCTCACATATCTACAGTATCAGTAAATATCGAAGATTCCTCCACAATGTGATTAAGCCCACACGTACCTGTAGCTGGCTACGTTCTGGACACAACGTACAAACTTCTCCAACATGTATTTCTTCTTCTTCTTCTATTTCTTCTTCTTCTTCTATTTCTTCTTCTTCTTCTTCTATTTCTTCTTCTTCTTCTATTTCTTCTTCTTCTTCTTTTTCTTCTTCTTCTTTTTCTTCTTCTTCTTCTTCTATTTCTTCTTCTTCTTCTATTTCTTCTTCTTCTTCTTCTTCTTCTTCTTCTTCTTCTTCTTCTTCTTCTTCTTCTTCTTCTTCTTCTTCTTCTTCTTCTATTTCTTCTTCTTCTTCTATTTCTTCTTCTTCTTCTTCTTCTTCTTCTTCTTCTTTTTCTTCTTTCTTCTTCTTCTTCTTCTTCTTCTTCTTCTTCTTCTTCTTCTTCTTCTTTTTCTATTTCTTCTTCTTCTTCTATTTCTTCTTCTTCTTTATTTCTTCTTCTTCTATTTCTTCTTCTTCTTCTATTTCTTCTTCTTCTTCTATTATTTCTTCTTCTTCTTTTTCTTCTTCTTCTTTTTCTTCTTCTTCGAGCTGCTTAACTTTTCTTGTCTGTTCTTCTTGTTATACTTTGCTGTCCGTACTCTTCCTCATTCAGTCTCTTCTCTCCAACTGATTCAAACTACCCGTTTTACCTTTTCTATTCAATACAATCCAAAGTCTCGCTGAACTGTCCTCAACTCTTCTTTTACTTTTTAAATCCTAATAAGGTCAATTCGCCCCACACCGGTGCTACACTCTAGATATTACCCCCCCCCCCCCCCCCCCCCCCCCCAAGTAAAAACTATCCTATAACACTTTCATGCACCAAATAATTATTATATATCTTTATGCACTAGCCACTACAGGGACCACATGACAACCCCCCCTCTGAAGGTTTTTAATTTTTTTTAACAAAAAAAAGTACAAAATCATCTCAAAACACATTTCAATATGCGTAGGCTCCCACACAAATTATTTTTAATACAAATAGAAACATTTATAATTATACTCAATTCACAAAGGTCAATTTGTTTGATCCAATCCAAATCAAATAAACGTTTACTAAAGCAATGCTCACAACTTGCAATGCAGATGCAAGATAATGTGCATAGAATCATCAAGCACGTCAGTAGAGTAATATTACTTAGCACACAACTCAAAACTACCTGACTGACATCAGTATGCATTGCACCTCCTTTACTAAGGCCTACTGATTAAATTGATGCACGAAGCCCAAAGCCAGGACTTTTACAGATGGCACATTTAGTGCTTCTCCAATGTTGGCACAGCGTTTCTCACATGCAGTCTCTATTCAGATGCACGAGAAAGAAGATCTGCCCAAGTATTCTGACGTCCAGAAACCGGTGAAATTTCAAAGCAGAATTCCTGCAGGAGCAGTGCCCAACGCAACAGCCTATACTGTTCTTTGTCCGGGCAGCACGTAGGTACGTTAGTGGCCGATGATCAGTTTGCAGGACGAACTGTCTGCCGAGCACATACCTTTCAAACCTTTGAAGACC
>JAGGCT020003803.1:0-11417 GCA_017654935.2 Phymorhynchus buccinoides
GACAACATTTATGTTGACAAGCTTGAACATTTGTAGTCTGTAACTTTTTGGGGTTTTTACTCTTTTTTTATGATATAAAAAAAAAATCCCTATCTTTTTGCTTTGTGATGTGCAGACACCAATTCTTTCCACCAGACGTCCAAATGGATTGACGACGTGAGGGCAGAGAGAGGCAGTGACGTCATCATCATGCTGTTTCTTTATGTGCAGACGCCAATTCTTTCCACCAGACGTCCAAATGGATTGACGATGTGCGGACAGAGAGAGGCAGTGACGTCATCATCATGCTGTTTCTTTATGTGCAGACGCCAATTCTTTCCACCAGACGTCCAAATGGATTGACGATGTGAGGACAGAGAGAGGCAGTGACGTCATCATCATGCTTGTAGGGAACAAAACAGATCTGTCGGACAAAAGGTGAGATTTTTAACATTGAATTTGGGTCGCATTCCATCTCAAATCTTGCTGATTGTGTATGACTGTCTTTGTGTTTCTGTCTAAGTCTGTATCCGTCTGTCTAATTCTGTATCTGTCTGTCTAAGTCTGTATCCGTCTGTCTAAGTCTGTATACGTCTGTCTAAGTCTGTATCTGTCTGTCTAATTCTGTATCTGTCTGTCTAAGTCTGTATCCGTCTGTCTAAGTCTGTATCCGTCTGTCTAAGTCTGTATCCGTCTGTCTAATTCTGTATCTTTATGTCTAAGTCTGTATCCCGTCCTGTCTAATTATGGTTATCCTGTTCTGTCCTAAGCCTTTATCCTTACTGTCTAATTATCACCCGCGGAGTTTTACGGAGCGAAGGTGATATTGTTTTTTGTTGTGTAAGTGGCTGTGTATGTAATGTTATGTATGTATTTATGTATGTATGTATGTATGGAGACCTTCCTCTGCCTACTGCTACGATTTGGCCGTAGCGGCTACGAAAAATAAAGCTTTGCTACGGAGCTACGGCAACCTTAACGTTGCTACGGAAGAAAAAAAATTGCCGCTGCATTTTATTTTTGCTTTTGCCGTTCCTGGTTTTGTCTTTTTCTAAGAGCAGACGCCGTGTCACGTGTGATAACCTAGTCACTTCCGTTTTTTTTATCAAAGTGACTGCGCATGCGTTGTTATTATTTTCTCTGAAAAAAATGGTGGACTCCATCATCAGTAGCGATTTGGGAGATGTTTCAAACGAAAAAAACCGAACCAAACCAGGAAACGAAAATCATCTGGCACACCATCTTGTTCTAATAAAAAACATCGGCCTGACGCACAAGTTTTCAATATAGCTTGCACGGAGGAGTGGCCTTGCGTCGTCAGAAGTCGACTTGGTGCGAACTATGCTCACTCAGTCACTGCAACCTCTGCCATGCAGACTTCGCTGTGAATCATGGCGGTAGAGATGACCGTCAACACGTTCAATTGGCGAAACATAAACAGTACGTTTTGGCTCAGGAAGAGAATAAATTGATTGTCGTTGTTTGTGGATGTTACGAAAAAATTTGGCATGCTACTGAAATTGATGGCTGGGCTACTGATTGGGAAAATTCCAAGTAGGCAGGTCTGTGTATGTATGTGGGTTTGTTAACATCATATCACCATGAAGGAATAAAGATAGGAAGATGAACTTGATGTGCATGTAGGCTAGGTACTGTATATGTGCTTTTTGATGTATGACATTGAAAACTGAAAATCTATTTTTAGCCATATCTCGGGCACCAGTCAACATATGATGTTGGAACTTGGTATGAAGGTGGTTTGGCTTATGCTCCTTCCGAATATTGTTGACCAATCATGGTCAAGGTCAAGGAGATGGCTGGACCATGAAAATCGGGGGGTCGGAAAAATGGAGTTCCCAAGATAACAGCTTATGACCATGAAGGAATTAGGATAGGAAGATGAAACTTGATGTGTATGTAGGCTAGGTACTGTAGATGTGCCTTTTGGTGTCACGGTCATAACCTTGACGTATGACCTTGAAAACCTAAAAAAAAATTAGCCATATCTCGGGCACCGAGTCGACACTAGGATGTTGAAACTTGGTATGAGGTTAGTTTGGCTGTGTATGCTCGCTTCTGAATATTATTGTTTGAACCACATCAAGGTCAAGGTCACATGCCAGGGTCTTGACCTTGACGCCCAAAAGGCACATTTACAATACCCAGCCAACATTCCCACCTGATTTCATCTTCGGAACTCCATTTTTCCGCCCCCCGTATGTTTATGGTGAAATAGGGAACAGTCAGCAGCAGAAACAGTAAGATAGTGACAGTATGCAGAGCAGCAGCAAGATAATCATCAGTCAAAATCCTCCGAAGTCGGGGGGGTGTGGCTGCGTAACTCCGCGGGTGATTCTCGAATGCTGCATTCGATAACTTTTCAATCTAGTTCTATATCCATCTGTCTAAGTCTGTATCCGTCTGTCTAAGTCTGTATCTGTCCGTCTAAGCCTGTATCCGTCTGTGTTTGTCTGTCTAAGTCTGTATCCGCCTGAATCCATCTGTCTAAGTCTGTATCCGTCTGGCTAAGTCTGTATCCACCTGTCTAAGTCTGTATCCGTCTAAGTCTGTATCCGGCTGTCTAAGTCTGTATCCGTCTGGCTAAGTCTGTATCCGTCTGTGTTCGTCGTTAGTCTCTTTCGTTTTGGTGGTGGTGGTGTTTCTTGTTTTCTTGTTTGTTTTTCCTATCTCTACCCCTACCTAACCCCCACTTCTCACATTTTCTCTCTCGTTTTGATCTGTTCTTGTTTTCTTGCTTTTGATTGCTAAGCATGTGACTTTGATATGATCAATGTCATTGGAAGATTGAAAGGCAAGGATCTGGACCATTCAAAATACTCTGAAGATTTTGTTCGTTAAAATGTTATATGTTTAATTTTCAGACAAGTCATATCACAGGAGGAAGAGTAATTCCTTGGCCACTCTGTGCACTAATGGTCACAAATACGTTGCCATTTTTCGCTCTTTCTCCATGGCTAATATATGGTGATTTGCATAGTCATATTATTTGTACTACTAGCGCAACTCCGAGTAGCCCGGTAACGCCTAGTAACGGTAACGCCAAGTACTGGTAACGCTGAGTACAGCAAATTTGAAGCGATTCGGTTAAGAAACGGCGGAGTTATAAGGCCCCGTTTCCCGTTGGCGCTGCTCTGAGAGTGACGCGCTCTCCCTAGTAACGAGGGTAGTAACGCCTAGTAACGGTAACGCCAAGTACTGGTAACGCTGAGTACAGCAAATTTGAAGCGATTCAGTTAAAGAAAAGGCGGAGTTATAAGGCCCCGTTTTCCCGTTGGCGCTGCTCTGAGAGTGATGCGCTCTCCCTAGTAACGGCAATGCTAAGTACTGGTAACGGTAACGAAGAGAGTACAGCAAATTTGAAGCGATTCGGTTAAGAAATAAGGCGGAGTTATAAGGCACCCGTTTCCCGTTGGCGCTGCTCTGAGAGTGACGCGTTCTCCCGATTCTCTTCACATTTGCTGCCAGGCTTTGCCCCGGCCACAGCAAGCCTGACAGCAAATTTTGAAGCGATTCGGCATTTAAGAAACGGCGGAGTTATTTGTGACAAAGGTGAAGCGGCGTATATCGCGCGCGTTGATGAATCGATTCGCTTCCGGTTTGGCGCACACAGGATAGTCACCGTCCCCGGTCATCTACCTTCCAAATTCGAAGGCAATATGTCCAGAAATAACGGCGGAGATACGGGCGGCCGAGAGGCCGGCATTTGCCAAAACCGCGCAAATGACATGACCACCTCCGGTTTGCCCGTTGCCGTTGCCATCGCCCTGTTAGGGCTCATAGCAAATTTGAAGCGATTCGGTCGAAAAACGACGGAGTTATAAGGCCCGTTTTGTGTTTCAGACACACACACACACAGATACACACACTTTGCCTTTTTATTATATGATGGTATCACTGTGTTGCTATGGGGAAAGAGTGAAAACTAACAGCGTGTATAGAGACAGAGAAGGGAGAGAGGAAAGCCAAAGAGCTGAATGTGATGTTTATAGAGACCATATACAATTAGGTGCTCAAAAGTCATTTTTAAAATTTCAGATCTGATAAATTAAAATATTACCAATGGATAGATTAGATATTGTAATTCTGTGCACATTGATATAAAAGTTAATTTTCTAGCTTAATTAGATAATAAGTTATATTTTTTTCCAATTTATTGTAGACGCCATTTTTTTCAGCAAAGTAAAATGGTAAAAAGTGCCATTTAAACTTAAGTAACTTTCCATCAGCATACTTGATTCTGTTTATACATATTCTACGTATAACTGTGTACATACCTTATTTTTTTCAAGCCTCTGACCCAAACCGATTTTGAGTTATAAGCCTTTAAATACAGACCTGTCTACCTCAAAATTGAACTAGTAGTATTTAGTCCTGTACCTGGCCTATAGTCCCGTATGCAAAATGGTGTTGGCGAAGTTTCTCACTTGATTTGAGTCAATGGGTACCTAGACATGAAAAATCACCGAGGTGCTTGCCCGGCACACTGGCACGAATGACGCAATAGCCAATCCAATATGGCTGCCGTCCGGCCATGATGCAAATGTATTGTTTTTGTTTTTGAGAGTATATACACTTGCAATATCTCTAATTATAATGATTTGGGGGTGTAGATTTCATTTCTGATGTTGTTTTGTCCATTCTGGGTCATCTTGACCTTGAAAGGACAAGGTCAAGGTCATTTCTTACATAAACAACCTTTCATAGCTTTTAGCAACAGAAATGGGTGTGATATACCTAATTCAATATTTCTGATATTGTTTTGTCCATTCTGGGTCATCTTGACCTTGAAAAGTCATGATCAAGGTCATATTGTTACGCCAGCGCGCTCTTGGTTGCTTTTGCAGCAGAAACTGGTGTAATAACTGTAATTCAACTGATTTGGAACATTTATACTTGGTTTTTGATAGTGTGTTATGGATAGAACGTCTTCCCAAGCTTGAAATGCTAAGGTCAATGGCAACATTAATTGCTCTTGAACTAAGATGGCCGTCGATACCTTCACTTTTCTTGTTAACTGAATGTTGAATAGCAAAGCACAGAACAAATCCAATGTCAAATTCTCTTACACTGCTACATATTCTGGCAGGTTTTCATACGATGAGTTATCTGCCTTCCCATGGCAGAATGCGATGCACTGAACTCCAGTGGAACGGCACCCACAGCGTCGAGTGTCGCACTTGCCTGCACACTTGCATATTGTGAGCAGACTGGGTGGCCAAGGCTTCAGGCATTTTGATGGCAGCAGTGTCCCGAAGTGCTCCTACCATCCATGTTCCACTGGATCTAGCTTTGCCTTACGTTCATCGGCTGTCGCAAGCAGTTGGCATGCTCTGTGCACCAGAAAGGCTCCTCGGTGGATGTGACCTCTGATCACACTGCTTGTAGGAGGGAGACAATCAATTCCAGTCCTGGCGCTGGTATAGTTTTCAAACCTGAGCTGGTTGAATGTATCAGCAGTTGTAGTTGACCTGCCCCCTGCCCAGACATGTACCAAGTACTTCTCTGCTAGAACTTCATTTTGTTCTGACAAGGTGTCTGCCTCACCAAAGTTTGTCAGATACTGTACTGGGTCAGACACCATAGCCGCGTGTTTGGTCCCCACTTTGCTCATGCAGTCGCCTTGATTACTGTTTTGGCCAGTAGTGCTCCAAGCCGAGAAACAGCTTGATGCAGTGGAAGCATGCGTCGCTTCTCACCAATGCCATACTGCTGCCAGAGCTCCTTCAATCCCAGTGCTTGGAGGTACGGGATGCGAAAGTGTCCGTGTCGTTGGAGACTACGATAACTCTCTTACATTGTTTCACACGAACTGCCCATTCCACGTGTACCACCAACCTAGCGTCTGCCTCTTCTATCCAATTCAACAGGTCTGGGATGTCTTCACCACCGGTTGCCTTTGCTGGAAGCACCTCACCATCATAAACAATAGAGCTGGCGATGATGGTAGGATGGCTATTGGCTCGACTGCACACCATATCTCGAACCAGCAGCTGGAGATTGCGTTTGTTGTCCTCGGACGCCCAGAACTTGTCAAGTTGCTGAGGGATGGGTGTGTCACTGTTCATGCCGATGATTTGATGCCTGTGGTTGAGTCAGTATGTCGCATGCGCTCCCCTTCCTTTGCAGACATCTCAACATACGAGTCTAGTACGAGATGGACAACCGCTGGCTCTCGGCAGATGCATGATGCTGAGATGATGATGGCGTTAATGACAGCACCCAGAGTAGGGAACTGTGCTAGTGGCATCTGTCGCATCTTCGACATGAAGTCTACACACAACATGAGTGGCAAGAGGAGACGTCTGACTCCATTGGGTGAGGTCTAGTCCAGACTCGATCTCACCAACAAGTGTTGACTTGTTGACACTAGTCGGAAGGTCACCGTCGAACAGTGGGGTATTTGGGAGCACATCGTGAGAAAGTATCTGCCTAAGGTCCATTCCCCTCTCCCTAACAATGTCCATGCTCCTCTGTGCCTCTGCCACATCCTTGGATGAGAGGTCGTTCTTCTCCTTCAGACTGGTTGCTGGTGTCTTCTGTGGCTGGTCGGTTAAACGGGGCATCTTTCTCTTTGATATGGTTGCGCTCAATTTTGTTCTCTTTTCAACTAACACCTCCCATCTGTATGAACGGTAAACACGCTCACCATTCTCGAGACACTTGAGCAGACGCACAGTCACCTCTCGATCAATGGCCAGCTTAGTGAGCAAGTTGTGCAGTGGTACAGGCACATTCATCATCACAGAGTATGGATTCTGCCGCTCTAGAACAAAGTCCAACAGCTTCCCCACGTTTTGATTGAATGTGAGACGGCGTGTGGTGCTCAGCGGATGCTGGAGATGACATTATGTGTGGTTCATGGAGTGGTTGGTGGTAAGAACGTTGAGGAGATTGGTGATAGACCCAATCTCATGGAACAAGAGTTCAAACTCTGCCACTGCACCAACATTGCGTGTGGCTCCCACCACATAGTGACCTCCAGGACCCTTCGACACTCGCTGTATGGTCTGCTCGACCTTCATGTCACCTCCAACAGCACAAAACCAGCCTGGACGATCCCGAACAACCCACTGGCCCATGGAGAAACGCCGGTAGAGCTCAGGATGTGTGAACTCCAGTGCCTTGATTTGTTCAAGATACCAGGAGCCATGACGCAGGTAGTTGATGCAGTCACATTCTGCGAAGATTGGCATGGAATCCTCGATAGTAGCTGCGTGTAGGTTCCAGTTTCATTCTCTCTCAGAGACTATGGCGTTCTTGATGACGGCAACCAACCGCAGCCAAACTCCAAAGAACTGGCAGAGTTCAGACATGGCTTCACACTCCTTTTCAAACTCTTCAAAGTCCTGATGCAGCTTCTCGACTTGTCCACTCAGGGCCTCAAACTCCTCAGGACAATGTTTGTTTGAAGCCAGTGTAGTTTGCAGTTATTTCACCCGCTCCAGCACTGGATATGCAGTTTTGTTCTTGTGATGCCAGAACATCTGCCATTGAAGTGAATGGATCATGTCCTCCACAATCAGCATACCAGTGAGAGCCCGGACATAATGACTGCCGTTCAACACCGATTCCATCACGCCTGGTCCAAACACTGCACACTCGATCAGTGCGTCATCCAGACCAGAACCACTGAGGAGTTTGCCCTGGCACCTGAGCAGAACACGGGCCCAGTGGAAAGGACCCAAGCAAAGGAACAAACGCCTAAAACATACAAGACACTAAACTTGAGTGTTACGTAAAATGTTAATGTTAAACAAAATAATGGTCCATATGACCTGCAATCGCCAAAACTATCATAAATTAAATATGTCTATCATAAGTAGTTGAATTAGGTATATCACACCCATTTCTGTTGTTAAAAGCTATGAAAGGTCGTTTATGTAAGAAATGACCTTGACCTTGTCCTTTCAAGGTCAAGATGACCCAGAATGGACAAAACAATATCAGAAATGAAATCTACACCCCCAAATCATTCTAATTAGAGATATTGCAAGTGTATATGCTCTCAAAAACACAAAAAATACATTTTCATCATGGCCGGACGGCAGCCATATTGGATTGGCTATTGCGTCATTCGTGCCAGTGTGCCGGGCAAGCACCTCAGTGATTTTTCATGTCTAGGTACCCATTGACTCAAATCAAGTGAGAAACTTCGCCAACACCATTTTGCATACAGGTCTTCAGGCCTGGTCCTGGATTAATTCTATTAAGTACATTTTAGTATTCTATGACCCAAAAAGTATTTTTCTTACCTTGACTTTTATCGTATTAATCCCTCCTCCCTTTCAACACACACACACACACACACACACACACACACACACACACACAACACACACACACACAACACACACTCTCACACATACACAATGATACATGCACACACTCTCTCTACTGTGACAGACTGAGATACACACACGCACAGTGACACACACATGTCACACACACACACATGATACATGCACACACTCTCTCTACTGTGACAGACTGATACACACACGCACAGTCAGGTAATCATCATGGGAGATAATCTGTTAACTGAAAATGCACAATTTATTGCTCTGTCATAGTTACTATCTCCCTTCATGAAGAGAAGTGTTTGTCACACACACTCACATCCCCTTCATTCAGTTTTCATATTCTCTATGTCCACCCCACACCCCTTTTTCTCTCTATTTTTTTTTTTTTTTTTTTTTTTTTTTTTTTTTTTTTGGGGGGGGGGGGGGGGGGGGGTCTAATTAATTAATTGTAGAAGTAGAAAAAGTGACAGACATACTCTGATCGTTTTGGGAGTAGCGAATTTTGCTTTGTCAGGAAAACATCTTCTTCAACAATAGAACAAGATGATCCGCCATTGAGAGAGAGATGGAGCCACCGAGGGGGGGGCAAATCCATTGGCATCAGCCACCAAGTCTGCACATCATAGAACAAGATGATCCAATTGATTGAGAGAGATTGGCATCAGCCACCAGTCTGCACATCATAGAAAAAAGAGCATAGAACAAGATGATCCGCCATTGAGAGAGAGCTCTAGATTGGCATCAGCCACCAGTCTGCACATCATAGAACAAGATGATCCGCCATTGAGAGAGAGAGAGATTGGCAGCTCAGCCCACCAAGTCTGCACATCATAGAACAAGATGATCCACCATTGAGAGAGAGATTGGCATCAGCCACCAGTCTGCACATCATAGAACAAGATGATCCACCATTGAGAGAGATTGGCATCAGCCACCAGTCTGCACATCATAGAACAAGATGATCCGCCATTGAGAGAGAGCTCTAGATTGGCATCAGCCACCAGTCTGCACATCATAGAACAAGATGATCCACCATTGAGAGAGAGAGAGATTGGCATCAGCCACCAGTCTGCACATCATAGAACAAGATGATCCACCATTGAGAGAGAGATTGGCATCAGCCACCAGTCTGCACATCACAAGATGATCCACCATTGAGAGAGAGATTGGCATCAGCCACCAGTCTGCACATCACAAGATGATCCACCATTGAGAGAGAGATTGGCATCAGCCACCAGTCTGCACATCATAGAACAAGATGATCTGGCATTGAGAGAGTCTGCATCATCTAGATTGGCATCATCAGCCACCAGTCTGCACATCATAGAACAAGATGATCCACCATTGAGAGAGACAGAGATGATCTCAGCCCATTCTGCCACTATCGTATGAGAACTCATAGATCCACCATCATCAGCCCCACCAGTAGGCCTGCACATCATAGAAGGAGAGATGATCCACCATTGAGGGGAGAGATTGGGATCAGCCACCAGTCTGCTGTGCACATCATAGAACAAGATGCATCTGGCATTTGAGAGAGGAGCTCTATAGATTGGCATCAGCCCACCAGTGTCCTCCGCCACATCCATAGTCCCTGCACATCCATAGAACATGAGAACACCAGTTGCACATCCAAGACCATCTTGATAGAGAGAGAGCGTCTGGCATCAGCCAGCCAGTCTGTGCACATCATATTCATAGAAACAAGATGATCCGCCATTGAGAGAGATTAGATCATACACAGCCACCAGTCTGCACATCATAGAAGAAGATGATCCGACCATTGAGAGAGAGAGGATTGGCATCAGCCACCAGTCTGCACATAATAGAACAAGATGATCCGGCATTGAGGAGAGAGCTCTAGATTGGCATCAGCCCACCAGTGGGCTCGAGCCACATCATCGCCTCGGCGTTTGCTCACCTGCTGCTCCAGATTCCCCACTAGATCCGACTAGACTAGGCTTCGCCTGTGCCTTGCTGAAAGCATCTTTAATAGAAGGTGTTCATTTCGCCATTTCTGAGAGTCTCTTGTGCCTTTAGGACCCTACATGCTTCTTGCAGTTGTTGCGCCATCCATGAGCACAACTGAAATCCGATTTGCACAAAGTGCACCACACGAAAGACGATCGTTTGGAGCTGGGGACTAGACACTTCCAAGTTGTGGTGTATATCTATGCGTTGAGGAAAGTTTGCTCTCTTGTTTTAGCAACTTTCTTTGTGGCTCATCCTTCCATCTCATCCTCGGTATCCTCTTCGCTCTCATGCAAGCGCTTCTTCGATGGTGGTGGCATTTTTCAATCTGTATGGTTCACTCACACAAAGATGGCCGACAAAGGTCTTTTTAAGCGAGCGCAAACTAGGGGCAATAACTCCGATACCTGTGACCCGAAACCGGTTTAGCGAAACGTCTTTAAACAGGAAAATAGCAAATAAAACAATTTTTGGGAGCCGATGCTGCAGATTTTCGTATTTTAGTCGGACTCGGCGTATGGTCGTATTTTGCAGTCAGAATTCGTAAAATACGCCTAAAAATTGTAGGGTAAACAGGTCTGTAAATATGTTAAAAACTGCAATTTTCACCTGCGGAAATAATAAATTCAGTCAAAAAAATCATATTTTCCTAGCTGTTTGACCTACAAAGGACAAATATACACCATAATGCTCAGCAATGATGAATTCTGTCTGATGCATGTACTTAAAAAGTGATGAAATAAAGATGGAAACAAAATATAAGTTTTTTTGGGCACCTGACCTTGATTAACATCATACCTGATGGGTGATTTTGGCACTGTCCTCGAGCAGTTTCCGTAATTTTCCTGCCTAAACAAGTATATTTGCTTCAAAAAAAAATTAAAAGATTGGTGATAGTGTTTGTGTGTCACTGTGTGGTTGTGTGTGTGTGTGTGCACCTGCGTGATGGGTGTGCAATCGCAATGTGCATTGCATGTGTTTGTGTGTGATTCCTGTGGGTGATGTCTGAGTGGGCAAACCAAAATTTTTTTGTTATGCTCCATGCACACAGTATGTGGAAACACTAAATTTAACCCTTTCACCGCCAGCATATTTTCCGAAAATTCCATTTAAATTTACCTGGGTAGAGAACAAAATCCATCTGCA
>JAGGCT020003804.1:0-11387 GCA_017654935.2 Phymorhynchus buccinoides
CTTAATTTGTTCCGAGTTTATTTTTATCTTCATGTTTATATGCTTATGATACCTTGTGTATAGAGGATGATGTGTGGAGGTGGTGTGTGGTGTGTGTGTGTGTGTGTGTGTGTGTGTGTGTGTGTGTGTGTGTGTGTGTGTGTGTGTGTGTGTGTGTGTGTGTGTGTGTGTGTGTGTGTGTGTGTGTGTGCCTAAAAGAAGGATGGGGCAGACAATTGTTTAGTTTAAGATTGTATTTTCTCCACTCATTTGTTTTCTTTTGGTTGTTCTTTGTATTTATGTTTGATTTCTTTTCTTCAGTTTCCCTTTTTTTTTTCATGAGGGCTGGACGAAAAAAAAGCAATGTTGCTTAATCTATTATCCTCAAATAAAGAAAAACTTATTCATTCATTCATTCATTCATTCATTCATTCATTCATTCATTCATTCATTCTCTCTCTCTCTCTCCTCTCTCTCTCCTCTCTCTCTCTCTCTCTCTCTCTCTCTCTCTCTCTCTCTCTCTCTCTCTCTCTCTCTCTCTCTCTGTTATATGTTGTTGTTGTTGGTTATTTGTGTGTGTGTGTGTATGTGCTTGTGTGTGTGTGTGTGTGTGTGTGTGTGTGTGTGTGTGTGTGTGTGTGTGTGTGTGTGTGTGTGTTGTGTGTGTGTGTGTGTGTGTGCGTTGCGTGCGCGCGCGTGTGCGCGTGCGTGTGCGTGTGCGTGTATGTGTGTGTGTGTGTGTGTGTGTGCGTGCGCGCGTGCGTGTGTGTGTGTGTGTGTGTGTGCATGCGTGCGTGCGTGCATACGTGCGTAAGGTTAGACATAATTTTATGTATGCGTTATGATTCATGTTACATGTTGTTCTTGTTCGTGTAATCGTGTATTCGTCTAAAGTCTGTAAGTGTTTTTGTCCTAAATAGTGTTAATCGATTAATGCGGTTTGGATGACAAATTCTTGGTTACAGTGAAAGTTGGAAAATAGTTGTTTTCGTGGATTATTTATCATGATGAATTTTGGTGGCATTAATGTGAGAGTGTGAACTAGTGCGAGAGAGTAACTTGTTTTTGTGTTTTGTTTAGATATTTTTGAAAGAATATATATTACGGGCAGTCATTGTCATCCTGCCTTTATCTGTTCAAGGTCGTGTGGTTGTGGCTGGTGAACGAGAGAGTGATGGATAGAACACGCTGTTTGAATGATTAATGTTTGTATTGTGTTTCTTATAAATAACACTCTGACCACATCCATATCCTTGACACTGGTGACCCCTTTGTTTTTCTCAAAATGACCAGTAGTGAGGGATATCATGTGTGATTAGAATATTAGTAGTTTAATTTTGTCTTTTATCTGTGATTGTTGCCATTTCTTGTGTACTAATGCTGGCATTTTTTCTGTTTTAGGAGACTGGTTCTTTCCCCCTCTCCAGTGTAAGGGTGTGTTCTCTGTGTAGTATTTGAGAACTCAAGGGCCTAGCCATTTTTGTCTTCCTGTTGGGGTATGGTTTGGTGAATCTCTCTTTTTCAGTTTCCCTGCTCTGCTTTCCTGTTTTTCAGTTGCTGGCTTTGGCATTTTCCTATGAATTCTTTCTAGCGTGAATGGTCAATTTCAGCCCTTTTTAAATTATTTAGTTCATTTGTAAGATTTGTTTGTGGGCTTTTTGTTTCTAGTTCTACTTGAATTGTATTTTTTTGGCATGGTCTATTTAAAGTGGATAAGTAATTGAGAATAATAGTCTTTTTTTTTTTTTTTTTTTTTTTTTATTGAATTTAGTGAATTGATTACTTAAATAAAAATGTTTTGAACATTACTGTGAATTAAGTGGATATTAAAATAGCTAAACTAAATGCTTTAATTTTCCATTTCATAGTAATATTATTTGATAGCCTTTGGCTTATTCGGACAATATTTGTGAGGTTGTTGATGTTTTGAATTAATATAGACATTTTTCTTTTACAGTTGATGTTTTTCTTGTTTGGGACTCTTCTGTCTTTTTTTGTTTGCTTGGGTGGTCATTGACACTGTGAGTATTTCATGGTATGACTGTGTTGGATATTTGCTATTTGATTAATGTTATTGTTGACTTCTTTACAATTGTGCTTGCATTAGTCGTGGTTAATTAAACTCTGATTAAATAGTATTTTCTCATTCTTGTTGGCAAACTTACAATAATTCAAATTTGGGCCAATAATAATATAAGTGTGATTTGCATTTTTGTGATTGAAATTAGTGTAAAATTTTGCATTGTTGTATTATTTTGTATTAATTATGGCTGTTGAGAAACCTGTGGAAAAGGTGGATTTAACTCCGGGTGAATCAGAACCTCAAAAATGGATTCTTCTTTAGTTCTTGAGTTTTTGATTTGTGTAAATAGATGTAAGAATCTTGGTCTTGAGGGAGAAAAGCTTCCGGATTATGTTGATAGATATTTTGAGATGAAGGAGAGACAATTGGAGAAAGAAAGACTCGATTTGAAGAAGGAAGAGGCTAAAAAGGAATTAGAGGAAGAGAATAAGAGATAATTGGAGTTGCAGAAAATAGCTGCTCAATAAGAAACTAAAAGACCGACTCAGAAGGCTCAGGAATAAACTAAGAAACAAAAGGATAAGTTGGATGCGGAAGAGGAAACAAAGAGGCAGCATGATAAGATGCAATGTCAACTTGAAAAGGAAAGGGAAGAATTTAGAAGAGCTCAGATAACCATAGTGGCTAAAGCTATGTTTAAAGAACCTAGTTCTGATGCTAACGTTGAGTGTGTTTCTTCTGGTAATAGTGGCTTCAGTCGCCCTTTCTGGCCAAAGCTTCCTAAATTCAAGGAAAAGACGGACGACATTGATTCGTACATATACAGGTTTGAGGCACAAGCTAAAGCTCTAGGATGGAATAAGGATCATTGTGGCATGTATTTGTCAGCTTTGTTGGAAGGTCCTGCTCTTACCCTGTACCACAGTTTGTGTGATAAAGGATCTGTTGTGAAGTATGCTGTCTTGGTTCAGGCTTTGCTGAAGAAGTTTCAGTTCATTCCTGAAGGGTTTCGTAAGCGATTCACGGATTCTTGAGAGCGCTTCTCCAGAAGTTGCGAGAGAGAAAATGGAGTTTTACGTCCTCTTGGTCTGAATCAGACACATATGGGACATTTGTAAATACAAATATAAAATATTTTTTTTATGGTGGGAACAATACTGGAGGCAATGCCCGGAGGCAGTATGAAACCAGTAAAGTCACGATTTTTAAAATTAATGCAGATAGCTATATACGTTTCATGGATTCTTGAGTGTTTCTCCAGAAGTTGCTTCTTTCATTTCAGAGAAGGGTGTCATTTGATTTGATGAAATGGTTAAGACTGCAATAAGCCTATCGTAGAGCTCATCCTAGCAAAAGTTTGGCTAAAAAAGTCAATCAACTCTTTTTGCAGGTGTTGGTTACGCTCAGTTCCAGTCTGCACGTGGACAGTGTTCGCCTACCAAGTATAACTACTCGAATAGGGGAGGTTATTCTTACTCTGATTTCAGGCAGCAGCCCAGTTTCATGAACAGGCGAGGAGGTGGTCAGCACAGCAGCTACCAGTCGTACGACCGTTCTAACACTTCTCATTCTGCGCGTGGAGGTGGTCAAGGCAACTACCATGGTGGCGTTCAATGGACCTATCGTGTATGAATGTGAATACAGGAGTGATGTCCCTTGCCCATACTGCACACTCAAGTAGTACATTTATACAATTTTGGGGCAACTGTGTTTGCATTTATGCTTTGCCGAGATTTTAACCTAGTTTGATCAGGTATACACAAGGAAATCACATTCTTCTGGGCCGTATTTTCATGGGCTACCCACTAAGAAACCTGTTTAAAACAAATATTTGTGCTCATTACCTAGCGGTGGTGAAGTAATTAAATTTAAGTACTTATTGCAATGAATTATTCATTCTCCAAACAACATATTCAAACAGCACAGGTTGTCTCCTTTGTACCACTAAACATTTAAAGTAGCTACAGCTCTCTATTAGTACACAACAAATCAAATGACCCAAGGTCACTTTGTCTCTAATTTCGGCTCACCCAGTGCCTTGCATCACGTCAGTACTTTCATCTGCCTTCAAACCGTTGATAACAATGATATGCGTTGGCTAGAGGAATGCCCAAATGTTTTTAATAAACTATTTGATTGCGCTTGTTTGCATTTTACTGCTCTATAATCACAAATGTAGAGCATGTTCTTCAACATTGCCCATTCCACAATGTCCCCAGACAAGAAATGTGGCCAGACCCAACACCACTGAGGGAAAAGCTGCACGGAAACCAGGCGACTGCTGCATTCGTGTGGGCTGCTGGCATCTCCATCTGATGTGATCGACGAAGAAGGAGAAGACTGCTCTATGATCACAGAGTTTGCATGACCGAAACGTTTGCTGGTAGCACGTGTGATTTGTTTTTTGTGTTTCATGATTACACTAAGTTTATTGCCCCTGCCAGAAAATTATCTGTGCATGGAAGACACTCAGGCGGTGTGGTGCTCTTAGTCAGAAATAAATTAGTTCATTTTGTCAAGCAAATACAAGTCAGCTGTGAGAATGCTGTTGTTCTGAGGATCAACAAGATGATGTTTGGATGTGAGAAAGACGTGTTGCTAGTAGCATGTTATCTTCCTCCAGAAGGGAGCCCAGTTTATAATGAGAGAGAAACAAAGGATGGTATCGTTTGTTTGCAGGAAAGTTTGTCACATGTGTTAGATAGAGAGGATGTTTATGTTATGATTCTCGGGGATTTAAACGCACGAACGGGTCAAGAGCAGGTGGAAGAACAAGATGAGGATTATGTTACTAGTTTTGATACTTTTATGGATGTTGATGTGAATGATGTTATTGATGATGTTCGTCGTGTTTCAAAAGATAATATAATTAATAAGTTTGGTCGTTCGCTTTTGGATTTTTGCTTCTCCCTTGATTTACGAATTATGAATGGTCATTGTGCTGGAGATATTGATGGTTCATTTACATTTATTTCAACTGGTGGTAGTAGTGTCATTGATTATTTTGTTTCCCATGATTTAACTAGTTCTTGTGATTTGTGTGTTGATGATTGTTTGTATTCCTGGCACTTACCTGTGACCTTACGCTTTAAAACTAACACTGAAAGAGTGAGGGAAGAACCTGCTGTGCATGCAGAGGAAAAAGTGGTATGGTCTCATGAGTTTATGCAGCACTATAAAGATGAAGTATGTTCTAGTAATTTCAGTGACATTTTGCAGAAAGCTATGTTTCTTATCACGGTTAATGTTAATGAATGCATTGCAACTTTTGTGAATGGTTTGTATGGGGCGGCAGCCTGCATGGTAAGAATGGTGGATAAAAATAGACGAAATCAGGAGGATTGGTTTGATGATGATTGTAAAAGGAAGAAACGGTTAGTCAAAAGACGGCTTAGGTCTTATCAACGCTCAAAAACGAATCTTGTTGAAAGGAGATTGATATATGTTAAAGAGTTGAAAGAGTATAAAGACTTGTTAAACATGAAAAAGTTGAAATATGACGAAAATAGGCTACAAAAACTGAAGGACTCAATTCATGATCAAAAATCTTTCTGGTCAACAATAAGATCTATTAATAGAAAGAACCTTGTATATAATGAAATATCGATAGATCTGTGGCATAAACACTTTTTTGGTGTTTTTCACGATTTGGGTGATGATTCAGAAACAACTGAGTTAGAAGATGATTTGAGTGTTGATACACCTGAGTCGTTGTTTGATGATCCCATCACGGAAGATGAAGTATTAGATAGCATTAAAAATCTTAAGTTGGGTAAAAGCAGTGGACCCGATAGAATTATAGCCGAAATGCTTGTACAAGCTAAGGATGTTATTAGTGATTTTTTGGTAAACCTTTTTAATGAGCTGTTTAGTAAAGGGATTTTTCCAGAGGAATGGTCCAAATCAATAATAGTGCGTATTCATAAGAAGGGGGATGCGAACAATCCGGATAATTATCGGGGGGTATCCTTAACTAGTATATTAGGAAAAGTATACACTAACATTTTGAATAAACGACTAGTTGCATGGGCTAATAAAGAAGAAAAGATAATAGAAGAGCAGGCAGGGTTTAGAAAGGATTATAGTACCGTGGACCACATTTTTATACTATTTACTATTGTTCAGAAGCATTTATTAAACCATTCAAAATTCTATGTAGCCTTTGTAGACTTTAAGAAGGCTTTTGACTCGGTCAACATAAATAAATTATGGGATGTTCTAAGACGATCTGGTGTAAGTGGAAAATTGTATAAATCTCTGAGAGCAGTATATGATACTGTAACAGCAAGTGTACACGATAAAGGCTTATATTCAGGGGTGTAAAACAAGGATGCATTCTCAGTCCCCAACTATTCTCTTTCTTTATAAATGAACTAGCCATAGAGATATCTAAAAAGGGGAAACATGGGGTACACTTTATTTCGGTGCTATTGAGTTCTTTCTACTGATTTTTGCTGACGACGTTATCCTTTTTTCTGATTCTGTGGTGGGATTGCAACATCAGATAAATCTATTAAAACAGGAAGCAGATAGATTAGACCTAAAAGTTAATTTAGAAAAAAACAAATGTAATGTTTTTTAGGAAGGGTGGCTATTTGTCTGCACGTGAGAACTGGTGGTACGGAGCTAATGAAATTACAGTTACAAATTCGTACAAATATCTTGGAATCATATTTACTACCAAATTGAGTTTAAGTATAGGGTGGTCAGAAATGTGTCGAAAAGGGAAAAGGGGTGTGATTGAAATATGTCGCTGCATGAGGAAACTAAATTCAATTGATCCTTCATTGTTTTGGAAACTGTTTGATTCACAAATTCAGCCTATTTTAACATATGGTGCAGAAGTTTGGGGTATCTATGTAAATGAGCAGATGGAAAATGTACATAATTTTGCCATAAAGCGTTTTTTGAATGTGCCTCTACATGCATCTAATAAAATGTGTTGTGGTGAAACCGGTCGCTTTCCATTATATATCATAACTGTAGTTAAATGTGTGAAATACTGGCTCAGGCTGCTACGGTTACCAATTACAAGAGTGAATAAACAAGCGCATTGTATAACACTAAATCAGTTAGACCGTGGCCGTCAAAACTGGGCATTCGAGGTTAAAAGAGTTATCTCTGTAAATGGCTTTGGCATTGTGTGGATGACACAAAATGTTGGGGTTGAGTCTTCTTTTCTAGCAGAATTTAAAGATAGACTGATTGCATCCCACATGCAGAATTGGCACAGTAATCTAGAAGAGAGTAATAAATATGATTTCTACCACTCTTTTAAAGATCTTTTTCAAGCTGAGCATTATCTTAAAATAATAACATGTAAGCGGCATAGAGATTTATTTGCTCGATTTCGAACTAGAAGTATGGGCCTCAATGCCAATAAAAGATGGTTTCTAAACTCTGAAGTCGACTTGATTTGCCCAATGTGTTCCAAAGAAACTGAAGATGAACATAATTTTATATTCCGATGTCAAGAGTACAGTAAATTTAGAAATGATTGTGTTGTTTTCAATTCTCACTTTGGTCAAACCCATAATCTTACTGCTATTTTGTCGTGTGAGAGAGAAGATATTCTGACCTCATTTGCTAAATATGTGGCGGATGCATTTCATTGTAGAGAGAAAAAACTTGAAACATTAACTTAAAATGTTATCGTGAAAATTATGTTTGATAAGAAAAGTATTAATTTAATTGCAGTTGTTGGATGGATGGTCGCATTTCTTATAAGTTTTCTCTATGTTAATTGTTTTGTTACCTTATTATTTACAATGTATTTAGTTTTTGTGTGTTAACTCTATTATATTGTGCTTCTTAGTTTATCTACATTATTGCGCATGTACCCCCTTGGCATAAGGGTTGTAAAACTATTGTCAATAAATAATTGTCATTTGTCATTTGTCTCTCTCTCTCTCTCTCTCTCTGAGCATGTGTGTGCGTGTGTGTTCGTGTGTGTGTGTTCGTGTGTGTGTTGTGTGTGTGTGTGTGTGTGTGTGTGTGTGTGTGTGTGTGTGTGTGTGTATGTGTGCGCGTGTACGTGTGCGTGCGTGTGCGTGTGCGTGTGCGCGTGTACGCTTGAGGCTCGTGAAACGAGCAACACTCTCCCCCACTGTAGCTAATGCAAGACTCATAGTCTGGACGATTTATTGCACTAACTGCTTCAAGCTGTTCCAAACTGAAGATTTATTGCACTAGTGATTTATTGAAATGCTCCCCCACCCCCCCCCCCCCCCCCCCCTCTCCTTACCAACCTCCCTTGACTGCACAAGAAACATAAGACATAAGAAGAAGAAGTAAACAATCGAAACCAGAATAAAATTGAATATACTGCTATATACCCATCTTCAAGAGAAGCAAAGAAGGATGCCAATAGTGGGATATTATCAGGTATTATGACTTTGCAATGGGATATTGCTTTTATCCTATCTCAAGAAACTTGATGTTTATCCTACGAGGTTGTAGAAATCTAGTGTATCTTTAGTCTTTCGAACAATATTTAATAGTCTCCTAGTTTCTTTCTTGGCTTTTAAACATTCTGCATCAAACCACTCTGATCCTTGTCTTTTGCTACTATTAACTTTAGACTGCATACATTCACTAGCTTCACTTAAACTTTCAACAAATGATGTTAAAGCATAATCAACATCAGTGTCTAAAGCATTAAGAGCACAAGCAACCTTATGTTGTATAGAGTCACAAGTAAGGTTTTTAATGAATTCATCTTTCTTGTCGTCATTCCATCTGACGTTATACTTACATGTGTTTTCATTATTTGCTACATATTCACTGTTAGATTCTCCTGCATGCTTTTGACTGACTGTCATTACAATTGGTAAATGATCTGACTCTACAATGCTATCAGTACCAACCCAGGTAAGATCAACTGATGAGAAAAGTTCACAAGACATAAAGTAATCTATGACACTACAGCCTGAGGTTGAGATATATGCATAGCCATTATCAAAATTCCAACCACGCAATCCATTTAGGATAATACAATCAAAAATATTGCAAATTTCAAGAAGTTGATTACCAAACACATTTGTTGTCTTATCATCAGAATTTCTACAAAACTCATTTTCTACAACATAGTTTGAACGAATAAAATCAACATTATCTTCAACAAAGGAATAGTTATTACAACCAGTTCTTGCATTTAAATCACCGCATAATAAAACATCGAAATCATCATGTACATCTTGTAGCTCTAATAAAAGCTGTTCCAAAGTTTCAATTCCATATCCATCACGTTCATCATTCCAAAACACTGAATCATGGATGGACATAGGAGCAGATTAGCATAATAGGGTGCTTTGTAGAAAACATAACTTTATTTACATTTATGACTATTTACTTTCAGTTGTTGAACACATTTGTGAAATGTGTTTCTTATCCTGACAATAATGCCACCAGATTATCGACCATGATGAGATAACCTTTTTTGCTTTCAATATAAATAAATGGTATGTTCACAAAACAATGAAGAAGTGAAATCATTAGCAACAAAAGTATCAGTTAGACAAATAAAATCATGTAACAAAAGAAAGTTAACAAAATCCAAATTCTCTATTTTTCGCAATAATCCATTAACATTATAAATCAGGAATTTTACTTCAGTGTTTTGTGCACTATTTACATTATTTACATTGACATTTCTATGTTGTCTTCCATTGGCTTTCGCTTATTTTTCACTTCTTTTAGAGTGTGTTTCAGTGGCCCGGCCGATTTCCTATTTTTTGTTAAGAAGGCCACTTGAGTTCCTGCGCTCACAGGCTTCCTTCTCCCTGGAGCGATCACTGGATGACGCTCTGACCAGAGAGTCCAGTATGCTGCTCTGGCTGGATGACCCCTGCGTCACAGGCGGCTTACCTTTTGGACCTCTTGCCCTTAGTGAGGCAGCACGCTGTGGTCTGTCCTGTGTGCCTGCCTTTGATGTGGTGTTGTTAGTTTGTTTTTTGCTTTCTTTCTCTTGGTTAGTTGGGGTGTCTTGCATGAAAGCCATTTCTTATGTGCCTGAATTGACACTAACGCATGAAACTGCCTCACTACTAACATTTGAAGCGTTTACACCCTCTGAATCAAACTGAGTTCGTGTTTTGCCAATATCCCTGTTAGTCGGGGCGAAATTAATCTTGACCTTGTTTTGTGATATATATTAGGTTTTTATGTCGATCAAACATGATTTGAGGGTGCTGAATCCAAATCCGTTGGAGGCCAAGTTGTAAATGTTGGGCATTTTGAGTCATGACGCAACATTCAAAATGGCCACCATGGGACTCTAGAAAACTGTAAAAACATGCACTTACCGTAATTATTTTGTATATAATGCTCTTTTGGGTAAGCAAAATAGTATAATTTGCTGAAATTATTCAAACTATGTGAAGTATATCCTATTTTTGTACTTATTAGCCCCCGGCCACTCTACGGAGAGGGCTATCACGATATTTTGTGTCCTTTCATTTGCCTGGCAATTATCTTAAGAACCATGTCACAGGATCACTTCGAATTTGTGTGCTACTATTTTAATGAAATTGATGTGCCCCTCAGTATGCCTTGTTGACCTTGACCTTTGACCTTGAGTATGTGGTTTTATTGTGTCAACTATACTTTTTTCAACTTTTGCACTGCTGCCATAAAATAAGCTATGTGGGTTTTTTTTCTAAGCTAAGGTGTATAGAGGATATTGAAATACTGATACCTATTTTATGTCTAAGCCTTTCATCTTAGATGCTTGACCTTGAATTTGCATTGAATATTTCAACATTAATTTTGTTTTAATATATTTTAAATCTCTGCAGTAATGGTCTCATAATTGGTACATTAGCCTATGGTTACATAGATGCTAACCTAAGTACCAATGACATTTCTAACCTTCATCTTAACGCTTGGCCTTTGTTGCTAGGCACCAAGCAGTACAATTCAGCAATCATTGTCGATTTATAGGTGGGGAAAAGGGCCGACGTGCAATTGCATGGAGGGGTGAGTGAAGAATGGAAATAGTGCGGAAAGCATCAGAGGATTTGTTGGTGGATGGGTGTATGAATGTGTAGGATTTTATTTTTTCCCCTGTTGCTTTTGTTCATTAATTGAAGTTTTCATTATGCTTTTCTTCTTTTGTTTCGAGGGCAAGATGTAAACAAGCCCATTGTGTGCTTATTCTTTTCCCTCAATAAACAAATGTTTCAAATCTCTCTCTCTCTCTCTCTCTCTCTCTCTCTCTCTCTCTCTCTCTCTCTCTCTCTCTCTCTCTCTCTCTCTCTCAGTCTCTCTCTCACACACACACACACACACGTTTATGTTGCATTACTTCATTTGTTGTTAAGCTTTTTTGTCATTTGTGGAAGGATCTAGTATTATTTACTGGTTTTATGAAAACAAATACTCACTC
>JAGGCT020003805.1:0-11384 GCA_017654935.2 Phymorhynchus buccinoides
CATGTTCCCTTATTCTTGGAACAACCTGCATACAGTGGGTATCTATTCTGTGTGTCCTGATGCTCCCTTGAGAAAAGAATTTGAAGTCATCATTCAGTTTGTTGATCAAAGTTCCCGCACTTGAAAACTTCCAGCGGCTCTACATCAGATTTCACTGAGAAATGAACAAACCCAACACATGTGCAAGCCATCCAGTCCATGATGCACGTGGTGGTGTCTAGGATGGGATTCAGCTGAACAAGTGTGGACTGGCTCACGGTCCATCGAGTTGGATTGGCTGGGAAAACTCTTCTGCACAACTGGCCCGAGATGGGGCAAGGAAAATATGCGTTTGCTTCCTCGTGGAGGCGTGGCAGTCAGACTGACCGGGGGGGGGGGGGGGGCAAGAGACAGCAGGACGAAGAAACTGAAGCAGTCGGGAAATCATCGAAGCCTTCTGATGCTGCCTCTTCCTGTCCCACTGGCCTCACCATGCATGTGAATGGCCACTTTGCTTTGACAACGCTGAAACAGTACCATGGTCTATTCCCCTCTCCTGCTGGCAGCACAATCTGGGCAAAGCTGGCCTGTGAAATCTACAGAACCATTGCAAAAGATGAACTGACACTGTTCCCCATGGTTTGTGCTGAAGCAACGGAAGTTGAGTGGATTTCAGCAGTGAGAAAGGCAGGCTTTCCTGGATACTTCAGCAACCTTGTAGCCATGCATTCTAAACAAGCCAAAGAACAAAGTGGAAACCAAGTGTACTTATCAAGTGGGATTTCAACATCATCTGGCCACAGAGCCAACAACCCATCACCCAATGTGGCAGCCAGAGAGATGGAAGACCTGCTGAAAAGACTGAACATGAAGATATTGGCAGCTCCTCTGTGTATCTATGAAGGCTTCAGACTCAGTGGAGTGAAACAAGTGCAGCAGGTGACGGCAGGTTCTGTCTTGCATTTTCTCAAGTCATCAGGTCAAAATGTGATAAATGGATGCAACATCTCTGGTCTCCCTAAACCAGTGGCTGAAACACCTTTGAAAACGGCAGGCAATGTCCAAAAGATTGTCAAGTTTGTGACAAAAGCATCAAATTTCTTGAACCAGTTGGACGGTTTACCCCTGTGTCTGCGACAGTCTGGAACATTGCACATGTTTTCGGCTGCTGGATTTGGCCCACTGCCAATCATTTCAAAGTTCTTCTATCTCCTACCTGGGTCAGCAGAAGAATTTCTCCACGAATTCATCATCCGCTTTTTCACAAACGTGAAGGATACAAATGGAGTGCTGCAACCTTTGAGCATTTTTACATTTGCCTCCAAACTACACAGCTCTGTGATGGACTCCAACATCTTTGCTGGCCAGCCCTGCATTTTGGACATGCAGAATCTTCCATCAGTTCCAGCAGGAAAAACATGGTTGGCTGAAGTGTGGAAGTTCTTGGAAGAAGTGACAGATGCAAAGAGGTCAACTGAAGACAGATCAGAGGAACATGGGCTACAGGAAAGAGCAGAAGAGGTCGTGAGGATGCTTGGTGACTGCTGTCTGATCCCTGTCCAGAAGAAAGAAGGAGGGCATGACCAGCCAATGTTGTTTCCAGTCAAGCATTTGCAGCAGGTTGTGCATTTGCCTGTCATTGATCAAACGTATCCTCTTTTGTTGGATGTCTTGAAAAGACTTCCATTACCCATTTTGAACAACCAGCTTTGTGATGACAACAACTTTATACAGAGTCTCGTTGCATCCATCAACAATCCAAGGGGTGTGCTGCGTGCTCTAGCATCTTGTGCCAACCGCTTGTCTGTTTCCTTTGAAACTGGCAACGTGATTCTGGACTACTTCAGCAATACTCTTCAAAGCCTGATACCAACATGTCACGATGCAAGTCAACTGAAGAAAGAACTGCTCAGCCTTCCTGTGTTCCCAGCTGTTGGAACAGGTCTTGTGTCCCTCTCTGACACTGCTAGAGTTCTGTGTTTGGATGCTTCAGTCCCTGAAACTGGCCTGGAACAGTGGTCTCTCAACAGAAGCATCATGATGCATCTCTTACGCAAAGCGTGTGTCCCAAACAACCTGCGACAGTTTCTTCAGTTGAGATCTGTTAATGCAGAGGAGTTTTACTCCCTTTACTTGCTGCCTAGCCTTGATCGTTTATCACAGGAAGCTATCGTATCTCACATGACATTTCTCAGAGACAAACTCAGAGACAGCTGGGACAGTGTTCCAAATGCACAACTGGTTCAACAGTTAAGAACAACAGCTTTCATCAGCCTACATGGTGCACTTCACAGAGCTGAGGACTTCTTCAGTCCCCATGAAGATGTATTTCGGGCCATGTGTTCTGAGGACAGGTTTCCACCGAAGCCATACAACAGCTATGAGTGGAAGCAGTTCATGAAAGCTGCAGGCATGGTGTCTATAGTGTCTGGAGCTATGTTTCTTGAGTATGCACATGCTGTGGAGACTGAAGGCAGAAGAGATGGTTTGACTGAGACTGTTGGCCAAAAATCACAGACCCTTGTGAAACACCTTTTTGGCCGGAAAGACCTGACTAAAGGCAGCTTGCTGTCACAGGTGAAGAGCATACGGTTCATTGTGCCTTCAGACTGGACCTCAACACTCCAAGGACAGCGGCTGATACAGATTGCATCGCTGCTGGGTCCAGCAAGACTGATATCATATTCTGAAAGTGCTAGCGAGGAACATCTGCATCTTCTGTGGAGCACTAGCTGGATTCTTGCTGGATACGCTCTTCCCTGCAAATACATTGACAGCAGAATGGTTTCAGATGTCATGAGTTTGCTGTGTCTTCACCAGCATCCACAAAAGGAGAAAGTGATCCAGCACCTGAAGAACGTATCATCTGCTCTATCTGGAGAGAAAGGACTTGACTTGTTTGAATCCTTTCAAAACAACAAAAACCTTCATGATGTAATGGAAGAGATCTACAAGTACTTGGAGAACAACACTGATGATGACAATGACATCCTGCTCTTGAAAGAAATTCCTCTCATCTGTGACACCCAAAACAAACAAATGCTGAAGCCAACCAGTGTTGTCATAGACCTGCAACAGAAGGACATTATCAGAGGACACATCGAGAAAGCTCCAGTGTTCTTTGGAAAGTACTTTGAGCTGTTCAAAAGACTTGGTGCCATGCAGTGTGTGACTGCAGATCATTATGCACAGTTCCTTGCTTGGTTGAAAACAGAATCTGCAGACACTTTATTACATGTTGAAGAGATGAAACTTGTCAAAACTGCTATTGAAGGCTTGTTTCGTTGCCTCAGAGAAGGAACCGATGTGCAGAAAAGGATCACAGTGGGTGACTTGTATTTTCCCACACAGGAACAAAGCTTGCACACCACAAGAGAACTTGTGTACAAAAACAGGGCCTTTGGGAAACGGCTTCAGCAGTTTCCTGAAGACATGCACTTCTTCCTTGGGTTCAAGACGCTGGAAATGGATATAACCACACCTTTTGAAGAGATTAATCGCCTTCCAAGAGAGTACTGGATGATTTTGTTGTCTGACATTGTGAAAGAAGACATTCCATATGCTGTCCGTGATAATGCTTCAGAAGGAAGTGTATCTAATGGTCTTGTGGAAAAGCTTGAAAACCCATACACAAGGTATGCAGTTGTCCGTTTAGTATACCACAAACATTGCAAGTATGAACGCGCATTCACTGCTGAGTCTGCCCAAGATGTTCAGAACAAACTGTCAAATGTGTTTGTCAGAGAAATAGCAGGCCTCAAGACTGTGCTGACACTGCATGACCAAGAGATTCCTGGAAGTGAGTCAGATGAGTTGTCTTCATTTGTTGACAAGAGAGAAGGAACACCGAGACAGGCCTTTGTCTATGTTGAAGCGGAAAGATCCACTCCAACATCTGGTTGGGATCCATCTTTGCGGAGTCTTGTTTATGCCATGGATTTTGTCCTCCATACAGGCCTGGATAAACTCCTTTTAGTTGAGATCCTGCAGAATCCTAGAGATGCATGTAAGATACTGGACCAACATAATATTCAAGAATGCAATTTCTTTGCTGTCTCACAGGAGTCTGTCTTTCCTAAAGCAGGAACATTTGTACCATTGAATCATCACTGCTATCTCGACAACAGCTTCTACCACTTCAGAAAAGGCGAACATGTTGGTTATGAAGTCTATGATCCAGATGTTACAACCATGGAGGAAGAAACACATGATGCCGTCTACATGTATGCCATAGTGTTGGAAGAAGTTGGTACAAGTGGAACGAATCATGTTTCTTTGCTGACTCGACGCTATCGCATTTCTCTTGGTCCAGACTACGGAGATAAGGAAGTTTCTGCCACAGAACTCTACAAGTTTGTCCGCAAGTCAACAGAAAACAGGGAAACCAGCAGTGGGTCAACAGACATTGTAAGACATGAAGAACCAAGTGGTGCCCAATCAACGCATCGAGAACCAAGTGGTGCCCAATCAACACATAGAGAGCCAAGTGGTGCCCAATCAACACATAGAGTACCAAGTGGTGCTCAATCAACGCACAGAGAACCTGCTGATATGAAGACAGTCCTCAAAGAAATACGAGCCATTCTGACTGAAGCATGGCAGCAGTTTCCCAGGGATGCAGACAGACAGCGGGTGAAGAAGAGACTTTTGCTCAAGTGGCACCCTGACCGAAATCACGGAAATGAAGAATTCTGTACACGTGTCACCCAGAAAATCTTTGAGTATGTCGACCTTCTGAATGAAGGCAAACCTTTGCCAGATGACGATGAGAGAGGGCAGGGAGACGCTTCACCTCCTAGAAGACATTCTGCATTCGACTCTTCCTTCTACGCCAACATGACTTCCAGGGCCAGAGCATACCAAGCTCAGTACGAGTCCGGGTCACGCTTCAGAGCAAGCCACCATGGTGCAGATTCTGACGATTTCTCAAGCTCTCAGCGGAGAGAATGGCAGAGTACTCCCAATCCACAGCCAGGAGAGGCCCGGCGTTGGTTCCGGCAGGCAAAGGCTGATGTGGAGGCTGCACAAGCTGCCAAAGGCCTGTGTGACAAGGGACACAATTGGATCTGCTACCAGTGTCATCAGGTAAGTTTGCGTACTTAAAAAAACATCCTTACACGTTTTCTATTAACAGTGGTGAGGCATAAGCATTGGCTATGACTTTGTTTTGCAAGGCACTTATTTGAGGGAAGGGGAGGTGGGTCTTCTCTTTTTCTTCTTCTTCTTCGATCGCTCAGACAGCTTCCTGTTAATTATGAGCGCAAATGCATCATGCTGCCGTTATGCGCCTAACTAAGAAATAGGCCCAACAAGTCCGAGTTCGGCTGGAGGAAATATTTTTGAAAGTTTCTTGAAAAAGGCAGCAGAATGTTCCAGTAAGGCAGAAAGACGGTGAGCAAAGGGAAAAGGCAGAGTCAAAGAGAGTGACAGATTAGAGGAAGTTACAAGCACAGAACTTCCAGAAGGTGGGGGAACTATTTATACAAAAGACCCCCCGGTATCCCCATGAGGGGAGGGTTCTTCTCTCAAGACCCACAGTTGTCTGGCTTTCCATAGAGTTTCTTTTCACTTAATATACTATGTCTCTGGTAAGGTATAGCCATTGGCTAGGATTCGTTAATTTTGGTAAGGTTTAACTTTAGGCTATGGCTTTTGCTAGCTTTGGTAAGGCTTAACTTTAGGCTATGGCTTTTGCTAGCTTTGGTAAGGTTTAACTTTAGGCTATGGCTTTGTTAACTTGGGTAAGGCTTAACTGCAGACTATGGCTTCGTTAACTTTGATAAGGCTATGGCTTTGTTAACTTTGGTACCAAAGGTTATGGCTTTGCTAGCTTTGATAAGGCATAACCTTAGGCTATGGCTTTGTTAACTTTGTAAGACATAACCTTAGGCTATGGCTTTGTTAACTTCGGTAAGGTATAACTGTAGGCTATGGATTTGTTAACTTTGGTAAGGTTTTACCTTAGGCTACAGCTTTGCTGGCTTTGTTAAAGCATTACCTATGGCTTTGGCTTTGTTAACTTTAGTACGGCATAACCATAGGCTATGGCTTTGGTAAAGCTTAGGCTTTGGCTTTGTTAACTTTGTTAAGGCATGACCTTAATTAGGCTGTGGCTTTGTTAATTTTAGGTAAGGCATAAACTTAGGCCATGGCTTTGTTTTCTTTGATAAAGCTTAATATTAATCTTAGACTTTGGCTTTGCTAACTTTGATAAGACATAACCTTAGGCTATGGCTTTGTTAACTTTGATAAGACATAACCTTAGGCTATGGCTTTGGTAATTTGGGTAAGGCTTAAGCTTAGGCTATGGCTTTGGTAATTTTGATAAGACATAACCTTAGGCTATGGCTTTGATAATTTTGGTAAGGCTTAAGCTTAGGCCATGGCTTTGCTAACTTCGGTAACGCTTAACTGCATGCTATGGTTTTACCAGCTTTTATAAGGCTTTGGTTATAATTGCTTTGACCTTTGTAAATGTTGGAAAGGCATAACCCTTTTGTTAACTTTGGTTTTTGGCTTTCGCTTTGTTTACTTTGTTATGGCATAAAAAAGTAAGAAGAAATTGAGGACTTTATCCACTTTTATTCTTAATTTTTAGTAGAGCATTACAGACATAAATCCAGTGTCTTTTTGATAAGACATAACCTTAGGCTATGGCTTTGATAATTTTGGTAAGGCTTAAGCTTAGGCCATGGCTTTGCTAACTTCGGTAACGCTTAACTGCATGCTATGGTTTTACCAGCTTTTATAAGGCTTTGGTTATAATTGCTTTGACCTTTGTAAACGTTGGAAAGGCATAACCCTTTTGTTAACTTTGGTTTTTGGCTTTCGCTTTGTTTACTTTGTTATGGCATAAAAAAGTAAGAAGAAATTGAGGACTTTATCCACTTTTATTCTTAATTTTTAGTAGAGCATTACAGACATAAATCCAGTGTCTTTTCCACCGCAACATGAATTAAAAAAAGATATATAAAAAAGCAAGTTTTTAAAACATAATTTTTACCAGAAAATCTGAGTCGGAACACATTTAAATAAAAGTTATGTGAAAACAATCCTGATTCCCCTACACCAGTTGTTCTAAAAGGAAGTGTGTCAGTGAGAGAAGATGGATGCATGAATACAAATATTCTGTGTTATGTTTGAGCCTGTATTTGTTTGTAACCTTTATACAACTCTTTCTTTAAAAAAATGTATGTGTGTGTGTGTGCTTGTGTTTGTTGTTTCATTATTGACAGGCGGTGGAAAAGGCCCTGAAAGCAGTCATCTACTTCCGCGATTCCGATAAGATGTTCATGCAGTCTCACGCCCTGCCCCAGCTGTCCATCCTCGTGGGAGACTCCACCATCAGTGCCTTGGTCCGGGAAATGGAACGTCGCATTGGACCCCACTCGCGAATGCGCTACCCCGATTTGCACGTCTATCCCTCCTTGCCCGCCGATGTGTACACCGAGAGTGATGCCACATGGGCTTGTGATATCGCTACAAGAGTGCTGCAAGGCGTGCAGACTTTGATTGGGGTGAGAGCTTAGGCTTTTTTAGAGAGTTGTGAAAGATGGAGGATAGTTTACAGTATAGTGCTGCAAGGCATGCAGACTTTGATTGGGGTGAGAGCTTAGTTTTTTTTAGAGAGTTGTGAAAGATGGAGGATTGTTTACAGTATCGTGCTGCAAGGCGTGCAGACTTTGATTGGGGTGAGAGCTTAGTTTTTTTTTATAGAGAGTTGTGAAATATGGAGGATAGTTTACAATATAATGCTGCAAGGTGTGCAGACTTTGATTGGGGTGAGAGTTGTTGGGTTGGTTTTTTTTTTATAGAGAGAGAGTTGTTAAAGATGGAGGATAGCGTACAGTATAGTGTTGCAAGGCATGCAGACTTTGATTGCGGTGAGAGTGGGTTTTTTTTTAGAGAGAGTTGTTAAAGATGTAGGATAGTTTACAGTGTAGTGCTGCAAGGCGTGCAGACTTTGATTGGGGTAAGAGTTGTGGTTTTTTAGAGAGTTGTGTAGGATTGTTTATAGTATAGTGCTGCAAGGCGTGCAGACTTTGATTGGGGTGAGATGTTTTGTTGTTTTAGAGAGTTGTGAAAGATGTAGGATAGTTTACAGTATAGTGCTGCAAGGCGTGCAGACTTTGATTGGGGTAAGAGTTGTTTTTGTTTTAGAGAGTTGTGAAAGATGTAGGATAGTTTACTTTATAGTGCTGCAAAGCGTGCAGATGTTGATTGGGGTAAGAGTTGTGTTTTTTTTTAGAGAGTTGTGAAAGATATAGGATAGTTCACAGTATAGTGCTGCAAGGCATGCAGACTTTGATTTGGGTAAGAGTTTTTATTTTTTTAGAGAGTTGTGAAAGATGTAGGATAATTTACAGTGCTGCAAGGCATGCAGACTTTGATTAGGGTAAGACTTTTCTTTCAGAGCTCTGAAAGAATGAGGATAGTTTAGTGTCTGGAGTATATGCAGACCTTGCCAGGGTCAAGATGAATTGTTTTGGTGCGTAGAAGTCCTAAGGAATCAGGTATTTTGTAACCAAAATGCTGCAATATGTGCAGAGTTGGAGGCAGATGGATTTCCCCCCTAACTTCCAAAAGATTGAGACTATTTTAGCAATTAGAGTGCTGTAGCAAATGTAATCTTTGATTGTGGGATAAGAGCCTTATCTTCTGAGAGTATTTTAGCAATTAGAGTGCTGTAGCAAATGTAAACTTTGTTTGGGGGATAAGAGCCTTATCTTCTGAGAGTATTTTAGCAATTAGAGTGCTGTAGCAAATGTAAACTTTGTTTGGGGGATAAGAGTCTGAGAGTATTTTAGCAATTAGAGTGCTGTAGCAAATGTAAACTTTGTTTGGGGGATAAGAGCCTTATCTTCTGAGAGTATTTTAGCAATTAGAGTGCTGTAGCAAATGTAAACTTTGTTTGGAGGATAAGAGCCTTATCTTCTGAGAGTATTTTAGCAATTAGAGTGCTGTAGCAAATGTAAACTTTGATTAGGGGATAAGAGCCATATCTTCTGAGAGTATTTTAGCAATTAGAGTGCTGTAGCAAATGTATACTTTGATTGTGGGGGTATAGTAAGAGCTTTATCTTCTTTGAGAACTCGAAAAAGTGTGCACATCTTATAGCTTTACATCCTGACTCCTTGCCCTTTTTCTTTCTGTGTACAAACAGCATTATTCTCGTGATCTTTTTGTTGTGTCAAAAACAGAGGGACTGGGTGGTGGGGGTGGGGGGTATATAGTCTAGCAGACACTGCAGACAACACCCTACCTACCTACATAGTATAAACAAACAATTGTGAGCAGCTGATTGTTGTCCCTTTACTAGTGTAGGTTAATTGTATGTGATAAATCCAGTAATGGTCGTAATAAAAGTTGCCATTTTTCTCACTTTCCCCATGGCAACACAATGCATGTCATATTACTACAGTACTAGCGTATGACTGTGTTGCCATGGGGAAAGAGCGACACAGTGATATGCATGTCATATTACTACAGTACTAGCCTATCACTGTGTTGCCATGGGGAAAGAGCAACACAGTGATATGCATGTCATATTACTACAGTACTAGAGTATCACTGTGTTGCCATGGGGAAAGAGCAACACAGTGATATGCATGTCATATTTACTACAGTACTACTACTAGCCTAGCTATCACTGTGTTGCCATGGGGAAAGAGCAACACAGTGATATGCATGTCATATTACTACAGTACTAGAGTATCACTGTGTTGTCATGGGGAAAGAGCAACACAGTGATATGCATGTCATATTACTACAGTACTAGAGTATCACTGTGTTGACATGGGGAAAGAGCGACACAGTGATATGCATGTCATATTACTACAGTACTAGCGTATCACTGTGTTGACATGGGGAAAGAGCAACACAGTGTTATGCATGTCATATTACTACAGTACTAGAGTATCACTGTGTTGACATGGGGAAAGAGCGACACAGTGATATGCATGTCATATTACTACAGTACTACTACTAGCCTAGCTATCACTGTGCTGCTATGGGGAAAGAGCAACACAGTGGGTATGCATGTCATATTACTACAGTACTAGAGTATCACTGTGTTGCCATGGGGAAAGGGCAACACAGTGATATGCATGTCATATTACTACAGTACTAGCGTATCACTGTGTTGTCATGGGGAAAGAGCAACACAGTGATATGCATGTCATATTACTACAGTACTAGAGTATCACTGTGTTGCCATGGGGAAAGAGCAACACAGTGATATGCATGTCATATTACTACAGTACTAGCGTATCACTGTGTTGCCATGGGGAAAGAGCGACACAGTGATATGCATGTCATATTACTACAGTACTACTACTAGCCTAGCTATCACTGTGTTGCTATGGGGAAAGAGCGAAAAAATAGTTACATTTACATGTCACACGAACATAATGGACTGAAGGAGGTGACAAGCTCCCGAGGACGTATCTCAGTATCTGCCGCTCAGTGACACCAAAAGGCCTAAATGTCACAAAGAGTGATAACTTCGCAGCCTACAAACCTTGCAAAGAATGAAGCCAACTTTCTCACTTCCCACCTGGAAGGTGAAAAGGTGGAAGGTGGGAAGTGTTGAGTATGGTAACAATAGGCAGTGAGTGAGTTCTCAATTATCCCCACCTCTAGTGTAGGGGAAAGGGAGCTGTCAGCTGCGGACTGCAAGCTCTTTGTATCTGTTGGTGTGGTTTTTGTGGGTTTTGTTTTTACTGCCAGCAAAGTAAACTGAGGATCTTTTTCAACCTATGTTGTTTGTGTGTTTCAGATGTGAACAAAACAGCGACATTCTCATCAAACAAGGACATCATTCCAGTATGGAGAGTTTTGCGGTGCTCCTCAAGCTCTCCACTCCATAGAATGCAAAGAAAGTGCTGCTTAATAACGTTTGAGAAAGACGGAAATTAATTTGACGTTATAGCTACAAACCTGCGTGTGTCATTCGAATTAGTCTGTACAACCTCACGCTGTTTTTCTCTTTCTCTCTCTATCTGTGTCTGTGTCTGTCCCCCAACCCACTAAGCAAAGAAAAGACGATTTAGCTTGCGACTGATTAGTAATGGTCACTGGTATCCCTGTTTGCTTCATCACTTTTTTTGTTTTTTGCGTGCTATAGTTTGAAAAAAAATGTATGAAATTTAAGATTAAATGGATGGCACGTTTTTATATGCTTTGCAATTACGTTAGCTCTTGTTTCAATTTGTTGGGTTTATTTGCTGGTAAAAAACTCGTTAAATAATGAGAATACAATTAATCTGCATGTGTTACTGCTTTCTATGAAGTTTATTGTTTTGTATTATGTACTATTGTTGGGTCTTTTGACACAGCGACTACTCCCACATGGCGAGCATCACGGCTAGTGCAGTACAACCTTTTGGGGAAGTGGGTGTGGGGGT
>JAGGCT020003806.1:0-11375 GCA_017654935.2 Phymorhynchus buccinoides
TGTTAGATTAAGATTAATATTAAAGCCCCGTTGACAAGTAAGGTAAGACAGGGTTGCTCAGTATTGTTACCACAATGTGATTTCAAATGTTTTTTGCCTTAGTGTTTCTCCATAGTGTAGATTCATACCAAAGAGGACGTAAACACACCATTTTCGGTCTTCGGTTTTCGGGTTGCACCACGTAAATTTACACTTAATAATGCAAAAATGTACAGATAATTAAGCATACTTTATAAACAAAACAAATCCTACATTATAGGAATGTCACGTATTCACAAAGAATGATGTCATAAAACATGGATTATGGTTTAAAAGAATTTGCATCAATGATGGATTAGGATATCAATTGCAACATGGATTAGGTGATAATTATGGAGCATAGACGTTAACAAATGCCTATGTGCAAACAGTGTACATGGAAATGTAAAAAAATATGTTATGGCAAAAATAATGTACCAAATGGACTAAAAGAATGTGCTCATGTCTCAAATGTAAGCATAGATAAATGGAAATAATCAGAAGGTGAACAAAAATATAATAATGTATTATACCTTCAGACAAAAAAAGTGTTCAACATTAGTAACCAAACATCCCCTATGAACAAAAGTGCATAGTACATGAAGACATTCACATTGCCTTCATGAGACGAATGGTATAATCAAAATCACAAATGTATTATTTATCAATGAAGTCAAGCAAATTGCACAGATGATGACGCGGACGTAGACTGTAAACGTTACCCATAAATAAAAGGCATGAATTTAGACTGTAAACTTTACACGACTATGGCCATGTTAAAACATTCACCATGAACGAAAGCAGGGTATTTCGACTGTAAAACTTTACACGGACTATGGTCATGTCTCAAAACTTTTACCCATGAATGAAAGGCAGGGTATTTAGTTGCTAAACCTTACCACTGGGACTATGGTCATGTTAAAAACTTTAACCAGGACTGAAAGTCAGGGGATTTAGACTGTAAAAACGTTTCCATTGAATAAAGTCAGGGTATTTAGATGCTACATTTTTACCAATGAATAAAAGTCAGTGGTTATTTAGACTGTAACTTACCATTGAATAAAGGCAGGCCGTATTTGAGACTGTAAACTTTACTCGTGAAATAAAATGCAGTGGTATTGAGATTTGTAAACATTACCATCGGAGCATAGGCATGCTCGTGACCTTTACACTTGGACATAGACAGGCTCCAGGATTGTACAAACGCTTAACCAACAATAAAATGGTTTATCAAATCTAAACTCATGGCATTACCATTAATACAAGTCGTGAGCAGCTACACTTTATCACGAAACGAAGCATGCTACATGTCATTGTAGCATTCGGACATATAGCAAGCAGTGAACTTTACTGATAAAAAAACTCAGGCAGCGCTGCAAACAGAATGACGTGATCAAGTCATGGGCCAATCACCGTTCTCCGTAAGGTAGTTTACTTCTCCACTGTTTATGCAAATTTCAGACCTGCAATGTCAACAGAACATTTTTGACATTGGATCTAAGATATTATGATCTTGATAAACTTCATATTGTTATTTTATTCTATTGGGTATTTGGGTATTAATTTGGTATTTTTAGTTCACCGAGCGCGTCTCTTGTGAAATTCGGTTGCATTCCAAAATGGAGAGCGTCTTTGTGGCTAGCCAGAGGCGCACCCCCCTTTTCTATTGGCATGCGATTCTTTGGACTGACTAGGAGGAAAGAGAGAGAAGGGGGGGGGGGGGGGGGGGTGGAGGGCTACATTTCGCACCAAATGACAAAACTTTTTCGTGCCACTTGGTTAACGTTGCGTGTGCTTAGTACATCGGGGCACATGTGCCTCGCTTTATCCGTCCTCATCCGAAAGACTCCACGTTCACCAGACACTAAGAGCATAGTGCATAGTGAGAGGAAAAATCCCTTGTACCCAGGTTCAAACTCGGGTTTATTTGCACGAGGCGAACGCGTTACCTCTGTGCCCACCCTACACCTAAAAGGGGGGGCCCTAGCACATTTGATAGAAGCGTGAAATAAAAGAAGGATAACAGTACATTTCTAGAAGTGAACTCAAAAGGTTACATTGCCTACCAATTCACTTGTGTAGAACATAAAAGACAGTCTTTGAAATTTGAATTAACACTTGTAACAGACATTATTTGTGGTAGTAGAGAGAAAGAGACAGACAGGCAAACAGACATCTTCCATTCATACCCGGATCTTCGGAAGGGCAGATTCCTTTTGCAGCATTCATGGGCGGTGACATCTCCATGTACTCTGAGGGATCTCCACTGTCACCGGGCACTAGAAATAAATACTCAGGAGGTGATCGGTCATCTGCTTAATAATTTCCTTCCGTTCCACACTACATAATAACAGGATTGTCACCAAGAGGGACGCACCTACACTTCCTCACTCGATTCTACAACATAATTTCCCCCTGACTTCCCTGTCCTTCATCCTGTCATGGCGAGGGTCCCACTTGCCCTCTCTGAGGTTCGCTACAAAACCCCTATGGGTGGATACCAGCAGTGTTGTCATGGCCGTCATCTTGGGATAAATCTAAGTCTACAACTTTCCCCCTCACTTCTCTGTCCTCCATCCTGTCATGACGTGGCACCCACTTGCCCTCTCTGGTCTGCTCCCCAAAAAAATAATTACACCGAGACGGGCAAATCTAAAAAAATAACGTAAGCGGACATCTCTGGAGTCTCCACGAATCCGTATCATTGTTCCTTCGGTTCTTTTACTTATTTGATTATTTTCCCGCGAGGAACACTCCACGGTGTTATGTGTACCAGGCTCTAACCCCATCCAGCAAACACAGGGTCCTAAAAGGTTCCCACAGTGATCTGGATCCATACTGGATCTGATCTAATTGTGGACAGATTGCATCAATCAGTCAGTCAAGATCAAGACAGTGGGTTATAACGTCCACCCCGGCGGTCAAAGAGAACATGTGACTCCGAACCAATCAACCAACCCCGAAAAACCATCGTTCCATGCTCAGAAGCAGATCTGGAGGTACTGCAATACCAGGTCCAAGACGTAAGGTATCAGTCACTGTACTGTAACATTGGCTCCTTGGGTATCTCAGAGAACGGCTGAATACCAAAAAAAAAAAAAAAGCTGTCTACAAAAAAACCACCCCATCCCACTCATGCCCCACACAGTGACAATGGTGCAATCTTATAACCACGTGACTAGCAAAACATCAGCTACTAAAATTAGCCTTGACAGTTCTATTTTAGACAAACAAACAGGGGATATAACTCAACCCTTTTGTTTAAATTATGCTTAATGATTTAAAATCGGTTTGTTTTATAAACTGTTGTAGAAAACCAAATAAAAACATTATTGTTTAGCTGTTGTACTATTTGATTAAAACTTTAAAAAGAACTTTAAACTAATAGTAAGTTCAATTATTATTGTTTTCTAAAAGAAATTAAAAAATAAACCATCATTGATACTTCTGTAAGATTTGTTGGATATATAAATAATGGTTTAGTAATATGCATTAGGTGTTTGTTTCCCCCCTTTCTTAACTATTATTGGCGCCACCCCTACTCACCTTTGCCCTCAAAATAATCTTCTATTTCGAACACCCGTAAGCCGATTGTGGTCACTGACGCGGCTATAAACGCCCGTAAACCCAGGTGGAGGGTTGAAGATTATTTAAATGGGGGTTGAAGGTCACAAAATAGGGGGTTATTAATAGTTAAGTTGAGGGAAATTTAGGAAACAAACACCTAAAACTGTACACATCTAACGACCTTGCTACATCATTGCTGGTCCTTTGGATCTAGCTTGATGCCTCATAGGGCCCGGGGGTCTCGAGTTAGACCCAGAGAACTGGCGGTGGTTTAGCAAGGTCAGATGTGTGCAGTTTTTCTAATTTTCATAAAATAAAAAACATTCCTTGTCCACCTGTTCTCAGTTCATCTATTCCCTGTTCATCTATTCCCAGTTCACCTAATTCCCAATTCCCAATTCACTTGTGTAGAACATAAAAGACAGTCTTTGAAATTTGAATTAACACTTGTAACAGACATTATTTGTGGTAGTAGAGAGAAAGAGGCAGACAGGCAAAGAGACATCTTCCATTCATACCCAGATCCTCGGAAGGTGCAGCATTCATGGGTGGTGACATCTCCATGTACTCTGAGGGATCTCCACTGTCACTGGGCACTAGAAATAAATACTCAGGAGGTGATCGGTCGTCTGCTTAATCACCCCCCACGCACCCCCACACTTCATAATAACAGGATTGTCACCAAGAGGGACGCACCTACGCTTCCTCACTCGATTCTACAACATAATTTCCCCCTGACTTCCCTGTCCTTCATCCTGTCATGGCGAGGGTCCCACTTGCCCTCTCTGAGGTTCGCTACAAAACCCCTATGGGTGGGTATCAGCAGTGTTGTCATGGCCGTCATCTTGGGATAAATTTAAGTCTACAACTTTCCCCCTCACTTCTCTGTCCTCCATCCTGTCATGACGTGGCACCCACTTGCCCTCTCTGGTCTGCTCCCCCAAAAAAATAATACACCGAGCGGGCAAATCTAAAAAATAACTAAGCGGACATCTCTGTATTTCCCCTAATCCGTATTCATTTTTCCTTCTTTCTTTTACTTATTGATTATTTCCGCGCGGAAAATCCGGATGTAATGTGTACCAGGCCTAACCCCATCCATCAACCACAGGGTCCTAAAAGGGCCACAGTGATCTGGATCCACTACTGGATCTGATCTAATGTGGACAGATTGCATCAATCAGTCAGTCAATCAATGACAGTTGGGTTTAACGTCCACCCGGCTTCAAAGAGAAAACATGTGACTCGAACCATCAAAAAAAAAAAAACCAACCCCCCAAAACCATCGTTCAATGCTCAGAGCAGATCCTGGAGGTACAGCAATACCAGGTCCAAGACGTAAGGTATCAGTCACTGTACTGTAACATTGGCTCCTTGGGTATCTCAGAGAACGGCTGAATACCAAAGCTGTCTACAAAAAAACCACCCCATCCCACTCATGCCCCACACAGTGACAATGGTGCAATCTTATAACCACGTGACTAGCAAAACATCAGCTACTAAAATTAGCCTTGACAGTTCTATTTTAGACAAACAAACAGGGGATATAACTCAACCCTTTTGTTTAAATTATGCTTAATGATTTAAAATCGGTTTGTTTTATAAACTGTTGTAGAAAACCAAATAAAAACATTATTGTTTAGCTGTTGTACTATTTGATTAAAACTTTAAAAAGAACTTTAAACTAATAGTAAGTTCAATTATTATTGTTTTCTAAAAGAAATTAAAAAATAAACCATCATTGATACTTCTGTAAGATTTGTTGGATATATAAATAATGGTTTAGTAATATGCATTAGGTGTTTGTTTCCCCCCTTTCTTAACTATTATTGGCGCCACCCCTACTCACCTTTGCCCTCAAAATAATCTTCTATTTTGAACACCCATAAGCCGATTGTGGTCACTGACGCGGCTATAAACGCCCGTAAACCCAGGTGGAGGGTTGAAGATTATTTAAATGGGGGTTGAAGGTCAGAAAATAGGGGGTTATTAATAGTTAAGCTGAGGGAAATTTAGGAAACAAACACCTAAAACTGTACCTCATCTAACGACCTTGCTAAATCATTGCTGGTCCTTTGGATCTAGCTTGACGCCTCATAGGGCCCGCGGGTATCGAGTTAGACCCAGAGAACTGGCGGTGGTTTAGCAAGGTCAGATGTGTGCAGTTTTGCTAATTTTCATAAAATAAAAAAACATTCCTTGTCCACCTGTTCTCAGTTCATCTATTCCCTGTTCATCTATTCCCAGTTCACCTAATTCCCAATTCCCAATTCACTTGTGTAGAACATAAAAGACAGTCTTTGAAATTTGACTTTACACTTGTAACAGAAATGATTTGTGGTAGTAGAGAGAAAGAGACAGACAGGCAAAGAGACATCTTCCATTCATACCCAGATCCTCGGAAGGTGCAGCATTCATGGGCGGTGACATCTCCATGTACTCTGAGGGATCTCCACTGTCACCGGGCACTAGAAATAAATACTCAGGAGGTGATCGGTCGTCTGCTTAATTTCCTTTCTTTCCTTTACTTATTGATTATTTCCGCGCGGAAAATCCGGATGTACTGTGTACCAGGCCTAACCCCATCCATCAACCACAGGGTCCTAAAATAAAAGGGCCACAGTAATCTGGATCCACTACTGGATCTGATCTAATGTGGACAGATTGCAATCAATCAGTCTGTCAATCAATCAATGACAGTTGGGTTTAACGTCCACCCGGCTTCAAAGAGAACATGTGACTCGAACCATCAACCAACCATCCAACGACCATCGTTTTGCATGCTCTGAGCAGATTCTGGAGGTACTGCAATACCAGGTCCAAGACGTAAGGTATCAATCACTGTACTGTAACATTGGCTCGTTGGGTATCTCAGAGAACGGGTGAATACCAAAGCTGTCTACAAAAGAACCACCCCTTCATAAAGCACGTTGCACGCACTTTATGAGGGGTTATTTTTTCCCCGATCCAGCTTAGGTATTCACTGTTCTCTGAGGACTATTGTTATGATTTAATTACACTCATGCTCCACACAGTGACAATGGTGCAATCTTATAACCACGTGACTAGCAAAACATCAGCTACTAAAATTAGCCTTGACAGTTCTATTTTAGACAAACAAACAGGGAATAACTCAACCTTTTGTTTAAAAGTATGCTTAATGATTAAATCGGTGTGATTTATTAAACTGTTGTAGAAACCAAATAAAAAAACATTATTGGTTAGCTGTTGTACATGATTAAAAACTTTAAAAAGAACTTTAAATAATAGTAAGTTCAATATTATTGTTTCTAAAAGAAAATTAAAAAAGAAACATCATTGATACTTCTGTAAGATTGTTGGATTATATAAAAATAAGGTTTAGTAATATGCCTTAGGTGTTGCTTCCCCCCTTTCTTAAACTATTTGGCGCCACCCCTACTCACCTGTGCCTCAAATAATATTATATTCGAACACCGTAAGCCGATTGTGGTCACTGACGGGCTATAAACGCCCGAAACCAGGTGGAGGGTTGAAGATTATTTAAATGGGGTTTAAGGTCACAAAATAGGGGGTTATTAATAGTTAAGTTGAGGGAAATTTAGGAAACAAACACCTAAAACTGTACACATCTAACGACCTTGCTACATCATTGCTTGTCCTTGGATCTAGCTTGATGCCTCATAGGCCCGGGGGTTCGATTAGACCCAGAGCACTGGCGGTGTTTAGCAAGGTCAGATGTGTGCAGTTTTTCTAATTTTCATAAACAAAACTTCCTGTCTCACCTGTTCTCAGTTCATCTTTCCCTGTTCATCTATTCCCTTCACCTAATCCAATTCCCAATTCACTTGTAGAACATAAAAGCCAGTCTTGAAATTTGAACTTAACCTTGTAACAGTCATTATTTGTGGTAAAGAGAGAAAAGGCAGACAGGCAAGAGACATCTTTCCATTCATAACCCTAGATCTCGGAAGGTGCAGCATTCATGGGCGGTGACATCTCCATGTACTGAGGATCTCCACTGTCCACCGGGCACTAGAAATAAATCCTCATGAGGTGATCGGTCGTCTGCTTAATTTTCCCTTTCTTCCTTTACTTATTGATTTTTCCGTGCGGAAAATCCGGATGTAGCTGTGTACCAGGCCTAACCCCATCCATCAGCCACAGGGTCCTAAAGGCCAGTGATCTGGATCCACTACTGGATCTGATCTAATGTTGACAGATTGAATCAATCAATCATCAATCATCATGACAGTTAGGTTTAACGTCCACCCGGCTTCAAAGAGAACATGATTACTCGAACCATCACCACCTCCAAAACCATCGTTCATGCTCGAGCAGATCCTGGAGTACTGCAATACCAGGTCCAGACGTAAGGTAGCATCACTGTACTGTAACATTGGCTCGTTGGGTATCTCAGAGAACGGGTGAATACAAGCTGTCTACGAAAGAACCACCCCTTCATAAAGCACGTTGCACGCACTTTATGAGGGGTATTTTTTCCAATCCTAGCTTAGGTTATTCACTGTTTCTCTGATGACTATTGTTATGATTTAATGACACTCATGATCCACACATGACAATGGCATCTTATACCACGTGACTAGCAAAACATCAGCTACTAAAATTAGCCTGACAGTTCTATTTTAAACAAACAAACAGGGATATAACTCAACCCTTTGGTTTAATTATGCTTAATGATTTAAAATCGGTTTGTTTTATATTACTGTTGTAGAAACCAAATAAAACATTATTGTTTAGCTGTTGTAATATTTGATTAACAACTTTAAAAGAACTTTAAACTAATAGTAGTTCAATTATTATTGTTTTCTAAAGAAATTAAAAAATAAACCATCATTGGATACTTCTGTAAAAGGATTTTTTGTTGGATATATAAATAATGGTTTTTAGTTATGGCATTAGGTGGTTTGTTTCCCCCCTTCTAACTATTATTGGCGCCACCCCTACTCAACTTGCGCTCAAATATCTTTCTATTTCCCGAACACCCGTAATCGATTGTGTCACTGACTCGGCATAAACGCCCCGTAAACACCAGGTGGAGGGTGAAGATTATTTAAATGGGGTTGAATGTCACAAATAGGGGGTTATTAATAGTTTTAAGTGAGGGAACTTTAGGAAACAAACACCTAAAACTGGACCTCCTCTACGGTACCTTGCTAAATCATTGCTTGTCCTTTGGATCTAGCTGACGCCTCATAGGTCCCGGGGTCCTCGTTAGACCCAGAAACTGGCCATTGTCTTAGGCAAGGTCAGATTGTGCGCAGTTTTGCTAATTGTCATTTTTTTAATATGCCTTGTCCACCTGTTTTTTTCTCCGTCGTCTATTCCCTGTTCACTAGGGTTCCCCAGATATCGCCTAACTTCCCAATTCCTCAATTCACTTGTGTAGAACATAAAATACAGTGTTTGAAATTTGACTTTACAACTTGTAACCGAAATTATTTGTGGTAAGTAGAGAAAAGAGGCAGACAGGCAAAGAGACATCCTTCCATTCATCCAGATCCTCGGCAAGTTGCAAGCATTCATGGCGGTGACATCCCTCCATGTACTCTGAGGATCTCCACCTGTCACTGGGCACTAGAAAATAAATAGTTCGTAGGTGATCGGGGAGGAAAGGGGGGGAAATCGTCCTGCCTTATCACCCCCAACAACACACCCACACACTTCTAATAACAGGAGTGTCCCAGAGGGAAGCACCTACTCTTCTCACTCGATTCCTACAACATAGTAGTTATGTGCCACGCAATGTGCCCGTCTGTCTCTCGCCTGTCTGGCGTGGGACCCACTTGACACTACAAGATCAGTATGGTCGTGACTCCAAGCTGCCCCTATGGGTGATGCCGCGATAAATAAGAATCACATTACACGCCATGCTTGGATAAATCTAAGTCTACGACTGTTTCCCTCACTTCCCTGGGCCTCCATCTGTCATGCTAGAGGACGTGATGTGGCGGAGGCGGAGGGGTGGGTTACGCAGGAGAGACGAGGGGGAAAGAGGGGTTTGCCCGTCATCTGAACGGTTGCCAAATATGGGTGGTACTTGCTTCTACGCTGTGTGTGTCTTGGATATTAGCGCCATAAACTCTGCCATCTTGGATAAATTCTAATCTAGACACCACCTTCCTCGTCTGCCAACACTTCGGCTCTGTGCTTAAGCTCCTCTCCATCCGTCAGACGTGCACCCATTGCTCCCCACTCTCTTTCTGAGGTTCCTTGGGTGGCATGCAGCTGTATGTCCGACTGACGTGGGACCACTTCTTTTCCCTTCTCATCCTTCGCGATCTAGTACACCTTGTCTCTGCATCTAACAACACTGTAAATACTAGAGACACCCGCAGCGGGTCCTAAAATCCTAAAAAATACGAATACACTGCGGACGCAATCTGCATATTCTCGCCCTAATCCGTTCCCGAATCGATTGTTTTCGTACTTATTCTTCTTGTTACGTCGCTCCATTGCACGTGCATTTTCGCGCGGCCAAAATCGAGGTACGCTGGTAGATTGTCGATCAGCGACTCACGGCGCAGTATATTGCGCCCATCGACGTCATAGCCACAGGGTTCCTGAAAAGGGCCACCAGTAATCTGGATCCCTACTGGATCTGATCTATGTGGACAGATTGATCAATCAGTCAGTCAATCAATCAATGACAGTTTGGGTTTACTTCCACCCGGCTTCAAAGAGAACATGTGAATCGAACCATCACACAACCCCACAACCATCGTTTCAATGCTCAAGAGATCCTGGGGTACTGCAATTACCAGGTCCAATACGTAAGGTAAAATCACTGTACTTGGCTCTTTGGTATCTCATTCCCGTATTAATAACAAGATGGTTTCATCAAATCACATACAAGTCGCTCTCGATAAGTTGTCTGGATGTAAAAAAACTGAGGAAGATGTACACTTCTCTGGTGGGTCTCATGTTTCTTTATTCGTCCTCACTCATTCAAAAAATATTTCCACATGAGACTTCACACTGCTAACAGTGTTGATAGTTTACAACGATCCCTTTACAATTGTAATGGCGGTCAGTCTCTTCTAACGTCCTTCTGCCAAAAAGGAAATCCTAAAGCCATGTTGTGGACTGTTGTTTTGTAGTCTTTCCTGACAAAAAAACCAAAAAAGGTGTACAACATCAATGTGTAAAACTCTTTCGGATTGAAAGAGAATCTCTCAGCTTGTGATCAGCGTTCACCTGGCCGGACTTTTCGCTTTGGTTTTGGTGAAAAATAAAGACATTTTGCAGCATGCGTATCATGACAATTGTCTATTGCATAACATCATTTGCTTTCTCTGATGTCAACAGAATCTTCCCATCCATAAACTTTATTGAGAACCCTCGTACAATAGATTATATTATTTTTGGTTGTTGTTTTGAAATCAAAAGATAGACGGAATGACCACTTTATCATCATCTCTTTGCATCAATGACTCTGCGCATAGAGATTATTCATTGTGAAGAAAACCATTATTATATGCTTCAAAATGGATTTACTAGGGGGTATAACTCTGTTCTGTGGTCCCTGATTTCAGCCCCTTCATTCAATATTGGCTGCGTTTTAATAAAATAATGGTTTTTGTATCCAATGACATTAACCTCATAACCCCAAATTGAACGTAACCCTGTATTCGGGTTCATAAATTATAATATATTCTTAGAAAGATCCTCCATGGTTTCGCAATTTGAAGAACAGACATAACGCAGCACGATCTGTGTGCTCTCTCGCACGGCGTTTGCTCTGTTGCTATGGTATCCTCGAGGGGCTAGCGCGGTCTATTATGTCTGTT
>JAGGCT020003807.1:7500-10000 GCA_017654935.2 Phymorhynchus buccinoides
CGTGTGCGTGTGCGTGCGTGTGCGTGCGTGTGCGCGTATGCGTGCGTGTGCGTGTGCGTGCGTGCGTGCGCGTGTTTGCGTACTTTTATATTAGTCTTTTCACCTAAAAACGTAGGTGTAGTGCATGTTTAATAAGTAGTTCATTTCGTATTTATCTTTATCATTGTTCATTGTTTGATTATGTTGGGGTTTTTTAAGAGTAGTTTTATCTCTTTTTGAGGGTGGGTGTGGGTGGGAGATTTAAGAATATATTGTTATATTATTACTTATTTAATCATTTCTTGTACACATGTACTGACAGGCACACCACTGACACTTGCCAACACCATAACACATAGCTATGCAATTTGGTCTGAATGACATTTAGTGGAAGGACGTTAAACTGAAGAACACACACTCACGCACGCACGCACGCACGCGTACACAGACACACACACACACATACACACACACACACACACACACACACACTCACAAACACACACACATACACACACTCACAAACAAACACACACACACACACACACACGCGCACGCACACACGCACACACGCACACGCACACGCGCACGCACACACAACACACACACACACACACACACACACACACACACACACGCATACACATATATAATCCACGATAGCAACAAACCTTTAACATCACCAGCAGCACTATTATCATCACCATCAGGACCTCACAACATAAACAGTAGCAACAACAGCAACCACAAAATCAACAACTTCAACAACAAAATCAATGCTGCATCCATTGTTTGCAAACATGTCAAGGATCCAACCAGACATCTAGCTAGGCCTATACGGCTCTGTATGATTTTGTTTTTGATTTTTTTCCGAATCTGTATAGACATCAGCGAATTCGTGCGTGTTGTTGAGTCCATCATGCACATGATTGGATTCAGGAGCAGTTTTTGTTCTTTCTTGTGTTTGATTGTATTTTTTATTGATACTTTTTTAATTGAAAAAACACACCATAATAACATGTAAACAAGAAAAATAAAGCATAAAAGAATGAAAATAAATCGAATGGATCATCGTTCATTTATGATCAAACGTGTACTATCGTGTGCACACATATCTAAGTAATAAAAAAGCATAACAAACAAAACTAGCAACAACAAGAAAAAATGCAACAAGGGCATCGTCGAGCGGCAGATATGTCCTTTGCCGGCTACGCCCTGTACATGCCCCGCCCTTTACCTCCCTTCCCCCTCACATCTTAGGCCCCCGTCCTCCTTGTGTCCTTTGGGTGATGCACCTACACACCCTTGACTGGGTGCACATCCTTTATCACGATGCGCACCCTTAATTGGTGGGGTGTACACCCTTAACACTGAGGCATGTCTGCCGCTCGGCGACATTAAACTCTATGTGGCACATTTTAATGTCTTTTACTGTGTTTGATTTGGTGTGTGTGGTAATGTTGCTTCTTATGTGTAGCACTTTCGTTCATATTATTGTTTGTTTATTATTTACTTGTTGCTTGCTTACTGATTACGTTCTTTCTTCTAACTTTTCGTTTCTTTATCAACGTTAGTTTATTGGGGAAAGGCCCCCCCCCCCCCCCCCCCCGTGTCCCCCCCCCCCCCCCCCCCCCCCCCCCCCCCCCCCCCCCCCCCCCCCCTGCATTTCTCGGTTAATTGTATTTTTCCGTTTTTGTCTTTCTCGCCATACATAAAGCTGTATTTTAGGAACATTTTCAGCTAATTCTCTTTTTGGAATACTAACCCTAACCCTAACCCTAGCCCTAAACCTAACCCTACCCCCCACTATGTACTGCAGTACACCGCGATTTGTCACAGTTGTGGTTCGTTGCGTTTTTTTCCGTCTTATAGGGTGGGGGTAGGGTTGGGGGTTGCGTTATTCCAAAAAGGCTAAAAAAAGGTTACTAAAATACAGCTTTATGTATGGTAAGAAAGGCAAAAACGGAAAATAATACAATTAACCGAGAATGTATTTATTTATTTGCTGTTTACCTACTGGTTTATCCCTTTCTTTCCTCTAACTTTGTCTGTCTCCATTATCAACAGTTGTTTATTTATTCTAATGGTTCTTTGTTTTTATTTGCCTTTCGAATGTTTAATAATTATTTGTTTGTGTATTTGCGTATTTCATTTATGTATTTCTTGATTGATTGATTGACGGATCTAATGCATCAAGTCATTTTCATTTACTATTTCCACATAGCGCTTGGCAAAAATGCAGTGTAAATTGTGAGATAGAGAAGTGATGGAAGTTTAGATTCAAGATGAGGTGTGACTCAGTTAAGAAGATATAACAGGGTGGGGTGGGGGTGGGGGGTTAGATAAAGTATATACGGTGTTGTTTTCTTACACCTCTTATGAACTTTGAGAGAGAGAGAGAGAGAGAGAGAGAGAGAGAGAGAGAGAGAGAGAGAGAGAGAGAGAGAGAGAGAGAGAGAGAGAGAGAGAGAGAGAGAGAGAGAGAGAGAGAGAGAGAGAGAGAGAGAGAGAGAGAGAGAGA
>JAGGCT020003808.1:0-5000 GCA_017654935.2 Phymorhynchus buccinoides
GGGAGTGCGAGAAAGAGCGAGAGAGGAGAGAGGAGAGAGAGAAGAGAGAAGAGAGAGCAGGGAGAGAGAGAGAGATAGAGAGAGAGAGAGAGCCGAACAGAGACTGAACTGGGTGGAATTGTCTTCAGGAATACTGTGCGGTATGAGAGAGAGAGAGAGAGCGAGGAAGATAGAGAAAGAGAGGAGAGATAGAGAGAGAGAGAAGAGAGAGTCTTCTCTTCTTCCTTCTTCTTTTCTCTCTTCTTCAAATTCTTCTCCGCACTCCTCCTTCTCCTCCTCCCTCGTTCTCCTCCTCCTTCTCTCCTCCTTCTCTCCTCCTCCTCTCCGATCTCCTCCTCATTCTCCTCCTCCTCCTCCTCCTTCTTCTCTTCTCGTCTCTTCTTCATTGTACTTCTCTTCGTCTTCTTTTCTTCTTCTTCTCTTCTTCTTCCTTCTCCTCCCCTCCTCAACGCCATGATTGTATGGACCGGACGAACTAAGGTTTCTTTACAAGAGGCAAAAGAAGGCCTTTATAATTATGGTCATGCTTCCCTTTTACGATAAGACCTCAGTACTGTGGCACACAATGCTAATATTCATAATATGGCCATGTTTAAAATATAACCAGCCCCCGAACGGAAAGCTGGTTACTTGTTTTCAGAGCGATTCTGTCCGATCTGACGAATATGGTCACCGGCGATAACGTTTGAACGGAGGGACCTAGGACCTCAAGATTTACTTGCATATAGGTTATTAGATTCTGGCCATATTCGACGATGAAATTCATCGGTCAAGTCAGGTCACTGGAGCCTTTTTTGTGCAAGACAATGGTTCGAAGAGAGCCAAACTTGTTTAGCACCAGCCCAACAGCACCTCGTTACTATCCCTTTACTTCCTTTAACGTGTCTCACTGCTCGGCTAATTACTCTGTGAAATTTTGCGTTCGGATATTAGCTAGAATATCTAGGCAAGTTGGAAAATGAGGTCATCGTCAAAGGTCAGTCACTGGACCCGAAAATGCTTCGCTAGGCTGGTTGGTCTACGTTTTCACTCGATAGTTTGTTTTTTATTGTGACTTTTCAAGGTATGGCCCAAAGAGGGTTAATGCTGAATTTGTTTCTGTTCCATCTATCTATCTATCCGATACCGTCCATCACGCCATACCATCCATCCATCCATCCTCCATCCTCCATCCATCCCATGCGTCGTCCGTCCGTCCTTCCGTATGTATATCTATCTATCTATCTATCTATCTGTCTGTCTGGTCTGTCTTCTATCTCCTTTCTGTACTATCTATCTATCTATCTATCTATCTATCTATCTGTCCTTGTCTTCTGTCCTGTCTATATCTATCTATCTATTAGATCTATCTGTCTGTCTGTCTGTCCTGTCCATTGTCTGTCTATGCGCGATGTCACCAACCAGATGAAACGTTTGACGGAGGGCCTAGGAGGTTTTAACATTGTGCATGTGGGTAGGAATTTAGGATATCTAGTCCCAAGTTCGAGATAAAGGTCATTGTCACTAGCCATGGTTACTGGGGCCGGTTTTTTGTTTGTTTGTTTGTTTTTCCAAGACAACGGTCCATATAGAAACGAATCTTGCTTCAAACCGGCCATCAAATACTACTTCTTTCTTCCCTTTAGTTGGCTGAAACTCCAATGTTGCAAGCGGGTTATGTAGCTAGGACCATCAGGGCCAAGTTCGAAATGAGTCTTTGGTCAAAAGTGTCAATAGGTCACTGGACCCTGAAAATGCACCGGCGCTGTTCATTGATGCGTGCTAGCTTTCGAGTCGTCGTCGCGGTTAAGTGTTTTGTGTGCCAGCATCTGTCGTGTCCTCTTATGTGTCTTTTCGCGGGAGTTCGCCTGTTTGTTTCCTAGTGTGGAGTTTGTGTTTCTTATTTTGCATCTAAGTTCGTGTCTGGTCACGGTGTGAATCACTGAGTGTTTATACTAATTATTTTCGAGAAGAAACTAGGGGGTGAGCCTTTCATGAAATTAGGTTGTTACTTCTCATTACTCGTCAGTACCATAGGCAACATTGCACAATGGCGTCGAAGTTGCTTAATGCCAACGCAGATGAGATCGTGACTTGCAACATTTTTATTTTAAAAAAAATAGGGGTGGCTAGTGACCGACAAACCTGATAAACTGAGGTAAAAATATAAATGACATATTTTGTTAGAAAGACGCACGGTGTTCTAAGTGATGCATGTCTGCTCAAGCACACGAGTCGATAGGCTATGAGAGCTGATGTTAGAGTGACTTCCCCTGTTTGACCGATGAAATTAGGCAAGATCACTCCCACACACTCATGAAATTGCTCCCCTTAATTATTTCCGAACAATCCTATTAGGTAACGCGTTTTTGTTTTCTTGTGAATACTATTTCCCAATGTGTTCACTCACACCCTGCTTCTTTAAACCACTGCCCCTATAATATCCTACATTTCCCCATTTAAGGCCGCGTACACATTTAGACGCGGAAGTTACGCACGGAAAACCATAAATAAGTAAAAGGAATCGTCATTTTAAAGCGTAGAAAATAATAAACATACGTAATACAGATACTGCAACAGACACGACAGTGCTTCTTTCGATGAGTATAAGTAGGATAAATAGTTTTAAATGTTTTCCAAAAGATATAAAAAGTTACGAAATGGTGCAGAGATAACATTCTGGTTTACAGATTAAAACTATTGAAAAGCCAGGGGAAGCGACTCAGTGTGTAGAATTATTGCAGTGGTAAAAATAGACCGCACTTCAAATCGAGGCTGCTCTTTAAAATGTTTCGTTTTCAATTGTCGCACGCCACAAACGATTGCGAATCCGCGCTTGTTTTTACTCACCACACTATTTAGCCTCAATGAATTACCCGTGAGGATACCGGGGGGTCTTTTGTTTAATAGTTCCCCCACATTCTGGAAGTTCTGTGCTTGTAACTTCCTCTAATCTGCCACTCTCTTTGACTCTGCCTTTTCCCTTTGTTTTCTATCATCTACTATCTTTCTGACTTATTGGCCCATTCTTCTGCCTTTTATGAAAAAAATCTTACAAATATTTTTTCTCCATTGAGCTCCTCCGAAATCGGAATGTGTCGGCTGTAATGCAGCGGGGAGACCAGTGAAAACTGAAAACCGGACACATACGTACCTTACCCATTATGGCCATATGGCCTGGGAACGCAGAAAAAGAAGAAGAAGAAATTACCCGTCTCATTTTATGTGGATCTCTATTCAGTTCTCTTGCATTTAACACCCTGTCTCTCTCCCCATGCACTAAGCAATTCTGATGAAAGCTCTGCGAGCGGAAAGCTTGTCTCTGTTATCTCTACTATGATCATCATACCCAAACCCTGGTGAGTTTCTCCAAACTACTTGTTTTTTCTTCTCGCTATTTTCCAATGGGATTTATGGATTTCTAATATACATAATTCGTAGCTGAACTTGGTGGGGGGGGGGGGGGGGGGGGGGGGGGTGTTCACTGTTTAAAAGCACGTTTTTTTAAAAGCTTTGTGGAGCTGTAAAGTTTACAGCGCAAACAAAATAACATATTTCTGGTAATGTTTTCAGTGGATTCTGTTCCGTACTGACTATCTGTCTATGTTAACACGATAACGTTTGAACGGAGGGCGCTTGGACGCTCAGGTTTTACATACGGATAGGTAGTGAGAATAGTTTTAAAACAAGTTCGAAAATGAAGGTCATATGTCAAAGGTCCAGGTCACTGGAGCCGAAAATGCTGCCGAACACCTGGCACTGATAACGGAGGGACCTAGGACGCTTAGATTTTGCATGCGGATAGGTACTAAAGATATCTAGGCCAAGTTCAAAAATGAAAGTCATAGGCCAAAGGTCAAGGTCACTGGCGCCGAAAATGCTGCCAAGCGCCTGGCACGATGATGATTGAACGGAGGCACCTGGGAGGCTCAATTTTTGCATGTGTATAGGTACTATGAATTTATCGGCCAAATTCACAAATAAAGGTCATAGGTCAATGGTCAAGGTTACTGGCGCCGAAAATGATGCTGAGCACCTGGCACGATAACGATTGAACGGAGGGACACGGGACGTTTTGCTTGCAGATAGGTACTAATTCACAAATGAAAGTCAAAGGTCAAGGTCACTGGCGTCGAAAATGCTGCCGAACACCTGGCGCGATAACGATCGAACGGAGGGAGCTAGGATGCTCAAAGTTTGCGTGCTGTTAAAAAATGGTCATAGGTCAAAGGTCAAGGTCACTGGACCCAAAACTGCTGCCGAGAAACCTGGCACAATGATGGTAGAACGGAGGGGCCTAGGAGGCTCACGTTTGGCATGCGGATAGGTACTACGGGTATCTAGGCCAGGTTCGAAATTGAAGGTCATGAATCAAAGGTCAAAGGTATAAAGCATGTATTAGTCGGTTAATGTGGCGTGGGGGGTACAAGCGGAAATGGTGCTTATATGAATAGTATCACCCGAAGTTGGTGTGTGGCTGCCCACGTTGAGGGATAATTTTTTTTAAACGGTCACACACGTAATATTTCTATCCCTAGCTGATGTACTTGTGCCATAGTGTTCAAGTGCTTCCGCTGTTGGGATGATCCCTGGAGTCTTTTAGCCAGGGTAATCCAACAAACAAACATATAAAATAGTAGGTGTGGATGAGCAGTATGGTGCACTATCTTGTAGAAGTCAAAGCAAGGAACGTCGTTATAATCATTTTAAGCACTGATTGTTCCAAGTTCATAGTAGCGCAGATGTGCCATGCTGCCGTTATGCGCCTAAGTAAGAAATCATTAGGCCCAGCATGTTCAACTTCTGCTGGGAGGGAATCTTTTCGAAAGTGTTTCTTGAACAACACAAAGGCAGGAGAATGGACCGGAAAGGCAGACAGATAGTAGATGACAGACAGCAAGCAAAGGGAAAAGGCAAAGTCAAAGAGAGTGACAGATCAGAGGAAGTTACAAGCACAGAAGGTGGGGGAACTATTTGTACAAAATATCCCCGGTATCCCCACGGGGGTGGGGGTGAGGGTG
>JAGGCT020000380.1:0-15000 GCA_017654935.2 Phymorhynchus buccinoides
AGTCAAATCAATGGAGGCCCATCGAGGCAAACCTAGAGCAATTTTAAAGGCTAAACTATCTAGACTGGTTAATTTATGTAAATATTCGAAGCAGTAAAATAAACTTCCTGACCATATGATAAAATTGATCGAACTAAGCCAGAGGCCAAATGAACAAGATTCGAACCACAATTTATCACAGGAATGCTAGAAAGAACACGTAATAATGCAATTTGTTCCCTAGCCTTTTCAACTAAATAATGTATATGCTTACACTAGAGAAGTTTATAATGCAAACTAACTCCAAGAAATTTGACTTGCTTACTTGGGTAAATAGTAGAATTATCAACTCTAATTGAAACGCACACGCACGCACACACACGCACACACACACACACACACACACACACACACACACACACACACACACACACACACACACACACACACACACACACACACACGCACACACACACACACGCACGCACGCACGTACGCACGCACGCACGGTTTTTTTTGGGTTCTTTTCAACCAGTCGACCTATCTTTTATTTGATTCAGTTAGAAGTCCACTTGCTCTTTGGCCACTCGTAACAATCACATTCGAATTATTTAATTACATTTGTTTATGTAGTAATGGAAAATAATCCTATACTTCCAAAACATTGAACACATACAACACATTAGCATACACATTGAAGCTGACACTTACACACACGCGCGCTCGCACACACACACACACATACACACACGCGCGCACGCACACGCACACACACGCACACACACACACACACACACACACACACACACACACACACACACACACACACACACACACACACACACACACACACACACACACAGTGGGATAAAGAGAACAGCAAACACCCAGGTAGTGGCAATTTAAAAGTTTCGGTTTATTATTAACCCCTTGACTGCCACCAACGTATCACGTACTGACTTGATGACATCACTGATGAAGTCATCAGATGAAGAGGAATAATCTAATATGCTGGGTTTTTCTCTAACACAGTCAAGAGAGTAATATACTCCAGACCATTTTGCCAGATTGGCTATATCAGTTGTCTTATTCATGGCATGATTTACCAAATTATTTTTTTCTCTAATTTTCTCTGGCAGTCAAGGGGTTAAAACCTTTGTCGCTAAAACCAAGGACTGCTAAAGAAAGCGAATGGCTGTGCCTTTTTATACCCTTTGTTGTCAGCAGAAATCACCACACACACACACACACACACGCACGTACGCGCACGCACACGCACGCACACGCGCACGCACACGCACACACACACACACACACACACACACACACACACACACACACTTCTTGGGGTAGTGATTTGCAGTATGTAGTGCAGCCTTTGGGATATTGTGCTACATTGCCTACAATATTGTAATTGATAACCAAATCTGCACATTCTGCTATAATCATTGTTTTAATTTGCACAACGCTATTCGCTCGACACATGCCTATTGCCTCGGGCATAACATGGAAAGAAATATATTAAAAATCAGTATATGAAGAAACACAAAAATGTTGTGCAGTGTTGTAATAAGCACCCTTATATACTGTTCCAGCATGGAACTCAGTGTAATATGCACAACAGTCAGCGCTCTGCCCACGCTTAGCAGTGTGGTTCCAGCGTGCAAGGAAAAATAGATTAGAAAATGAAAAAAATACTAAAACAAAGGCCTGGACCTGTTTGATAGCATCGCATTGAAACATATTCCAGTTTGTCAATGGAAATACTCCAATAACAAAAACAAATTCTTCATAAAAGCAAATGCAACCTTCTTTCAGCTCTGATAAAAATCCTTAAACATATAACTTTCTTGTTATTGTATGGATTCTTTTGAAAATGTGTTCAACAAAAGTATTTTAGGGAACTTGAACAAAAACCACATCTTATGTAGGATTAAAAGTTTTAGTCATGTAAAGAAGAAAATACTCTAAAAATAGCAAACAGAAGCGGAACATGAACAAATACTTACATAGAGGCCTTGATCTAGTTCATAGCATTACATTAAAGGATCTCATGATGAACATTTTGGGGAAAATATATTTACTTTTTTTTTTCCTTCTTAAAATCTAATGCCACCTTCTTTGTGCAATATTGCAAAAACCTTAAGCATAAAACTTTTTTGTTATTGAACAGATTATTTTTAAAAATGACACTGAGGGGTCTTGCTGATGTATTGATGTGTTCGACAAAAGCATTTGAGTGAACATGAACAAAAAACACATCTTATGTAGGATTAAATGTTTTAGGTTAGGTTAGGTTAGGTGAGGTACATTATAGTCACAGAGGCGTCTCTGTGAAATTTGGGTTGCTCCCACCTGGAGAGCGCGTCGCAGCCAGAGGCGCGCAACCCAATTTATTTTCGCTTTTTGCATGCGACTTTTGTGTGATAGATGAGGAAGGAAGGGAGGGGGGTAAATTTTGACCAAATGACAACTTTTTCATTGCCACTGGCTTTAACGTGTGCTAAGTGCATGAGCACACGAGACCTCGGTTGATCGTCTCATCCGAAAGACTCCACGTTCAGACCGCAAGGCCTAGTGCAAAGTGAGAGGAAAAATCCCCTGTACCCAGGTTCGAACTCGGGTTTGCTTGACACGAAGCGAACGTGCTACCACTGCACACACACACACACCTGCACACACAATAATTGAACAGCAAAAACAAAACACAAAAACAGAAGGAAAGGGAAGAAAAAGGGAAGAAAAGAATATTTCCAGACATATGAACATGCAATGCATATATACATCTTAATAATGTCAGATTACAATTTATCAACCAGATGCTTCTTTAAAGCCTTTTTGAAAGCTGGTTTAAATGGACTTGATTTCAAGAATGATGGCAAGTTGTTTCATGTGTTTGTTTCTATGTACTTATATTATACATTTGCTTGTGATATTATTCATATTATTCATTTTATTTGTTTTATGCATATTGTTATATTATTATGTACAAACTACTGGTTTTACTTTTAGCTGTGTGTGTGTGTGTGTGTGTGTGTGTGTGTGTGTGTGTGTGTGTGTGTGTGTGTGTGTGTGTGTGTGTGTGTGTGCGTGTGTGCGTGCGTGTGTGCGTGTGCGTGTGTGTGTGTGTGTGCGTGTGTGCGTGTGTGTGTGTGTGTGTGTGTGTGTGTGTGTGTGTGTGTGTGTGTGTGTGCGTGTGCGTGTGCGCGTGTGCGCGTGCGTGCGTGCGTGCGTGTGTGTGTGTGTGTGTGTGTGTGTGTGTGTGTGTGTGTGTGTGTGTGTGTGTGTGTGTGTGTGTGTGTGTGTGTGTGTTTCCTTGTGCTTAGTTTGCATTATAATTTAATACTATATTTATTTATTTATTCATTTATATAAGGAACAATGTGCGGAAAGTTTGATTTTGGATGAGAGTTTACAAATGATATGTTTCTTATTATGTTTATGTTTTATGTGCGTGCCAGACAAAGATTTTCTTTATCTTTTTAAAGACAATAAATTTTGATTGATTGATTAAAACACTGAAGGGACATGAGAACATAGACTGACTTCGTTGACACGAGTGAGCCAAACACTGAAGCATGAGAACATAGACTGACTTCGTTGACACGATGAGCCAAACACTGAATGAGCATGAGAACATAGACTGACTTCGTTGACACGAGTGAGCCAAACACTGAAGGAGCATGAGACTGACTTCGTTGACACGAGTGAGCCAAACACTGAAGGAGCATGAACATAGACTGACTTCGTTGACACGAGTGAGCCAAACACTGAAGGAGCATGAGAACATAGACTGACTTCGTTGACACGAGTGAGCCAAACACTGAAGGAGCATGAGAACATAGACTGACTTCGTTGACACGAGTGAGCCAAACACTGAAGGAGCATGAGAACATAGACTGACTTCGTTGACACGAGTGAGCCAAACACTGAAGGAGCATGAGAACATAGACTGACTTCGTTGACACGAGTGAGCCAAACACTGAAGGAGCATGAGAACATAGACTGACTTCGTTGACACGAGTGAGCCAAACACTGAAGGAGCATGAGAACATAGACTGACTTCGTTGACACGAGTGAGCCAAACACTGAAGGAGCATGAGAACATAGACTGACTTCGTTGACACGAGTGAGCCAAACACTGAGGAGCATGAGCATGACTGACTTCATGAGCCAAACACTGAATGAGCATGAGAGCATAGACTGACTTGGTTGACACGAATGAGCCAAACACTGAAGGAGCATGAGAACAAAACTGACTTCGTTGACACGAGTGAGCCAAACACTGAATGAGCATGAGAACATAGACTGACTTCGTTGACACGAGTGAGTCAAACACTGAAGGAACATGAGAACATAGACTGACTTCGTTGACACGAGTGAGCCAAACACTGAAGGAGCATGAGAACATAGACTGACTTCGTTGACACGAGTGAGTCAAACACTGAAGGAGCATGCGAACATAGACTGACATCGTTGACACGAGTGAGCCAAAAACAAAATTGACTGTGGATCTTCGCTAGCTCAGTGTCGGGTTAGACATGAACGACACTGAGATAGACATGGGCCCAGAGTGCGGCGTCTGTTCTGGTTAGACATGAACGACACAGAGAGATAGACATGGGTCCAGAATGCTGAGTCTGTTCTGGTTAGACATGAACGACACAGTGAGATAGACATGGGTCCAGAGTGCTGAGTCTGTTCTGGTTAGACATGAACGACACAGTGAGATAGACATGGGTCCAGAGTGCTAATAAGTCTGTTCTGGTTAGACATGAACGACACAGTGAGATAGGCAAGGGTCCAGGGTGCTAATAAGTATGTTCTGGCTAGTCATGAGCGACACAGACAGATAGACATGAGCCCAGAGTGCTAATAAGTATGTTCTGGCTAGTCATGAGCGACCCAGAGTGTTGAGTCGTTCTGGTTAGACATGAATGACACAGATAGACATGGGCCCAGAGTGCTGAGTCGTTCTGGTTAGACATGAATGACACAGATATACATGGGCCCAGAGTGCTAATAAGTATGTTCTGGCTAGTCATGAGCGACACAGACAGATAGACAGAGACCCTGAGTGTTGAGTCTGTTCTGGTTAGACATGAACGACACAGTGAGATAGACATGGGCCCAGAGGGCTAATAAGTCTGTTCTGGTTAGACATGAACGACACAGTGAGATAGACATGGGTCCAGAGTGCTGGGTCTGTTCAGGTTAGACATGAAAGACACAGTGAGATAGACATGGGCCCAGAGTGCTAATAAGTCTGTTTTGGTTAGACATGAACGACACAGTGAGATAGACATGGGTCCAGAGTGCTAATAAGTCTGTTCTGGTTAGACATGAACGAACCAGTGAGATAGACATGGGTCCAGAGTGCTGAGTCTGTTCTGGTTAGACATGAACGACACAGTGAGATAGACATGGGTCCAGAGTGCTGAGTCTGTTCTGGTTAGACATGAAAGACACAGTGAGATAGACATGGGTCCAGAGTGCTAATAAGTCTGTTCTGGTTAGACATGAACGACACAGTGAGATAGACATGGGTCCAGAGTGCTGAGTCTGTTCTGGTTAGACATGAACGACACAGTGAGATAGACATGGGTCCAGAGTGCTGAGTCTGTTCTGGTTAGACATGAACGACACAGTGAGATAGACATGGGTCCAGAGTGCTGAGTCTGTTCTGGTTAGACATGAACGACACAGTGAGATAGACATGGGTCCAGAGTGCTAATAAGTCTGTTCTGGTTTTCTTCCCCTTGCCATCCGTTTGGTGTGGGTGTGTTTGTTTATAGGAGTGCATTTTCCACACACGATTCAAGACATTACAATGTATATGCCAGAAAGAGGGAAAGCTGGAAAAAACCCGGAAAGACATAATTCTCACATTATTCGTTCCTGCAGTTTGGCAGCACACACACATACAAACACATATGTGCATACACAAGCTCACTCTCTCTCTCTCACTCTCTCACACACACACTCACATGCACAATTGCACATACACACACACATACACACACAACTGCTTTCACTTCTGAAAAAGTAAACTTCTAATGCTTAGACAATAATACGGCTGGTTGTATTTTTGTAGCAATAGTGAAGTGTGTTGGTGGCGGTGACAAAATCTATCTTCATGCATAAAAACTTGTCCTCAAAATGTAATGCTGTTATAGTGTTTGCATTGCTTGGAATATATCCTAGTTCAAATTTAAACCGTTTGGCTTTGTCGAAGCTAAACCACAGACCCAAAATGTAAGCAAATCTGGGTCGAGTTTCTCTGGACGACGGTCGCTGCGCGCATAACTGTTACGCCAAAAGGGGTCTAAGAAACACTTTAGAAAACGTTTGCGGAAGAAGATTACAAGCTCTTGTCTGATTAGTAAAAAAAAAAGTATTATTTTGAACAAACTTTAATGGACCAATCAACAACAAGAAATGTATTCACCCCATGCAAGTTACGTGATAATATCAGTAGGAGCAAAAGAACACCTCGAAAATACATATCCACATAATCTTAAGATTTTCACAGATGGCTCGGTTTTAAAATATTATACAGGAACTGGATTTGTGATCCCTGATTTAAAAGTCAGAAAATTGTTCTGTTTAGGAAAATACTTTTCTGTATATACTGCAGAACTATATGCGATCCATGTGGCCTTATCTTGGATATCTGATGTTAAGATGTCAATTTACAGCATTATAATATACGTTGACTCTAAATCTGTCCTTTATAGTTTACTAAACTGGAATGCAAACATTAGGAGAGACTTGTTTTTTTATATCAAATATCATGATACATTCTATCATTTCTAAAGGAATTTTTGTAGTTTTGCTGGATTCCATCACATTGGGGTATTCATTGGAATGAAACAGCTGATAAATTAGCAAAAGAAGGTGCTCTTAAAAAAAATCCAGATAGTACATTAAACTCGAAAAACATGAAATAAATTCAATATTAGAAAATTGTATGAATATTAAAAAAACATTCCTATGTAAACAAAATAAATTCACGGAAAACCACAATTTCCAAAGATGTAGAATGCGCTTGTGGTCACCCACTGTCCATTTATCATATTATTTTTGAATGTCTACTTTTAACTTCCATATACGACCTTTTTAAGATAAACATAGCAACCTTAGGGCCTCTAAAAGAAATCATTTACAGCCCTGAAATGATTCACATTGCAAAGGTTATATCCAGTGCTGAGATTGTTCATTTGTTGTAACTGATTCATCAGTTTACGGTTTTATATCGTTGTTGATAAGCACTCGAGCACACACACACGCACACGCACACGCACACGCACACACACACACACACACACACACACACACACACACACACACACACACACACACACACACACACACACACACACACACACACACACACACACACACACACACACACACACACACACACACACACACACACACACACACACACACACACACACACACACACACACACACACACACACACACACACACACACACACACACACACACACTTTCTCCCTCATTTTAAATTATTGATTTGTTGTTGTTTTTGTTATGATTTGTATGTGTTTTTGTTTTATTTTTATTATTTTTAGTCTAGTATCACCATTGTTGTGAACAGACTTTAAATTAAATCAATCAAATCAAACGTGATAGTTCGCTACGAGATAATTTGGGAGTAGCCACAAAGCGTTTTGGGCAAACGTCGGCAAAAGAGGTGTTTTAACGTTAGCCCTTGTGAAACGGACCCCAGTTTTAAGGTTTCCTTTATTAAAATGCAAACTGAGCTTCTTCAAAAGTGATCAATCCCTGGATGTTTTCACGATCATCATCCATGAGTACTGATTCACCATTAAAGATTATAGCTAAGTTAATACCTCCAAACTGCTCTTCATTGTTTACTCCAGCAAGAGTTTGAAGTTTGAGAGTTTCCAATGCACTTTAGATCCTAATACTCTGTTGCCCTGAAGTCACACACATAACAAAGTGAAAACGTCCACCGTTTATTTCTCTCTTCCTTCCTTCCTGTCCATAAAGCGACCGCAGTCACTTTTGACTATTCTATTACTTTAGGGGGATCTACGGACATGCGCACTGAGGTGCTACTGAGAAGAAGACAGTTGACAGAAGAAGAAGAAGACAGAAAGCCTGGCTCAGCTACATAACATAAATCATTCCATGGGACTCACTACTTGATACTGGTGACTGAAAAGGGAACTGGCATCAAAAATTGAACACATAAGCAATGAAGCTGTAATTGTGTTGTTTCTTCTTACCTTTCAGGGCATGATGTTATTACTCGCAAAGCAAGAGATGGACGTTTTAAAACAAAATGCATTGGTTTAGCACTGCATTAGAAGCTTGTGTCACTCACATCATATGCCTGTTTTATGCATGGTACATCATAAGTTTGCCTTGTTTTCATGCTTCTGATTACAATCATGTTATAAAACGCAATATAAGCGAGTTCTACATGCCCCAAACTTAAAGTTCAGAGCATCATTAAATAACAATAAAACAAAAACTAGCATCACTCCCATCACAGCATTACACCATGCACAAAATTGAACAAGGGTAGGAATGTAATCATCATAAATGTTTCTAACATGTCTATAAAAGAACTGTTTCATGTGGAGTTTCTCTCTGTATTCATTTTATTTTCAAAACTGTTTTTCTTCAAAGCCTGGGATTTATTTTGGAAACCATCATCAAGGTGTTACACCGCCTACAAGGCAAGCAGCAACTTTTTTGACAGTTGATGGCACAAACGTTTGATGACTTTGAATTATTTTCTTTGTAGCATCTGTTTTCATAAAGTATTTGTGTTCATATTTAAGGGGGAAAAACACAGAGCACGGATTGCTTCAATTTCAGAAACGACAACTCATTTTTTATGAGTACTAAAGCCTGTCCCTTTTTTGACGCTATTTTATGGCTTTTTTTTTTTAGCAGGTTTCCGGAATTTTAAACATGTTAATCTTTTATCACCATACTATCTATGATTGTCAAGCTTCTTTGGCCATTTATCTTTTATTTTCACAAAATTACAGCCGGTCTTTGCTATCAGGATATTAAGTATTGGTCTTGAAAGAGAATACCATTCTGTTGTCACCAATACCAAAGACGCAGTCCGGGGATATTTTACTCTGAAATATGGATATATTGTGTAGTATGAGTGCCACAATTCATTTTTACAAAACTGCATATTCGATAAAATATACAGCATATTTCACTGGAATAATTTAATTGCATGTTATTAAGCATTTGTTTTTGTTCCTTTAATTTATATTTCTGTGTGTTATGGATGGTTGGATATAAAAAAACAAATTGTAATTGCTTACTCAATGTTCCATCTGAAAATAAAATGGTTGACTTTGACTTTGACTTTGACTTTGAACATGAGAATGTTCCTGCTTCGTATTTTGGTATTAAGAATGTTTTCATTATTTCTGCAAAGTGTCAGGCAATTGTCATTACTTGTAAGGGACTAGTGATGATTTCAGTCTCTGATAATGGTCAAAATCTTGATATTAGATGAGTGGGGTGGGGTAAGTATTTCGTCTTTATTTCAAAAAGGAGCACGGCGACATACCTTTATTGTTTGTTTTATATGAAAAAGATATATTAAACATTATTCGTGCAAAGTTTCAGCAAATCGACAATAGTTTGTCAGGACTAATTAGAGTTTTTGTCAGTTACGGGGGTACAAAATGAATTTTTTGTTCACATTAAAACCTGTATTTTTCCATGTTCAATTACATTTTTTAACGAATTTCACGAGGACTTCCTTCTACTATATTCTGAATGAATGGTATACAGAAATGTTTACGTTTATATCATTTGAAAATGAGCATGGCAAAACCTACTTATTTTTTGTATTTTTCACATTGTCAGACTGTTTGCTTTCCAAAAAATATTATTTCAGCAAATCCTCAATACTTTCATTTTGAAGTAGTCATCAACCTTAAAGGCCCATAAGCTTCTCATAAACAACGTGCAGAATGATGCAAAATCGATTTGGATTATAAACTCTGACATAATTCAAAGTCACAGACAAGCATAAAACTAAACGCAATCACACTGTTAGCTCAAAGTTAGCCAAAATGCGCTGACCTTTTTTCTTCTCTGTCTTCTGCTATCTTGAAATCTCATCTTCGGGCAATTAGCTCAAATGACGTAATTCGGGGCCTAGTCAGTAGGCCTAGTTTAGTAGTGTGAGATGAATCTTAAACAAGAGGCAAAGCCTTCAATGCTCACGTCTGATTTTTATTACTATAGCAGGCCTATATAGAGAGAATACTGTTATATAGACACTTGTGCATCTGAAAACAGAATTAATTTTTATTTTACTGTGTAAATTAAATTATTTCTGTGCATTAAATTACCCCTACCCCTTTCTTTAAAATGTAATTATATGTATGTTTATATATGCGCATGTAACATAGTGGAGCCCTATTTTTATTTTTGGCAAACAAGTAAAATTGAAAAGCATATTGACAAGCTTTCAGAAATACATTCCCCCCCCCCCCTGCCACAAAGCAAAGGTCAAGGTCACAGCCAGCAAGCTCATCCATGTTTATCTTCCCCTGTACAGTCTTTGCACATGGTGATCAATCGTCTAGGCCTAACAAAGGATTCGTACGTCGAAGGCAGTGAAATGGACGAACACTGGATTTTCCTTATATTTTTTTTGAATGTGAGCTAAATGTTAGGTACGTCGTCTTGATTATGAGGTAAGGCATGATCTCTTATTCTCTAGGCCTAGGCCTTGTTGCCGGAAGTGCGATAGGCTAAGTATTGCATGCGCAGAGATGATGTGCGAATGAACACGAACAACCGTTGTCAAACTCAAAGGTGCAAATAAAACGAAACAACCGGGCCGTCAACGCACACACTCGGTACATCCATTTGTTACAGAAAATATAAGTTAACGACGTTAAAATGTACCTATTTGTACACACCTGAAGTCTTGTGTTTCTTTTTAAAGGGCGTTTTTGTATATCTAATGGAGAGTCTTCTTTCCACTCAGTACAACACAACAGTGATCTCTGCAACAAATTTTCTTTTGTTCCTTATCGATGTATCCGACTGCTTTGATCGTCATGACTTGAAGGCTCACGTCAAAATCAAGTATCCTGCTAACTTTAACCCTCTAACATCTTATGTTTTTTTGAGAAAACGACAACGTTAAAGTTTCAGTGGAGAGTGAGAGTCTTCTTTAGTTTGAAGAGTGTGACTGAGTCAAGGTTAAAGGTTGCACAACAGTAATCTCTGCAACAAATGATTATCTTTATTTTGTTCTTTATCAATGTATCTGACTGCTTTGATCGTCGTGACTTGAAGGCTCACGTCAAAATCAAGTATCCTGCTAACTTTAACCCTCTAACGCCTTATATGTTTAGAGAAAATGTCAACGTTAACGTTTGAGTCAAGGTTAAAGGTCGGGGCCACGGATACAACACACACACACACACACACACACACACACACACACACCACACACACACACACACACAGACACACAACCGAACATGTACGATACAATAGACTCACTTTGTTTTAAAACACGACGTGAGCCAAAAAGGGCAACAAGTTTTTGCCTTAACATTTTTGATTGTTGATAATGGTACATTGACACATCCAAAATGCACTCTTATAGTTTAGCAAAAAAGGGAAGATAAAAAAAAGAAGCTTTTTGTGTCCGTAAATTAACCTGTCAGTATGACCTCTCAAGCACCTATTGTTCGACAATGTGGTGTTGCGTCTGTCACACAGCACTGACAATGCTTCTTTTTACCATGACGTCAGATCTAAAACAAATCTTCAATGAAATGTTTTTGAAATATATTGTGATAACTATAACAACAATGTAAATTACTTGTCGTGTTACTTATTTCCTCCCATTTAATTTTGGTTAACAATTTTGGGGATTGTTTCGTAGGCTCATCAGAATTCGAAACAACTATTAAAATAAACTTAACAATCTATCAGATAATAAATTCAGAATACATATCATCATCAATAATCAATATACATGATACTAGCTAGTGTCGCTACAAATAACAATTGCTTCAGTCAGATGGCAGTTAATATCCAATCAGAACACAGCAGAAGTAGGACTATGAAATAACATTTTCTCTAAATTTGAAAGCTTTATAAACAAAAAGAGCCAGATTCTGAATATCACTTTCTTTTTTTGAAGCTAACAACAAGGTTAATTTAAAAGCACATGGATTACGAATATATTTCTGTGGGATACATTTTTGACGGATATCATTCAATGCAGTGCAACGCAAAATAGAATGTAAATCATCTTCAGTGCATTATTTACACTGTGGACACATACGTTCAACATTAGTAGACACTCCATAACGATAACAATGCACAGTTAATTATGAAATACCAACCTAACACGGGTGGTTACAAACTTCAGGTGTTTATCCATAATAAGCAAAATACACAGTTTTACTCCATGAGTATGACAAAAGTTCTGTACATATTAAATCTATCACTATTTATAACATGATCATGCCATATGAGTACCCAGTTTTTCTTACCCCTGTCATCCACATAGTACATTTTATAAGTCATTCGAGGAAAACGATGATCATCCATCAAAATTGCCCATTCCGTGTTTTCGGCAAGTATTGAATGACTAATTATCACATAATCAAAACTGTCATAATCAAGAATATCACAATATGCCGACGATACGGAATTATTGCAAGAAGGTGACAGACAATCCTTTGAACAATCTATGAAAACTATAGATATTTTTGGTAATGTGTCAGGTCTAAAATTAAATGCGGATAAATGCTATGCAGTTTGGCTGGGAAAACAAAAACATTCAAAGGTAAAATATATGCCTCATTTAAACATGCAATGGAACCAAGAGCAGTTTAAAATACTAGGCATTTGGCTGACAAATGATTTAAAAGATTGCATACAAATAAATTTTGATGAGAAATTCAGAGAAATCAAAGCACTATATAAAGCTTGGCTTAAGAGACAGTTAACACCCCTCGGACGCATCGCCATTTTAAAATCCCTGATTTTATCAAAAATTATATTTCTGTGGTTATTGCTGCCTAATCCCCCAGATGACATTGTAAACTGTTTGCAGAAAAGTATATATCAATTTGTATGGGATAAAAAGAACGACAAAATAAGTAGGAACATTTCACACAAACATATTGAACAGGGTGGTTTAGGGATCCCAGATGTTGGTAAATATATGAGTGCACTTAAAGTTACATGGATAAAAAGAGTATGTTCGAGCAATCATAAATGGACTCATATTGTAAAAGAGTTAAATGTAAGAGCCGCATTTCTAGAAAAAAATAGGCACTGTAATTAATACTACTAACTACACAGATATGTTTTGGTGTGATGTGTTTAACGCTTATGATAAATTGGCAGAAAAGGTTGTGTTGTTTTTGTGGTTTTTTACCCTCCACTGTCCCCGCCTGTCTTTTTCTTCTTTTCTTTTCTCTCTTTCCCTTTTCCTCCCCTCACTTCTCTCACACATAAAAGGTTGTGGTTGAAGGCGCTGATGAATTGATATCTGAGCCTTTATTTTGTAATTGTAATATTCTAATAGCACAGAAGCCCGTCTTTTATAAAATATGGATTGAGAAAGATGTTTATAAAATTAGTCATTTGCTGGATGAAAATGGCAAGCTTTTGTCTTATGATATGTTTTTGTTAAAGTATGGCATTCCTACAAACATTCTTACTTACTTCGGAATCATAAATGGGGTGAAACATTATGCTAAAAAAAAGGCAGTACAATTAACTGATGGCAATTTTTCTCCATTTTCAACAAATAAAGTGCTGTCTGTCTTGCTCTCTTCCCCCAAAGGCGCAAGACTGTTTTATGAGCATTTGGTAAGTAATGAAGTAAACCCAAGGTGTTGCCAGAACTGGGATAGTAGACTTGCAAGGAATGTGCCGTGGAAGATCATATTTCGAAAAAAAAATAAAATAAAGAAGTTAAATTAAAGTGGGCCAAAATTAGAATTGTTCATAGAATTATCGGAACTAACATTATTCTTCAAAGCATGAATTGTGAAGCAACAAATAAATGCTCTTTTTGTAATATTGAAAAAGAAAATATTCAACACCTTTTCTGGCACTGCCAATTTGTTCAAACTTTTTGGAAAGAATTTCAAACAAAACTTACTCAAAAATGCTCAATCGCACAGAATTTTAAATTTAGCGAACACTTAGTAATTTTCGGTTGTGAAAAGAATGTTCGCACAGATGAGATTATAGATTTGATCATCTTGCTCGCAAAATCGTACATTTATAAATGCAAGACAAAAAAAGAATCACCGCTGTTCATGCCATTTACACATACTTTAAAATATAGGTTTTCAGTTGAAAAATACAATGCCAGAATCCAAATGAAAGTCGATCAGATTGAACAACTCTGGGACCCATACAAACCCTTGTTTTTCTGATATTGAAAGATTATGGCCTTGAGGAAGGGGAAGGGAAGGCGTATCGAACTTTTTCAACAATAATATAATTATGTATTATACGTTTTCTTTTCTTTTTTCTTAGACCAGTGTAATTTAGATGGGTGTTTTTTTTTGTATGGCATTTGTGTCCGTTGTGGTTGACAAACTGTCTTAATCTTTGAGCTAATGCTTTGGTAAATATATGAGCACTCATTATTTTTTTTTATGTATTAAATAAATTACAAAAAATGTCATTTATATGTGATCCTCTCGCATCATCATATAGTAAAAAGCCAACTGTCCGTGTGTGTGTGTGTGTGTGTGTGTATAACTCCGCCGTTTTTCGACCGATTCGCTTCAAATTTGCTGTGAGCCCTAACGGGGCGATGGCAACGGCAACCGAGGCGGCCGTGTCATTTGCGCGGTTCGGCAAATGCGCGAAACGCGCATCCGACGGCCTTTCGGCGCAGTAACGCGTGCGCTATACGCCGCTTCACCTTTTCACGCATAACTCCGCCGTTTCTTAACCGAATTGATTCAAATTGGCTGTCAGGCT
>JAGGCT020003809.1:0-11353 GCA_017654935.2 Phymorhynchus buccinoides
TGCATTAACAGTATATTTATTCTAACCAAACCAACATAATAATAAATAGTATGCGTAATTAACACTAACTGCATTAACATTATATATTCTAACCAATGCCAACATAATAATAAATGGTAATACAAATAGTATTCACCTTTACATAAAATTAAGACAGAATGTATGCATTGCACTCTGATAGTCTGAACCTTGGTTTAAATTTTCAATTCACAAACATTTATAGGGAACCATTGGAAATCTTTATTGTACTATTACTAAACTGATTGGAAAACACAAATTACTCTCATTGGATTTGCATAGCTACATTAGTGACATTGACACTTCTACATTCTCCTAGATAGTAATCAAAATTAGACGCTGTGAGCCTTGAAGGCTTCGCCTCTTGTTTTAAGTTTATTTCCATACATCCACTCAGCCACTCTCTCTATACATGCCTGTAGATAATCCACAAGTGGAAGCAGAATTTTCAAGCTGCGCCTGAACGATAGAGCTCGAGAGTCATCAGCCGAAAGAAATGGTACTGAGTGCACCTAAACTGTTAGCAATAAGAAAGTCTGAGGGGCCTGGGCAACTGTGATACATTAGTATAAAAAGAACAGGCCCGAGCACCGAGCCCTGCGGGCACACCGAAGCATCCAAATATGAGCTCAAAATTTGCAGATCTAACACCGTTTATCAGGATACATTGTGTGCATGGATTTTATACTGGTGGGTTCCAATCAAACTGTGGTGTCTGGCATGTATCTGAGTCTGGAGTTTTTCCTGCTACCAATCCACACTATTTGTGTTTTATCAATATTTATGTTAAGTCCTGATATACTGGCAAAATATTATAAACAGTACATACACTACTCAAATGACTTTTTAGACCCATCTAATTAAACTGTTGTGTCGTTTGTAAACTGAGACAAAAGTATTTACGTATATTGTTTTTAAAAAGCTTAATGCCCACAAATGTCTTTTATTGTTCCTAATTAATAATGACAGTATTTCGAGGGGTGAATGCCAGAACTGCCCATCTGTGCTATTTATTCCTTTTGAGATAGACCGTTCTGGCAGGCACCCCTCGAATTTTCTGCGCATATTAAGCAAATGTATGGATCCCCTTGCCTCACACCTCTGTTTATACTGAACCATTCTGTGTAGCTACCATTTACCGTTACACATGATTTAATATTTTTTATAGAATGTTTCGTGATCCATTGCTTTATATCTGGTCCAAACCCAAAAACAATCTAAGGACTTCTGAACAAATGACCAAGAAATACTGTCGTACGCTTTCTGAAAATCAACCATAAGAAGCAATCCAGGTATTCTATGTGTTTCTGTGTATTGTAATGTATCATATAATAAGCGAATGTTTTCCCCTATGTATCGACCTGGCAAAAAAAACCTTTGACTGTCATGTATGATATCAGGCAATACTAATTTTAGTCTGTGCGATGCATGCTGCTCCCATTTTATATGATGTATTTATGAAAAAGATAACATAAACAACGTCTCGGATGAATTGCTGCAACTAGATATAAGTGATCAACTTTTTTTTAAATGCTACTCATGGAAATCAGAAGTAGTACCATTTCTTATTCTGTACATAAAAAGAAAGTAGAGAAACAAAGAGAAGAAAACTTAATTCAAGAAATATCACATTTAGAAAAACATTTAAATGATAGTAATATTCAAACATTAGAAGAGAAGAGACAATTACTTGAAGATTTAAGAAGGAAAAAAGTTAATGGTATGATTATAAGATCAAGGGCTAAATGGGCTCAAGAAGGGGAAAAAACTCTAAATATTTTTGTAGTTTGGAAAAAAGAAATTTGTAGAAAAGTCTTTGTATTGTCTAGAAACTGATCAATGTGAAATTTTGACAGAGCAAACAAAAATAAAAAAAGAGGTACACGCATTCTATGAAAACTTATATGAATCAAGAGAATCTAATGTTAGAAATGTAGACTTGTCAACAATAGTAGAGGGACCAAAATTATCAGAGGAAGCTAGTGCTTCCATAGAAGGCCCAATCACATTGACTGAAGCCCTTGATTCATTAAAACAAATGCAAAACAATAAAAGTCCTGGTTCAGATGGGTTTACTACAGAGTTTTCGAAGTTCTTTTGGTGTGATTTGGGGGTTTTCTTAGCGCGTTGTCTAAATGAAAGCTTTGCAAAAGGGGAAATGTCAATAACTCAAAGACAAGGTATTATTACCTGTATTCTTAAAGACGGAAAAGAGAAAAAATATAACAAAAATTGTTGTTGTTGTCATAGTTCCTGAGCAGAGCTGGGAAACTATTGTTTTAGTCTCTGTCTGTCCGTCTGTCCGTCCGCCCGCCGTCGAAGTAACGGTCAAAGGGAAACAACTGAAGCGAGGGACGTTTCAACCCCGTTCGGGTTTTATCGCCCTTGTTTGTTGTTGTTGTTGTTGTTGTTGTTGTTGTTGTTGTTGTTGTTGTTGTTGTTGTTGTTGTTTGTTGTTCTTCTTCTTCTTCTTCTTCTTCTTCTTGTTCTTCTTCTTCTTCTTCTTCTTCTTCTTCTTCTTCTTCTTCTTCTTCTTCTTCTTCTTCTTCGCCATCGTCTTTTTCTTCTTCGTCGTCGTCTTCTTGGCATTGCTGTTACAGTAGAACCTCATTTATAAGACCTCCCATTATAAGACTCCCTCCCACATAAGACCCATTTCTCTGAGACATTGCTCATCTTTGTGAGTATTAAAATTACCCCCCTAATAAGACCCCTCGCTTATAAGACCTCATTTTGGATGATATTTGAAGGTCTTATAAGGGAGGTTCCACTCTATTATAACCGACATCTAAATTTGAATAGGCTGAGAGGGTGCAGTATTTTTGAGCGCATACTTAGGCCCTTCTTGTTCTTGTTCTTGTTCTTGTTCTTGTTCTTCTTGTTCTTCTTCTTGTTCTTCTTCTTGTTCTTCTTGTTCTTGTTCTTCTTGTTCTTGTTCTTCTTGTTCTTCTTGTTCTTGTTCTTCTTCTTCTTCTTCTTCTTCTTCTTCTTCTTCTTCTTCTTGTTCTTCTTCTTCTTCTTCTTCTTGTTTTTCTTCTTCTTCTTCTTTCTTCTTCTTCTTCTTCTTCTTCTTCTTCTTCTTCTTCTTCTTCTTTCTTCTTCGCCATCGTCTTTTTCTTCTTCGTCGTCGTCTTCTTGGCATTGTTGTTACAGTAGAGCCTCATTTATAAGACCTACCATTATTCTTCAGTTAGTAACAGACAACGTGGTAGAGACAAATGAGATGCTGTGCTTGGCACCAGAGTTCCCGCTTCAGTTGTGCGTGGAATGCCAGACCGACAACAGCTCAGCTGCCCGCTCGGAAGATTTCCCACGCTTTTCCAATGCTTCACTGTTGCAAGAAAATGAATCTCACTCTAGCATCCTTATAACAAAAACTTGGTGGTTGTGCGTTTTTGCGTGGACGAAATGTACAAAGTGCTGTGATCTTTTGGTCCTTGGCGTTTTAGCCTTGAACTTGGAACAGAGCCTATTTTGCTTCAATTACGGGTGTCTGTGCGTTTTTACTTTTTACGCATTAATTCTACAGACGTTTTCACGCTCTGTTGTGGATTGGATTGGAACAAATTTTGGCATTATTGACTGGTCCATGTGTGTTTACATGCCCGCATTAATAGACGTTTTTGCCCCCTGTTGTGGATATTTATGCACCAAACAAACTTTTCGTAATTCACTGCCTCAATGTTTTTGCGTCATGAATTTGTGAGCATAGGCCTACTGAGAAGTGTTACGGCGTTTTTTGTGCTAGATCACGTGTTACTGATTGCAGGCCTAAGTGTCTGTTCGAGTGAACAGAATTAACTTGTACTTTATACTGCTTCCAACTTCCAGAGTGTTATTATGGCAGATAATCAAAGTGGTGGATCACAGGACAATGAAAGTGAAATTCAAAAATTGGATGCTAAGTACACGAAACAATTTGGATTGATCACAACGATGTTGGACGAACTAAAAGGACAAATAGCATTAGTAGGCTAGAAAGAAACTAGAAAAGAAACAGACGCCCCAAGAGACACAAGGAAAGGAAAAGGCAAAGGTAAAGGAAAGAGATCCCGCGGGGATACTGATGTCGATGAGTCAGAGCCAGAGAACGACAGGAATGTAGAGGGGCGAGAAGCGAAGAAAGCACGATATGATAGCAACTTGGAATCTTCGGATGGAGAAATCGCTGACAGTGAGGGGACATACAAGACTTGCAATTGGCGGTCAAAGAAGAGGAATTTTTAGCCGACCTTGAAGCCAAACTGGACGAAAACGAGGCCACGTCTCACCCGGTGGTTGATTCACTCGCTAAGCACGTGAACAAGCGTTTTCAAACCCCACTAGACAGAGAGCAACTGAAGGAAACAATGAAAAATTAGAAGAGACCAAAAAACTGCCACGAGTTGATCGTTCCAAAGGTCATCTACGTCATTTGGGGGTCCCTCCCACGCCATGTGAAACATGCAGACGCCAGCCTAGCTTTCACACAACACGCCATTGTCAAGGCTGCTACCGCCATCGCACACAACACGCAAAGCCTTCTGCTACAAGGCGGACATAGCACAGAGGAGAAGACCGCGAGCACCGACGCTTTGCTGTTGCTTGGTTACACTGCCAAGGACCTGTCAATCAGACACAGGCGAGCTATTAGGCCACACCTCAACAAAGAATATGTAGGCCTCTGCTCGGAAAATGTCCCCATCACTTCGTTGCTGTTTGGAGATGCTTTGACTGGCTCCATGAAGGAAGTGAAAGAGTTGGACAGAATAACCTCAGATGCTGTTGTGGGCCCAAGCCACAGTGGTTTCAAGAGCCAGAAAAACTGGACCCAGAACAGGAAACCTTTTTTGGGACGAGGAAACTGGCGCCCACATCAAGACTGGGCGTACAAGAAAAACCGGAACAGCTTCCCAGCGTGGAAGAAACATAAGCCACGCCCCCAATTCCATCACAAGAGAGGTTTCTAAGCCAGCACACAGCAGACAAGACTAAAAGACAGGTAGGCCTACCTTTTGATTTGGAAACTGAAGCTCTTGCTTTTTGTGACGTAAGTGTCCCACACGACCCCTGTTTCTTTATCTACCCCCCCCCCCCCCCTTTTTTTTCTCGGGCCGGCCGCCACTTTAATTGCCCGTCAACATCAAACAGACGCCGATTAAGGCATTTATCTCTTTGAATCCCGGTTTACCTCCCCTGTCAGCATGTAACACCTACATTGGTGATCTCCCTTTACCCCCCCCCCCTTTTTTCCGTTCCCCATCACGAGAAAGTGACATCAACAGTCGGTGCCCTTTGAAGACAACTCTTCCTTTCCAATCACGAGAAGGATAGGAATGTCGGCATGTGATAATGATGTAACCGGCGCGTGATTGTTCTGTACTACTAGAACATCATCTTGTGACGTGTCGACTGCTATAAACCAATAGCAGGCTTTCATTGTTTGAAAGTGAAGGCTATAATTTGAGTAGTGAGAAAAAGTTAGCCTACACATACTTTCACACAAGACGCTGAAACCTGGCTGGAGCAACATTGCAGACTCAACCTCTCTCCCAGCCAGTCATAATAGCCCAACTAGTGAGTATTATTGATGGCTGGTGATTGAGATTTGTTGTTTGTTTGATCATATTTTTGATCTAGATCCTATGTTCAATGATGAATAAGGAGTAGATATGTTATTGAAAAGAAGTGGTAAACATTCTGTTCTATTTATGTGCACTGATTATTTGTGTGTGTGTGTTTTTGACTTTAACTCTTTTGGTACCAGAACCGGATTTTATGCCTACTAACCCTTTTGTATATTTTTAGTAGGAAGCCTGTGGGTTGCAATCTTGCACTTTATGATAACCATTCCTTTCCAGGTGTTGGATGGAGAGTGATGTTGGCTTGATCATAGACTTTGATCTATCCGGGTACTGAATAATATCAGTTGATTCATGTACACCTTTTATGTTTTACTGATCTCAGTTTTTTAACTGAAATTCAGTTTATTTATTAACTAGTGCTATTGTACAAGGGCAGCCTTCTAGCCGGTTGGGATCCACTAATTCCCTGCCGACTGAAGCCCCTTGTCTCTAAGCCATAGAGACCTACATCCACCTTCTCCTGTGATTATCAGCAGGGCATCGTGGGCAGGAAGATTATCCCTGACTCACAAGCACCAAGACGGGAACGCCGCCAAGACGCCCCGCACCCAGAATCCGCGAGGAGACCACGCCTGAACTGTGCCATCCCGCGAAGCCGTAACCGGAATGACTGGGAGCTACTCTCACCTGACGAGCAAGCCCAGCCAACCCAGCACTCGCCGATCCCTACGGAGGAACTTCAGCACAGCCATGAGTTAAGTCCCCACGACAGTGCCAAAGAACACTAACTGGAAACCAGGACACTAAGTGACCCTTCCCGCTTGGGGCTAACCTTCTAGAAAGACAAAAGTCTTGTATAATCCTTTCGGATTTCATTGTTTTTTATTCATATTTTGTTTTGGCGCCATTGAGCTGCTTTATTATTATTGTTGCATAATCTTATGCAGATTTTGTGAGTAAATAAAATACAAGTGTCAAATAATTCTGAACCCTTTGGTCAGACTGATGAGAGTGGGAGTCTTGTAATTTCATGTAAAACCCTACTTCTCTCTGTCTGCCATTTAGAGCAAATCAACCACTTGTATTTCTTACAATCATATGAGCCAGAACCCGGGCACAAATATAAATTTATTAGATGAAAAGGGGCCGGGAAAGTTGCTCATCTCCCATACCCTAGAGAAGTGGGCTAAAGGCAAATTTTCTACTTGAAAATTTAAACACACTAAAAGTCTTCCCTAGAGACTTAGCCTTTTAACCCATTACCTCGTCACACTTTTCAAGGTGGCAGACTAAGACACTTTTTACCAGCATGGGAACATTTAACGTCAGACAATGAAATTCTACAGACGGTAGCTGGGATGAAAATAGAATTTGAGAATAACGTAGATCACCTAGCGATAAGACAAGGTAGGCAAGCTTCGCTTAATGAGAAAGAAATTCAAGTGATTACTGATGAAATTGAAAAACTTCATAATAAAGGTGTAGTAGTAAAATGCGATCCTCTTCCACAACAATGGGTCTCTCCAGTCTTCACTACCCCCAAGAAGGACGGATCAAACAGAATGATTCTGAATCTAAAAAATTTAAACGAAGAAGTACTTTTCCAACATTTTAAGATGGACACCTTACAGTCAGCACTTAGGCTTGTAACGAAGGATTGTTTTATTGCCTCTATTGATCTTAAGGACGCCTACTATTCAGTGCCTATATAATGATGCGCACAGAAAGTTTCTTAGGTTTCAGTGGCAGGATCAGCTTTGGGAATTTACCTGTCTGCCAAACGGACTAGCCCTTGCCCCCAGGAAATTTACGAAATTACTTAAATCAGTGTTTGCCACCTTGAGAGAAAGAGGACATGTTTTGTCTGCATTTCTTGATGATTCATTGCTTCTGGCTGAGACAAAAGATTTGTGTAGATTAAATGTTTCCGATACAGTACAGCTGTTTCGATCTCTGGGCTTCATTATTCACCCTACAAAATCAGTGTTTGAACCTTCTCAAAGCATACAGTTCTTAGGGGTGATTATTGACTCAAAATCAATGACAGTGAAACTTACTAAAGACAGATGTGAAAATTTACGCCAATGTTGCATTGAAGCAAAGAAGAAAAAGAGATTATCCATACGAGATTTAGCAAAAGTTATAGGCAAATTGGTTGCGGCCTTCCCAGCCGTTACATTTGGGCCTCTTTATTACCGTCATTTAGGGGAGGACAAGAAAGCTGCACTCAGAAGACACAGAGGCAGTTTTTACTGTTTCCTATCACTCTCAAATGCTGCTAAAGCAGAACTGGATTGGTGGATAGAACATATCTCTGCAGCTTATAAGAATATTGTAGACCGTGCTCCTGACATTATTGTTTCATCAGATGCTAGCATGACAGGATGGGGTTGCGCATGCAATGACCGGCATTCAGGAGAAGCTTGGCTACCTGTTGAAGCCCAGTTTCATATAAACTATTTGGAGTTGAAAGCTGCCTTGTTTGCCTTGCAATGTTTCAAAGAGCAGATTATGGGAAAACACGTTCGCATTATGATCGATAACACCACAGCAGTGGCGTGCATAATCACATGGGTTCTAGCCATTCATACTCATGCAATGAGATCACTTTCTCTATTTGGCAGTGGTGTATTGCACACAAAATATGGTTATCAGCAGCGCATATCCCAGGGACAGACAATAAGGAGGCAGATAGTCAATCTAGAAAATTGAATCTTGATGGAGAGTGGAAACTTGATAGCAAGATCTTGAAAGGAGCTCTAACACAGTTACAAGTGAAGCCAACCATAAACCTCTTTGCCTCCAGATTAAATAAGCAGTTTCAACCATATGTAGCCTATAAACCTGACCCAGAAGCCTTTGCAATTGACTCATTCTCCATTTCGTGGAAAAGTCATACCTGCTATTGTTTTCCTCTTTTTAGTGTCATCAGCCAGGTACTCCAAAAATTCCAGCAGGACAGTGCAGTGGGGGTGATCATTGTACCCCGTTGGACGACCCAGGTGTGGTGGCCAGTGCTCCAGAAGATGCTTCTCCGGGAACCAGTGACGCTGACAATATCGAAATACCTCCTCACGTTGCCCAGCAAACCCGAAGAAGTTCATCCTGTGACCAAAAAGAGACTGGTCCTGCTGGCATGTTATATATCCGGGGCCAGTGTAGGAAACAAGGTTTAACGGAGATAGCTACTAACTTGTTTATGAGTTCTTGGAGACCCAACACCCAAGCGTCATATAACTGTTACATAAGAACAAGTAGAAAAGTGGAACAAATTTGCAGAACAAAATAAATTGAATCACCAATCAGCATCACCCAATGAAGTATCCAATTTCTTAGCCCATTTATGTAAAGAAGGAGTAGGTTATAGTGCTTTAAACACCGCAAGGAGTGCTCTATCCTCTTATCTGTCATTACAAGGAGAACAAACAATAGGAAACCACCCTGTATGTAGTGCGTAGATTAATGAAAGGAGTGTTTGAAAAAAGACCGTCACTTCCAAAGTATAAAGACACCTGGGACGTTGATCAAGTTTTGAGTTATTTGGATTCATTACCTGACTTGGATAAACTGTCTTTTAAAAAGACCTGACCATTCGCAAAAATGTATGGTGTTGGCACTGCCTTGACTGTGGAACAAAGAGGCCATGTTCCTACATACTCATTAGAAAGTTCAGATATCAGACTGAAAAAAAAAAAAAAAAAAAAAACAAAAAACAAAGAAACAAAAAAAAAAAAAAATAAAAAACAGACAGATGTGTTATTGTGTTGTTTGAAAAACAAAAACAGACAAAACCTGGTGTTCACTTGCAACCAGCTGAGATTTATGCTTTTAAAAGCAACCCAAAGCTATGTTTAGTTTCCCATCTTAGGGTGTATCTTGACAACACCAAATCATTTGACACAGGACCGGAGCTTTCTTAGCAGTGAGTCGAGACACGATTTCTAGGTGGGTGAAAACAGTACTTGCTGAAGCTGGTGTTGACACGACAGTTTTCACAGCGCACAGCACCAGAAGTGCAACGACTTCAGCAGCAGAGAAAAGGGGACTGCCCTTAGAAACAATTATGAAAAGTGCAAAGTGAAAGGACCTTTGTGAAGTTTTACAAGAAAGCTGAACAAGTAGGAATGTCATTAAGTCAAACTATTTTAGACCATTTTGTGAAGAAATGACTCTTAAGTCGCCTTTGAATTTGTGTTCTGTGAGGATTGTGCATATTATTGTGAATTCACCAGTGATTTTATTTCACACGAGTCTGCCTGAGGAGTTACCATGCAAAAATCCACTTCACACCTTATGGCAGGTAGAGTCGCCTCATTCGAGGTAAGGAAAAAATGTCTGTGATTGAAATTAGCAAGGTTTTGTTCACAACCTTGCTTATGTTCTTTTCATGCAAGTCCTCTTAGACATAGCTCTAAAATCTCATTTGTCTCTACCACGTTGTCTGTTACTAACTGAATAATAATTAATAAGTTCAACGAGCCCTCCACTGGAGGGTGCTGTTGAACTGTGGTTATTGGAGGTTAGTAACAGACAAGGGGTAGAGCTTTCACTCCCAGTTTCATTGTCATTATATTTCTTTCCCACACTATATATAATCTTTATATTTTCTATCTGTGTCAAGAGGACTTGCATATAGCTAAATCCTGAAGCAGGAACTCTGGCGCCAAGCACAGCATCTCATTTGTCTCTACCCCTTGTCTGTTACTAACCTCCAATAACCACAGTTCAACAGCACCCTCCAGTTGAGGGCTCGTTGAACTTATTAATTATAAGACTCCCTCCACACATAAGACCTACTTCTCTGAGACATTGCTCTTCTTTGGACACAGCCTTTTTTTTTTCCAAGCCGACCTGCAGATGCTGTTTGTAATCGAGGTGTTGAACGGTCAAAAAGGTAGTAGCCAGACGAGAAAGAAAAGGGAAAAGTCTCTGGCACCATCAACTGAAAAAGAACTACCCGTTTGGCCTCAATGTCTGGGACTAAGTTTCCAGCCTCACTCAGACAAACGGACGCTTTTCAACACATCAAGAGAGAGCAAGAAAAGGGGTGGAAAAAACAGACAGAGAGGAAAGCCAGAAAGGAGAGCGAGATTAGATAGATAGATAGAGGATGAGAGAGATGGAGAGAGAGAGAAAGAGAGAGAGAGATGAGAGAGAGATTGGATGCGGACAGAGAGATTGTTGAGAGATTAGAGAGAGGAGAGGAGAGGGGAGAGAGAGAGACAGAGACAGAGACAGAGACAGAGAAAAACAGAGAGTAAGAGAGAGGTACAGAGGATGATATAGAGACAGAAAGAAAGAAAGACAGGGAGTGAGGTAGATACACAGAGGCAGAGTAGACAGAGAACGAGCGAGAGAGTAGAGAGAGAGAGAGAAGAGAGAAGAGTAGAGAGAGAGAGAGGAGAGAGAGAGAGAGAGAGATTTTTTAATTTTCTTTTGGGGGGTGAGGGCGGGAGGGGGGAGGTGAGCTCAATCACCTCAAACTATCAATCAGTAGTTTGATTTATGTTTAATTGTTGTCACAGGTCTTCACTTTTTAGCTACTAAGTTATGTCAGCAAGTATGACCTCACAATAGTTTAAAACATCATCATTTTTCTGACGTCACAATCCATGGATTGACAAAAGGGCCAGACCTATAAGTATATTTCGCCTCTGCAATTTTGGTGTTTTTTTGTTTTTATTTAATTACATTGCTCTTCTTTGTCAGTATTAAAATTACCTCCCTAAAAGACTCCTCGCTTATAAGAACCTCATTTGGGATGATCTTTG
>JAGGCT020003810.1:0-11348 GCA_017654935.2 Phymorhynchus buccinoides
TGAGGAACCATATGGGGTTAATATTTAACGTCCTCTCGGTTCTGAGGAACCATATGGGGGTTAATGCTTAACGTCCTCTAGGTTCTGAGGAACCATATGGGGGTTAATGTTTAACGTCCTCTCGGTTCTGAGGAACCATATGGGGGTTAATGTTTAACGTCCTCTCGGTTCTGAGGAACCATATGGGGGTTAATGTTTAACGTCCTCTAGGTTCTGAGGAACCATATGGGGGTTAATGTTTAACGTCCTCTAGGTTCTGAGGAACCATATGGGGTTAATGTTTAACGTCCTCTCGGTTCTGAGGAACCATATGGGGTTAATGTTTAACGTCCTCTAGGTTCTGAGGAACCATATGGGGTTAATGTTTAACGTCCTCTCGGTTCTGAGGAACCATATGGGGTTAATGTTTAACGTCCTCTAGGTTCTGAGGAACCATATGGGGTTAATGTTTAACGTCCTCTAGGTTCTGAGGAACCATATGGGGTTAATGTTTAACGTCCTCTCGGTTCTGAGGAACCATATGGGGGTTAATGTTTAACGTCCTCTCGGTTCTGAGGAACCATATGGGGTTAATGTTTAACGTCCTCTAGGTTCTGAGGAACCATATGGGTTTAACGTCCTCTCGGTTCTGAGGAACCATATGGTTTAATGTTTAACGTCCTCTCGGTTCTGAGGAACCATATGGGGGTTAATGTTTAACGTCCTCTCGGTTCTGAGGAACCATATGGGGGTTAATGTTTAACGTCCTCTAGGTTCTGAGGAACCATATGGGGGTTAATGTTTAACGTCCTCTCGGTTCCGAGGAACCATATGGGGTTAATGTTTAACGTCCTCTAGGTTCCGAGGAACCATATGGGGGTTAATGTTTAACGTCCTCTCGGTTCTGAGGAACCATATGGGGGTTAATGTTTAACGTCCTCTAGGTTCTGAGGAACCATATGGGGGTTAATGTTTAACGTCCTCTAGGTTCTGAGGAACCATATGGGGGTTAATGTTTAACGTCCTCTAGGTTCTGAGGAACCATATGGGGTTAATGTTTAACGTCCTCTAGGTTCTGAGGAACCATATGGGGGTTAATGTTTAACGTGAGGAACCCGTCCTCTAGGTTCTGAGGAACCATATGGGGTTAATGTTTAACGTCCTCTCGGTTCTGAGGAACCATATGGGGGTTAATGTTTAACGTCCTCTAGGTTCTGAGGAACCATATGGGGGTTAATGTTTAACGTCCTCTAGGTTCCGAGGAACCATATGGGGGTTAATGTTTAACGTCCTCTAGGTTCCGAGGAACCATATGGGGGTTAATGTTTAACGTCCTCTCGGTTCCGAGGAACCATATGGGGGTTAATGTTTAACGTCCTCTAGGTTCTGAGGAACCATATGGGGGTTAATGTTTAACGTCCTCTCGGTTCTGAGGAACCATATGGGGGTTAATGTTTAACGTCCTCTAGGTTCTGAGGAACCATATGGGGGTTAATGTTTAACGTCCTCTCGGTTCTGAGGAACCATATGGGGGTTAATGTTTAACGTCCTCTAGGTTCTGAGGAACCATATGGGGTTTAATGTTTAACGTCCTCTCGGTTCTGAGGAACCATATGGGGGTTTAACGTCCTCTAGGTTTGAGGAACCGTAACCTCCTCGGTTCTGAGGAACCATATGGGGGTTAATGTTTAACGTCCTCTCGGTTCTGAGGAACCATATGGGGGTTAATGTTTAACGTCCTCTAGGTTCCGAGGAACCATATGGGGGTTAATGTTTAACGTCCTCTAGGTTCTGAGGAACCATATGGGGGTTAATGTTTAACGTCCTCTCGGTTCTGAGGAACCATATGGGGGTTAATGTTCAACGTCCTCTCGGTTCTGAGGAACCATATGGGGGTTAATGTTTAAAGGTTCTGAGGAACCATATGGGGTTAATGTTTAACGTCCTCTCGGTTCTGAGGAACCATATGGGGGTTAATGTTTAACGTCCTCTCGGTTCTGAGGAACCATATGGGGGTTAATGTTTAACGTCCTCTAGGTTCCGAGGAACCATATGGGGTTAATGTTTAACGTCCTCTCGGTTTGAGGAACCATATGGGGGTTAATGTTTAACGTCCTCCGGTTCTGAGGAACCATATGGGGGTTAATGTTTAACGTCCTCTAGGTTCCGAGGAACCATATGGGGGTTAATGTTTAACGTCCTCTAGGTTCCGAGGAACCATATGGGGGTTAATGTTTAACGTCCTCTCGGTTCTGAGGAACCATATGGGGGTTAATGTTTAACGAGGTTCCGAGGAACCATATGGGGGTTAATGTTTAACGTCCTCTCGGTTCTGAGGAACCATATGGGGTTAATGTTTAACGTCCTCTAGGTTCCGAGGAACCATATGGGGGTTAATGTTTAACGGGTTCCGAGGAACCATATGGGGGTTAATGTTTAACGTCCTCTAGGTTCCGAGGAACCATATGGGGGTTAATGTTTAACGTCCTCTAGGTTCCGAGGAACCATATGGGGGTTAATGTTTAACGTCCTCTAGGTTCCGAGGAGCCATATGGGGGTTAATGTTTAACGTCCTCTAGGTTCCGAGGAACCATATGGTGGTTAATGTTTAACGTCCTCTCGGTTCTGAGGAACCATATGGGACATTTGTTTTGAATAAAGTTGGATAAATTAGGGGGGATGATTTATGAAAATACTGTTGATTTGTAGCTTAATTGAATATGTCAATTTAATGCCATGGCTCGACCTAGAAGTTGCGTAAAAATATTGTCTATTTAGTTAAGATATTTGGTTTTAAAATGCACAGAATGTTCTGGCTCCCTGAGCTATTAAAGAATAAAATTTCCAGGACCACTTTTAAAACAGAGTCAAAATATGCTTAAGAATCTTTTTGAAGCTCAACTACAATATTGTATTTACAAATATGTATCTTTATTCATATCCAAAACATTTTTTTTAAACAGACGCCACACTTGTCGCATCGACCTCCGAAAAGGCCGATGCTATACGATTTTGGGACTATAAGTATTAAAATCTGTAGGGGTCCCTATCTGACTGGGTTAAGAGTACAAACCCGCAGACTCCAGAGTTTGACAAACAACAGCCAAATCTTTGAAACGCGTTCGCAATGTAAGCCGAACCAATCAAATTTCTGCCAGAAATGGAGATAATAGTCATGACTTCGAACTCCAACCTACGCCAGTCTAGTCCAGTAACTGTACGAACTACACGACAGAACGAGTCTGCTCCAGAAGGGTGCGTCACCATCCGGAGAATCAACATGACGTTCCTTCCCTGGGATAACCCCGACAACGTCGTCAGCAAAGAGGCGGAGTACTACGCCAGCAAAGCCCTGACATACGCGATTCTCATCTTAACGCTGATTGGTGGGCCCGCGAACGTCATCAACATGGCGGTCTTCTTGAAGCAAGGTCTTCAGGAACGCGCCAACTTGCTTCTGTTTTCGCTGTCAGTGGCAGACGAAGCTCTGCTCGTCATTATGATGCTGCTTTTTTGTAACGATTTCGACCTGCCCCCCGTTTTAAAGAAAGCGAGTATCTCGTTATTCGCGTTTCTGATCAACGAGCGTGTTCTTGCGATTCAGGGTTCTGGGTTCGTTTCCGTGGTTCTTTCAGGATTCATTGCTATTGACAGATCCTTCTGCGTGCTCCGTCCATTGAAATACCACGCTATGATCAGCACGAGAGTAATGGGTTGTACCGTCGTCTTAATGTGCATGATTATTCTGGCATTGTATTACATTTCGGTACTCCGGTATCAGTTCGTGTGCACGTTCAACCCAGACACTGGTGCGGTCACACACGCGCTAACCCAAAGCGAATTTTACCTCCGTCACCCGGACCTTATTGATAACCTGGGTAACATTTTCTTTGGTCCAGTGATCAACATCGGCGCGTTTTTAGTGGTGACGACAGCGACTGCGTTGACCGTGTGGAAACTGAAGCAGATTGTGGCATGGAGGTCAGAAACCTCAACAGCAGTGTCACCCAGGGAAGTGGCTCTGACTAAAATGTTGGTCGGTACATCCATGTTGTTCATCGTTTGCTTTGTCCCCAGCGTCCTTTTCCGCACCGCTAGGGTGTTCCTAACCGAAATGAATGTTGGACGTCGACATCACAATCTGTATCTTCTGTGCCTGTATATCACCATTGTGGCCGTGATGATCAACTCCACTTTCAACATCTTCATTTATTACGCGATGGGGTCTCGATACAGGCAAACTTTCTGGGCTTTGTTTTGTTCCACCGAGAGAGGTACCGACCGAAAAATACGAGCGAAAAAAATGAATGAATAACTGTAGTATCTCTCACATCACTGCCGTAGGCTTAAAGGGGCACCCTGACGGATGAGTTTTTTTGTTGCTAGAAACACGTCGAGATCACCAGGAAAACACCCTTTACAGAGATCGCAACATTCACTTTGCTCTGGTTTCCCAGAAAAAACCCCCACCCGTCAAATCCGCGATTCCTCCTTGGCGGAGGTGCTGGAAGTAAAATTCTTTCAGTGAAAGAGAAGTCCCGTTCCTTCTCTTTTTTTCATGGCCGCCTGTATTTAGACTAAATCGTTTGCACGAAATGTTCACAATATAAGCCTTTTTATTAATTTATTATTTTAATTTTATGGCAATGAACCATACTGGCAATGAACCATACTGGTAACGCTGAGTACTGGTTTCGCCGGGTCCGCGAAATATTATTATTACTTTTGTCTCTCTCCCTCCTTCCATCTTCTTCACTCATCCCGTTGTACTCCCCCTGCACCTTACTGAGTACAGCAAATTTGAAGCGATTTGGTTAAGAAAAGGCCCTGTTTCCCGTTGGTGCTGCTCTGAGAGTGATGCGCTCTCCCTAGTAATGGTAACGCATAGTAACGGTAACGCCAAGTACTGGTAAAGCTGAGTACAGCAACTTTGAAGCGATTCGGTTAAGAAACGGCGGAGTTATAAGGCCCCGTTTCCCGTTGGCGCTGCTCTGAGAGTGACGCGCTCTCCCGATTCTCTTCAAATTTGCTGCCAGGCTTTGCCCCGGCCACAGCAAGCCTGACAGCAAATATAAAGCCATTCGGTTAAGAAACAGCGGAGTTATTTGCGAAAAGGTGAAGCCGCGTATATCGCGCGCGTGTGTGTATCGATTCGCTTCCGGTTTGGCACATCGATAGTCACCGTCCCCGGTCATGTATCCGCCAAATTGGAAGGCAAACGGTTCAGAAATACCGGAGATACGGGTGCCGAGAGGGCGGCGGATACGCGTTTCGCGCATTTGACAAACCGCGCAAATGATACGGCCGCCTCGGTTGCCGTTGCCATCACCCAGTTAGGGCTCACAGCAAATTGGAAGCGATTCGGTCGAAAAACGGCGGAGTTATAAGGCCCGTTTTGTGTTTCAGACAGACACACACACACACACACACACACACACACACACACACACACACACACGGACACTTGGCTTATTACTACATGATGCAGTTTACCTAAAGGAGTTTCGCTCACAACACAGACAACAGCTCCAACTTTTTTTTTTTTTTTTTACTGCACTACAAAAAAAAAGCTTCAACCACAAAGAGTGACCTCCACCCACCCCATCCAAAATGGCTTCTCTCTCCAGCATCTCCGCCAAGGAGGAATCGTTGTTTTGACGGTTTGATTTCTAGGAAACCAGAGCAAAGTGAGTATTCCGATCCTTGAAAAGGCTGTCTTTTTTTGTGATCTCGACGTGTTTCTTGCAAAAACTCATCCGTCAGGGTCCACCTTTAAGGTACAGCTAAATGGACAAAAATAAAACCATTGGTTGCGCAATTCTTATTCTGGTTGTGTGGTTTACAACTTAGGGTTTTTCGTAACGAAACATTAAAAATGATTTTTTATAGTACCACACAAACAAATCCACAACGAGTGCAAAGTGACGTGTGTTTTTACTAACGAGACAAAAATAGAACATGTAATATTTCAACACGAAATGTGTTTTTGAAGCAACATAGACAACACAACAATACTTCCCGTCTCCACAGTCGAGCAGTCTCCCAAATGAGACGCTGAAAAAGATGTTGAAGACTGCTCATTTGGAGACTGCTCGACTGCGAAGAGGGGAAGTATTGTTGTGTTGTCTATGTTGTTTGAAAACAGACATTTATGTTGAAATGTCACATGTTCTGCTTTGTCTCGTCAATAAAATAAATAACGTCACTCCGCACTTGTGTATTTGTTTGTGTGGTACTTTGATCAGTGACGTTGCAGTCTGTTTCAGGGTTTTTTTCGGCTAATGTTCAGATCAGCTCCCTCCGCTGTTCTAGCGTGAAGTTGGCCCACCATTCATTATTACATTTTTCGTTAAGCTGAGACTCGCGGGAACAGCTGGAGGGAGCTGATCTTAACATTTACCTTTTTTCTTATGAACTTTTAAATTAACACGAAACAAACACAGACGCATTTAAACTATTTCTTGTCATGTTATGCTTTAGTCTCCCTCTGTTTTCAGCTGATCGTTTTTCTTCATTATGTATGTTGTACAATTCTTTTTTTCGTTTTTCATTTTAATTTCTTCAATTGCATATTATGTCTGCCAACTTTGTCCGTTGTAATATTTCTTCGAACTGAGCACACCATAAGCTCTGCTTGTTGCTGCTTTGGCGAAATGTTTTGGCGGCGAAATGGTTAAACATTTTTATTCCCTTTTCATGCATTTACAAATAACATTCATAAATATATGTATGCTTCAACATTATGTATAATAATTAGTGATTACCTGTAAATAAAGATGAATAAAACAGAAAAAAAAAAGAGAAAAAAGTTTGTCTTGCCTTTTTTCTTGTTAATAGTAAGTATAAAGAAGGTTTATTTTTTATTGTTTATACATTCACACACAATATTACATCTACATATCCAGACACACATCCACACAAGCCTAAACAACAAAGAGGAGAAAAGGGAAAAGAAAGATAGGGAAAATAAAAGTGAAAGAGGGAAATTGTAGAGAAAGAAAGAAGTGAGCGAAAGAGAGCAGGAGAGGAAGAAAAGCATATGGAATACACTGCGCATTAATATTTAGCAAAGTTGTTGTACAGGTGCTATTAACAACATGAAAACAAAAGAACAAAAACAAAAATCCTATAACATAAAGCAGGACGACCTTTATGAACCTTATCAAAATCAAACCAGATTGAATCCATCATAAAGGTCTGTGTACACGTCAACACGACCCCGGGACACACCCCACGGCAACACAGCGATAACCCACTCTTAATATGACTCACAGTTCACTGTGCCACCATGGGGAAACAGAAACACTCGGCAAAACAATGCCAACGTGCACTGACCTCAAATTAAGGGAGATAATCAGCATTATTTTAAATTTCTTTGCACATACCTATTCATCAGTAACATAAACATTTGGCTATGTATTTAGTAAAAGTTTCTGTACTATTTCTATTTCACAAGATTTTTTTAAAGAAAACTAATCTTCTTGAAATTTATGGTATTTACCTTCTAAACCGTACAAGTACCCTTCAAGTGCATATGTCTCTTTCAAAAAAGTGAGAAAAACATTCATCACAGAACGTTCTGTTTCCATTTGCATTTATAAATGTATAACTTTGCTAATAATGCAACGAAGTCCAGTATCTTATCTGTTACTACCTCCGGTTGAACTCCAAATAGGACCAGTCTTTCAGAGAATTCCAAGTTTGTACAGTTTTCACACCTTCTAACCATTGACATCTGAAGATCAAGCCAAAAAGAACCAGTAAAAGGACAATCCCATAACAAATGTTCAATAGTTTCCTCTTCAGCATTACAAAAGCCACATAAAGGTGAATCAAGTACTTTACGAGTAAATAAATATCGGTTTGTAGGAAGAATTCTATGGATAATTCTGGTTTGTAGCCATTTTAACTGTACATCTTGGTTTGTATGCATACATATTTTGATGATGGTGTTCTGATTTAAGTTCTCATATTGACGATTCCATTTATTTATACCTATGGTAGTGTAACTACTGGAGTTAAACACTTGATTTGCATCCTTGTTACCTTTATAAATTATTCTCCAAGTTAAGTTTTCCTGCAGTTTATACTGCACGATATATTGCAGGCTTTGTTTTACCTTGAAACTTTTTAATTGCTTGGATAACTCCATTGTAAGTTAAAAAGTCTGTATTTATTTCAGGATATCTAGTCCTAAAGAGTTGATGACTAAGATAATACCCCTCTTCGTCCAATAGTTGGTTTACGTAATATATATTTCTATCAAACCAGCTTTTAATATAAACTGTGTGTCTATTTCTCAGTATATTAGCATTATAGAATATAAAATCAGAATTAAAATCATGAATATTTTCTACAGTATTTTTAACACATAATTTTATGTAGTGTTTTAAAACATCCTTCCAGAAGGAATTGTGTAATCTTGATAAAAGTACTTGAACATATTCACTACCAACCTTATTCAGTAATTTTAATTCAGGAAAAAAGCTAAAAACCAATTTCTGTATGTTAGTTTCACTGCGATAAATCCTTTTTAACCAACTAATCTTCAAGGAACTTAAAGAACTATAAACATTTAACATATTCAATCCTCCATTACCATAACTTTTACATACAACTCTTTTACTTATTTTACCCTTTTTTCCATCCCACAAAAATGTGAAAAAACCTGATTCCAGTTCTTTTAAAAACAAATCACTAGGATCAGGTAAATTAAAAAAAAGGTAAATTACTTTAGACATTGCTAAGCTTTTCACAATTGTTTTTTTTCTCCAATGGGTGCTAACTGCCTTTTTGACCATTTCTGTAAGGTATATTTTATTTCATCAAGCTTTCCTTCATAATTGATGGAACTAATACAGTTGACGTCAACTGAAAATGCTATGCCCAAAACCTTAAAATTTCCGGGATTCCAGCAATAATTTTCATCCCTTAAGAATCTAACCTGTGAATTTTTTATGCTCCCTATCCATACTAGTTGGGTTTGTTCATTGTTTATCTTTAAGCCAGACAGTTGTGCAAATAATCTGAGGGTCTTCATGGCTTCTCTAAAGGATTCTTCACTCCCGTCAAGGCACAAAGTGGTATTTTCCGCAAACTGGGAAAGTAGTGTATTCATGTTATTAATTTTAATGCCTTTTATGTTGTTGTTTGAACGGATCATTATTGATAAGACCTCCGCACAAATCAAGTATAAGTAAGGTGACAGTGGGTCGCCCTGCCATACACCCCTGCAAATACTAAACCATTCTGAGTAACGCCCGCTAACTGTAACGCATGTATTAACATTTTCATAAAAAAACAGATACCCATCTTTGAATGCTTGGACCAAAATTTAAAAGTTTTAGTGCTTTCTGTAGGAATTTCCAGGAGACGCTGTCAAAGGCTTTTTTCGAAGTCCACCATAACTAACAAACCTGGTACGTTCTCAATGTCTGTGTACATTAAAATATCATATATGAGTCTAATATTTTCTCCTATATACCTTCCTTTCATAAAGCCCCTCTGATCTGTATGTATTATTGTAGATAAAACTGCTATTTTGTCCGATGTGTTAAGAAGCGATATTGGCCGCCAGTTTTTTTAATAAATGTTTTGGTTTATCTTCTTTTGGAATGCAAGTAATGATACCTTGTTTTTGTCTTACTGACATCTGTCCAACTAAAAAGCTATAATTAATCGAGCGAACTAAGAAAATCCCAATATCCCGAAATATTATTTTTGATAAAACTCTGTACTATAACCATCTGAACCTGGGCTTTTTATTATTTTTCATTTTCTGTAGAGCTTCACCTGCTTCTGCATATGTTATCATGCCTTCAAGCATGTCTCTTTCACCCTGATCAAGAGTTGGGAATTCACCCAGTATCGCAGTCAGATCAACATCAACAGTCTCTCTCTCACTGTAAATGTTTTCATAGAAGGTTTTCGTTTCTTTTAAAATCTCTTTTTCCTTCATATAGTTTCACCATTCTCTTTTTCCAAAGACAGAAAAGCCTTGTTGACATAATTGCGATTTTCAAGATTGCAGAAATATTTGCTTATCTTCTCTCCAGTTTGAATCCACTGCACTCCTGATCTCACACGCATACCTTCTATTTTCCTGTTTTTTAATTCTTGTAATTGAGATTTAAGGTCTTCTAAAAGATCTACATTATTGACATTGACAGATCGCTCTAATTTTTTTATATCTTTTAAAAGAGATTGTTCTAATGCTATTTCTTCTTTTTTTCTTGTGAGTAGAATAAGAAATGGTTTTCACTCTTATTTCTAGTAAAAGCATTTCGAAAAATAATTGATCATTAATTGTGAAAGCAATAGTTTCATTGGAAATGTTTTGTATGCAATCAAAATTGTATACAGGCACTGCATACTTCATTTTTGTATCCAATACAACTTGTTTTACTAAATCAATATGTCTTGTCCTTCAGTAGTGAATTATTAAATTTCCAATACGGTCTATCTTTTTTTCTTTATACCGATTTGGAGTGAGACCGCTGAGTGATCCAATCGATAACTGGGCAATATCTTCATATCTGTTACTTCTGTCATTAATTCATTAGAGATAAGAAAATAATCAAGACGACTTTGTTTAAAGGAGTTACATTTTCTCCATGTGTACCCAGGTTTTTCAGGATATAATTCACGCCAGATGTCAACAAGGTCGTGTTCACTAAGTTTATCCATTATGACTCTAAGGCTTTGTGGTCTATGAGTAAAGCTAGAATAATTTCGAGCATCTACTTTTGGATTCATTAATACATTCCAGTCTCCTCCTATAATAATAATATGTTGATTATCAAAGTCATTGATATAGTGGAATAACTCAACAAAAAACGTTGGTTGATCACCAGAACTAGGGCCATAAACATTTACCAGTTTTATTCGCTTACCTTTTACAGACACATCCATAATAATATAATGACCAGATGGGTGTGATCATTTGTTGTTGGACAAAACAATGTTTAAACCAGATGCGTTTGTTTTCTTTTTACACTTTGCTAATACAGTTATCATAATTCTGTACAATTTCCTTTCTTTACAAAGTCTTAAATTTAAAATAAAAAACCCAACTATGTCTTGTCTTTCCAGCATCATACAGTTGCTGAACTCTGCATTTTAAAGGTGCGGGTATGTCCAACAGAGAGAGAGAATGCGAATGCGAATGCGAATCTTTGATCATTCAGTTCAGGCCTAGGACCTTCACTGAAGGGGTGTCAAGTAATACAATTCATGTTGATATAAATACATAAACAACCGTAATCACGAAGCATTGAATCAATTACTTGTACAAACATAAAACAGAAGACAATTCAAGCCCATTAAGAAATCATTAACTGTAGCCTTTTGGGGGCTTTGTAGACATACAT
>JAGGCT020003811.1:0-11346 GCA_017654935.2 Phymorhynchus buccinoides
GGTCGTTTTCTGCTTTTTCAGGCCTGCAAATTCACTCTCTGGCAGGCAATTTGATTTACGAATGCCTCATTGCGGAACATTTCCCCTAACTGTAGAGGAACGAACTCGATGATGCTCCTTTCACTCCCCCGGGGCATGTTTGGTGGCATAACTGGTCTTCCAGCTCACGAGCAGTGCTGTCTTTTGAGAGCCCAGAACCACGTCATCTGGACATTATGGACTGACATGAATTATCTTCACCAACTAGATCGATCTTTTTTTCACTGTGGTCTTGCCAGGGTTGGAGGTTATCAGGAAAGCGTTACCAGGAACGTGAGTCAGAGAGGCATTACAGATCTTGAGATGGGTCTTTGATGGTTTGGGCCTGTATCAGATGGGTCGGGAAAACAGTGCCACAAATTCTTCACAGGGAATCCCTGGCATCTGTTCCCTACAGGGATGTAGTTCCTCAATGTCCCAGAGTAAAACTTTCTGCTGTATGAGTCGAGGATGACGCCTCTTCATGGATGATAATGCACCTTATTTCATCGCAAGGGTTGTTGACGCGCACATTCAGCAAGAGATTCATCGTCCATATATGTAGTTTGCCCGATCCGAGACTTAGGCTGATAGAACAATGTTGAAGCATGCCTCCAGGCAGCCGTGAGCAGCCGTTCACAGCAGCTCAAAACTCTACAAACTCGAACATTGCCTGTTAAATGAGTGAAACCCCCGGATCAGCAGGAGCCTCAGCAACGCCTCCAAACCACAAAATGGCATTTCCAAGCTGAATGGCAGTGAGGGGTCTGCTCATTGCTTATCCTGACTTTTCTTGCGCAAAAAGCAAAAATCTAAATAACATTTCCTCCATTCGGTTGTTTTATGCATTTTGATGGGGTATCACAAACGTTCCTTGAGGTAAGCCAAAAAAATAGTTCTCGGCTATTTTACACCTAAAATGTAATATGAATGTTAATTGAACAAACAAGAACACATTTAATGGGTTTATGTTTATCTTTGATATTTTACTGTTAAGCTAATACCATTAGCAAATTTTGAGCAGTATATGTCTAGTTTCACGTGTGGTTTAGTAGCTCGTAAAATATGTTATTAGTAGTACAAAGTGGCAGTTTCGCTCACTGTGAGGAGTGTGCGAATTGTTTTATATTTTGCGCGCGCGCGCACGTGGCTGTGCGTGTGTGTGTGTGTGGCGTGTGTGGCGTGTGGCGTGTGCTGCGCGTGCGTGGCGTGTGTGTGTTGTTAATGCGTCTGTCTGTCTATCTGTCTGTCTATGTATATGTGTGGTGTGTACGTGCGAGCGTGCGTGCATATGGGTGCGTGCGTGTGTATATATGTGTGTGCGCATGCGTATGTTGTGCGTGTCTCGTGTGTGTCTCGGTGTGTATGTCTATGTGTGTGTACGTGTGTGCGTGCGTGCGCACGTTTGGCAAGTGTTTTTCTTTTGCTCGACTCTTTTGCAAATCTTTTAATATGTCCCAAGCACACATACACACAATACAAAACAAGACACCAACAAGCTAATGCTTATTAAGGGTGACTCTAACTTTGTCAGGATAATATGTTGGTAAAGTAGATAATTACACGTATTATGCGCTTCATTCATTCACTGTTGAACTGGGGTGCTTTTATTAGGTTTGCCATCCTACAGCTACTAATTGGTTTTATTGTGGATTTGTTTTACTTTTCATTTCAAAATGTCGATTAAGAACACATTTGTCCCTTAAGGAGTGGACAAAAATGAGGTCACTGTGTCATAGCTTATTCAGAGTTTTCGTTCTTTTGTATATTCTCCTATATTGTGTGTTTTGGAACTAATGGAAAAATTTTTAAAATACGATGTAGACTTTTTTATTGAAACCCTTACAAGCCTAACTATTGCATAGGAACTGCTTGGTGCCTTTTTTTTATCTAAGATTTTTATCATTCAATCTTTTAACTAAATAGCTTAACATTGTGTGCGACGGAACAGCTGTGGTGTGTGTTGTGTGTGTGTGTGTGTGTGTGTGTGGTAGGCCTAATGTTACGATCTATAATGTTTCCACGGAGAGACCTCAGGATGCTCTTCTTTTTTGCATGCGGATACGTAGTTAGGATATATAGGCCAAGTTTGAAGATGAAGGTCATCAGTCAAAGGTCAAGGTCAATTGAGCCGTAAAACGCTGCCGCGCGGTTGGTGATCTAACTAATTTCACGTTCCTAGTTATAGGGTTAAGCTGGTGGTTTCTCTCTCGATGGTTGGTTAATGTTTAATTAGGCGTAGCCTCTTATAGGCATTTTGGTGGTTTTCTAACGCGGATCCTTTATGGTGATTTAGCTTTGCGATGTGGACCTACTCGACTACACCTTTACTGTTCTTGCAGCACAAGAACACAATTTTATTTTCTCCTGTCAGTTTTAACAAAAACTGCTTGTCGTCTTTATAGGTGGACCCTGACGGGTGAGTTTTTGCCAGAAACACGTCGAGGATCATCAGAAAGACAGTCTTTGCAAAGGATCGGAAACACTCACTTTGCTCTTATTTTTCTATAAATCAAACCGTCAAAACGTCAATTCCTCCTTGGCGGAGATGACGGAGAGAGAAGAGAGTTAGTAGTATCCAGTTTGGATGGGGTGGGTGGAGGACACTTATTGTGGTTGAAGCTTTTTCTTCTTTATAGTACAGTAAAATAAACATTGGAGCTATTTCCTTTGTTGGTGAGCGAAACTCCTTTAGATAAACTATAAATTTGTTTCTTGTATTGTGGAAATTTCGTGCAAACGATTTGGAGGCCATTAGAGAAGAGACGGCACACGCATTCTCTTTGAGTGAAATAATTTGACTCCCAGCACCTCCGCAAAGGAGGAATCGCCGTTTTTGACGGTTTGATTTCTAGTAAACCAGAGCAAAGTGATTGTTACAATCCTTGAAAAGGCTGTCTTTTTCTGGTGATTTGGAAGTGTTTCTTACCCAAAACTCATCCGTCAGGGTGTCCCTTTAAGGAAAACGAGAACAAAGAAATTGACGTACTTTTTTTTCTCAACAAGTTTGAACCATACTGAACTGTCCTGCTGACACGTCACAATGTTCACGCTACTGTTGCGACGTCATCAAGTTCTCTTACGTCACCTTGGAGACTGGTGCTCTTTGCCATTGGCCACGGCGACCAAGCGTCCGCTGCCTATGTGTCTGTTGGCTGCATCGACGAACAGGAAGACTGCAGTGGCGTCTGTTTCTAGACGTGAGTGTGGGGTTATTTATTGATTCGGTGTACCTCGTCTATTCTAATTTCTCTCTCTCTCTCTCTCTACCTCTCTCTCTCTCTCTCTCTCTCTCTCTCTCTCTCTCTTCTCTCTTCTCTCTCTCTCCTTCTCTCTCGGTCTCTCATCTACCTCTCTATCTCAATCTGTCTGTCTCAAACTCTCACTCTCTCTCTCTCTCTCACACACACACTCCTCTCTCTCTCTCTCTCTCTCCTCTATGCTCTCTCATCCTCTCTCTCCCTCTCTCTACTCTCTCTCACCCTCCTCACAACACGACACACCCACAAACAACACCTATCTCTATCTATAATCTCTCTCTCTCCTCTCTCTCTCCCTATCTCTCTCTATATCTCTCTCTCTCTATCAATCTGTCTGTTCATGTTATGATTTCTCTCTCTCTCACACCCACACACCTCTCTCTCTCTCTCGCTCTCTCTCCTCCCTCCATTTCTCCGGTCTTGCTCTTGTCTCTCCTTCTCTCTCTCTTTCCCTCCTTCTATCACATCCTCTCTCTCTCCTCTCTCTCCCTCCTCTCTTCTCCCTCGATCCCTCTCCCTCTCCCTCTCTCTCTTATATATTTATTATGTTCTTTCATTGGATCGTTGTGGTTTTCAATTGTTGTTTATTTCATAAATATTTTCGTTTACCACAGGGCTGGGTGCTAAAAAAAAAAACAAAAGTTAGGTATTACATTTTTTATTGTGTTTCATTACCTAGTTCTAAAAATAAAATTTTGTTTTCGTTCTCTCTCTCTTCTCTCTCCTCCTCTCAATCTCTCTCTCTCTCATTCTCTCTCTCCTCTCTCTCCTCTCTCTCCTCCTCCTCCTCCTCCTATCTCTCTCTATTTTCTCCTGTGTTCTTTCTGGCAATTATCTCTCTATTTATATTATCTCTCTCTTCTATCACTCTTCTCTCTCTCTTTTTTCTGGTCTATCTCTCTATCGCCCTTCTATCTCTCGCACCCTCTCCCACTCTCTCTATCTCTCTACTTCTCCTCTCTCTCTCTCTCTCTCTCTCTAACTTGACTCACCTACCTCACAAGTTCTTTCTTTCGCCGCGCTTCTCTACTCTCTTACCCTCCCACATTCTCCTTATCTTTTGCTTACCGTGTGTTATCTGTCTCTCTGCCTGTGTCCTCTGCCCCTGTCTCTTTACCTCCCTCCCTCACTCCCTCCCTCCCTCTCTCTCATTCTCACTCCCTCGCTCTATCTCTCTCTCTCTCCCACCTCCCCACCCCCCACGCCATCCCCACAACCCCATCTCTGTCTTTTGTGGAAGCCCTCTTTTGCACTCTCCCGTGTCGTTTGTTCTTGTTTCGTTTTCTGTCACTGTCATTGTATTTGTGCAGATTCTTGGACCACGGGGCTTGGCCAAGTCCCACATCGCTCATCACATTTGAGTAGAGTTGTTGAAAGAGGGGCCTACGATGAGAGACCGGTGAGAGAGAGAACAAGGACAAGAACAAGAACAACGTTTTAATGAACCGGGCCATCTGCCCATGTCAAAGGGAACAGTGGGAAGGGGACATTGTTAAATCCAAAAAAACAAAAAAAGGGAAAATCCATAACACAAAATATTAAGCAAGATATATTCATACGTAATTACACCAAACCTCGCTTATCTGCGCAGATCATAAAGCGTGTGTGTGTGTGTGTGTGTGAGAGAGAGAGAGAGAGAGAGAGAGAGAGAGAGAGCGAGGAGAGAGAGAGAAAGAGAGAGAGAGAGAAGAGGAGAAAGAGAGAGAGAGAAGAGGAGAGACAGAAGGGAGAGAGAGACAGAGGGAGAGAGAGAGAGAGAGAGAGAGACAGATTTGAGTGAGAGAGAGAGAGAGAGAGAGAGAGAACACTGAACACTGAAACACTGAAACTGGTTTTACTGCAAGGCCAAGGGAGGTAGCAAAATATGACACACAACATTTTTAATATGGATAACAAAAAAGAAACAAAAATGCACGAGTTAAGCATATCGCATCAACTACAAAAAAATACAACAGTGGAATTCCTAATTGCATTGAATAGAGGTATTTATGAATTACCATATAGTTGAAATGATCTTCTTCTCTTCTCTTTAAGGCATAATATATAAAGATTGCCATGCCACGGAGCGATTTATAATCTTATGTCCCATATGTGCCTACCCGGGTGGAGAGGACGTAAAACACAACTTTTCATTCGGAGCGATTTATAAATGTTGTTTCGTTTTGCAATAGTACAGATAATTGCATATTTTCATTGATATTTTTGAAGGCTTAAGTACTTTTTTCTTAACATTTAATAATAATAATAATAATGAGGATGGGGGGGCGAGGCTAGTCGGAAGAGAAAACAAAGAACTATCGCACGTTGCCCGTGTGAATACAAACACACAACCTATATCTAAACACCAAGCACATATTCAACGCTCTGTGTGTGCGTGTGCGGTGTGCGTGTGCGTGTGCGTATGTGTACATGTGTGTGTGCGTGTGTGCGTTCGTGCGTGCGTGTGTATGTGTGTGTGGAGTGTGTGAGAGCGAGATGCGAGAGAGAGTGTGTGTGTGTGTGTGTGTGTGTGTGTGTGCATGTGTGTGTGTGAAAATATGCAAATAGTGGGTACGTGTGGTCGTGTGTGAGAAAGAGGGAGTGTGTGTATGTTTCATGTCCCAATTAGGTATTATTAGATATTAGGTATTTATAGTCACAGAGGAGTTTCTGTGAAAATCGGGTTGCTCCCGGTCTGGAGACACGCGTCGTAGCCAAAGGCGCGCCACCTAAGGATTTTTTTGCATGCATTTGTTTGTGTGACTGATGAGGAAGGAGGGGGGGTGGGGGTACATTTTGACCAAAATTAATTACAATTTTTTCGTTGCCATTGGGTTTAACGGGTGCTAAGTGCATGGGTATACGTGACCTCGGTTCATCGTTTCATCAGAAAAACTTCACGTTCAGACCGTAAGGCCTAGTGCAAAGTGAGAGTAAAAATCCCCTGTACACCAGGTTCGAACTCGGGTTTACTTGACACAAGGCGAACGCGTTACCACTGTGCCACTCTACACCATATAAAATGACCTTTAGATTATTATGGTAGATCTTTATCGTGTAACTTCATTTATATCAATGTAATTAGTTTTTCATTGTTTAATTGCATTGAAATGGGTAGGTTCTTGTTTTTGTTTCTGTCTTTGTCTTGTTGTTGTTGTTTTGTGAAGTGCGTACAGCTTCGTGGCTGAAAGGTGATTTTTAGAAATACCAAAAATATAGTTACCCGTAATTGTTGTTGTTGCTTTTGTTGCTATTGCTATTGTTGTTTTGTGTTGTGTGTTTGTTGTGTTGTTGTTCTTGTTATTCTTCTTCTTCTTTTCTTCTTATTCTTCTTCGTCATCGTCTTCTCATCAACATTATTATTATCATCATCGTCATCATCATCACCGTCATTGTCTTCTTCTTGGTCTTCTTATTCCTCCTCATTATTTCTTCTTCTTCTCTTCTTCTTCTTCTTCTTCTTCTTCTTCTCTTCTTCCTCAAACGTTTGTCGTCGTCATCGTCATCGTCGTCGTCGTCGTCATCGTCCTCATCCTCGTTGTTGTCTTTTGTTCCTCATCATCATCATCATCATAATCATCGTCATCATCGTCATCCATCATCATCGTCATCCTCATCATTCCGGCGTTGTCGGCGTCATCGTCGTCGTTGTATATCCATCCTCCTCCTCCTCCTTCTTATTCTTCTTCATCCTCCTCCTACTCCTTCTCATTCCGTCTTATTCTTCATTGTGTTCGTCTCCTTATTCTTCTTCTTCGTTGTCGTCGTCGTTACCATCATCATCGTCGTCATCAATATCATCATCATCTTCGTCGTCAACTTCTTTGCTTCTTTTTTCTTTGCCTCCTCTTCCTCTTCCTCATCCCACCCCTCCTCCTCCTCCTCCTCCTTCCTCACCTCCTCCTACTTTTTATTTTTCGATTGGGTGGTGGTGATGATGACGGTGGTGCTTATCCTCATTGGTTCTATTTTTAGTTTTATTGTGACCAATGTCAATGCCCATTATCAAGGTAGAGGTGGAAGGAGGAGGTGGTGACATAATTCTGTCAAATGAACTGTTTTTCTATCAATATTTATTATTGCTATAATAATGGCAATTTTTCTTCCCAGATTGCGTGCGTGCAGCTTTTGCCGGGGGAAATCCGTAATGACAATCTAATCAGTTCCAATGAGATTACGGTAATGCGATTTGCGCAAATTGGATTTATTGAAGTGTAGGCATTTTCTAAAAGCATTTAACTGATGAGTTTGTTCCTTCGGATAAGCATGTTTGGACTGTTGACTGCGCGTATGCTAGTGTGTGTGTGTGTGTGCGTGTGGTGTGTGCGTGCGCGTGTGCGTGTGTGCGTGTGTGTGCGTGTGCGTGCGCGCGCGCGTGTGTGTTGCGTGGCGTGTGTAGTGTGTGTGTGTACTGGCGTGGGTGCGTGTGTGTGCGCGTGATGTGTGTGTGTGCGCGCGCGAGGTAGCAAGGTGTGTGTTGTGTGTGTGGTGTGTAGTGTGTGTGTAGTGCGATGAGTGCGTGCGTGCATGTGTATGTGCAGGTGCGTAGATGATATGTGCGCGCACCTATCTATTCTCAACTTAGTTTGTTCACTGATGTGTCACCATGTCTTTCTAATCAAGCTTATTCAAATAGACCTCAATACAGTGATTTTGAACATTGATTTTGGATGTTATTTACGGTCATGAGTGTCGAATGAAATGAAATTCTGCTTAACGTCCTCCGGTCTTGAACAGACACACATGGGAGACATGTTTAGATATAAAGATGGTGGGAACGAATCCTGGAGGCATACCGGTGGCAGTGCAACTCAGGAAAGTCCCGAATTTGTAACAATACAGATGTGTAACTCTGAAACTAAAGTAAAGTGTATAAAATGAAGTTTTAGCCATTCCTCGCAGAACCAGCACGTGAAAGGAAGTGACGTCCATAGCGTGGAGCTGTTGGCTGACGGGAGATTGGTGTCCGTCAAATGGGGCGATGGAAAAGAGTCCAAGTAAGTACGTGTATCGCCACGTGAATATGATTCAATTATGAGGGAAGTTGAAGAGTTCTCCTTCGTCTTTACTTATCCATGTGCTCTGTGTGTTTATTTGTATTGTTCATTCTCATATTATCACATGCCTTTTCCTATGAAGGGTGTACATTGTTGTTGTTATTTTTTTTTTTTCGGTAGAGCAGCATGTCCAAATATGATACATGTCATTATTTGTTGTACCTTTGTTTGTACATTTGTTTCTTTATAAGCACTGTCCTCTTTTGCGCAATTGTAAGCTCTCTTTTGGTTTCATTAAAATCAATTTAAAACCCCCTCCCTGGATAAAAAAAGTTCTCCTTCACTTGACAGCTTCCTGTCGTATGAGCGCAGATGCGTCATGCTGCCGTTATGCGCCTAGAAAGTACGTGTATCTCCACGTGAAAATGATTCAATTATGTGGGAAGTTGAAGTTCTCCTTCGTCTTTACTTATCCATGTGCTCTGTTTGTTTTTCTGTATTGTTGATTCTCATATTATCACACGGCTTAGGCGCATTCTTTTTCCCATGAGGGGTTATTTCTGTTGATACATGTCATTATTCTTTTTTGTACATTTGTTTCTTTATACGCACTGTCCTCTTTTGCGTAATTAATTGTAAACTCTCTTTTGGTTTCATTCAAATCGATTTAAAACCTGGAGAGAAAAAAACGTTCTCCTTCGTCGTCTATCGCTCAGACAGTTTCCTGTCAAATAAGCGCAGATGCATCATGCTGCGTTATGCGCCTAAGTAAGAAATATTCAGGCCCAGCGTGTCCGATCTTGCGATGGAGAAAATGCTGTACGAGTTTCCAGAACAGAAGGCAGGGGAATGGACCAGCAAGGCAGACAGACAGTAGAGATAGCAAAAGGGGAAAAGGGCAGAGTCAAAGAGAAGGATAGATAAGTGGAAAATACAAGCTCGGAACTTCCAGAAGGTATGGGAACTATTTGTTAATTTTGCACGAACAGACACTAATATACGCACAAGTGCCGTGCGGAAACCCATGCACAATCCGCAAAACACCAGCAATAATCTGGAAGTAAGAAATATTAAGGAGTGTGCACTTTACGCGCGGACACTCATCCCTTCCGCTTATTTCTAAAGCAAGTGAATGAGATTTCCGTACGGAACGTGCGGATTGCGTATCTAATGTGTACAAGCCTTTAGTCAGAAGTCAACAAGATATGTAGTCAGCAGTCCTATTTACGCGTCGCTATGCTTTTTATTATAGGTGCCTATCAGTTGCTAATCATCGTCCTCAAGCTCAAGGCCCGCGGAGCTAATTATGAAATGCGCGCACGAGCTCACGCGCAGACATTCATTAGCGCCACACACGCAATCACAATAAGGTAGCGGACCTTTCCTTGGCCTTGACTTCTACCTCTCTGAGACAGGGGCTTGTGTACTCAGTGCGAACAGAGACTGGTTTATGGTGTGACTCAATCAAGAGAGAGATGTCTGGACACTAATTGAGTTACAATACTAGTGATATCTCTGTTTTGTTTCTCTCTCTCTCTCTCTCTCGCTCTTTCTTTTCTCTCTCTCTCTCTCTCTCTCTCTCTCTCTCTCTCTCTCTCTCTCTCTGTGTCTCTCTCTGTCTCTCTCTCGCTCTCTCTCTCTCTCTCTCTCTCTGGTTTAAATGTTTTATTTTCCAATCAACATGAACAGCAACTATTACATAACTGAACAACACAAGAGCAGAGCTTATGGCGTGCTCTCTCTCGTCTCTCTCTCTCTCTCTCTCTTCTCCTCTCTCTCTCTCTCTCTCTCTCTCTCTCTCTCTCTCTCAATCTCTCATGTGTGTGCGTGTGCGTATGCGTACGTGTTGCGTGTGCGGTGTGTAGGTGTGCTTTGTCTTTGTAGATAATGTGGTATCACAATGCTGTAGTCAGCTGTCGTCCCAATTGATGCTTGTTCCCCCTGCCTTGACTATACGCGTGATCGGTTTTATCTTTGTGTGTACGTCATTATTATATTTCCTGTAGATTCTTAGTATGACAGTTACTTTGGACGCTGATAATCTTTCGTGGTAATCAGCGCTTTCTGCTGTTTGATGAAGCGTCTTACGAGTTGATGTTATATGATTGAATTTGCTAGAGGTTCGTCTTTCATATTGGCCTATTGTTTTCGTCGTGTTTTTTGGGGGAGCTCAGGTGCATCCCCCTAGTTCCCTCCACCCTTTCATTTTGTATGCTGGGTGAACCTTTCATGTCATGGAAAAGGGGGGGGGAGTGCCATTGATCAATCACTTTATTTTCATCATATGGTGGCTTGTTTACGTGACACCTGTAATTAGCTTTTCAGTATTTGCTGTTGTTGGACATTGTGGCATAATGCACATCAGAACATGTCTAGTTGTATTGTTTCGTGGCCATGAAGAAGGCTTAAGAATAGGCTATTTAAATATTAACCATGTTGTTAACAAATTACAGATGTAGCTTTCGATTTCATAATTCTGGAAATCCTTTTCACATATTTTTGTTTTGTGAGTTCCCACTTATTGGGCCATATAACGGATAATGACATTTCTGTGAATGGGTATTATTATTCGATTAGACCCAACACAACAAAACAAACCGGTCTTTTAGTATACTACTGTCATCGATCACTTAAAGCCAATGTCCTTTTTGAAAAGTTAAATGATGTTGAATGCTTTTAAGTTGGAGTTTTATTGCATACAAGAGCCATTGTATTAGGATTTCTATATAGACACCTTCGGAGCGTGTATAACTGGAAAGACAAATTTAACTCCCATGATGATAATGTGATTTTTGGAGATCAAAAGAAACGTTAATATTCGCCGATTTTAATATCGATTTAATGGAAACACAAACGCAACGGACACATTTATACGAAAGCTTCAGTTACACACTCATTGATAACCGACTAGAGTCACACCAAAATCAGAGACTCTAATCGACACACATATACGTACCGACAAGAAAACGTTATTGCGCTTTGCTCACCATTAACGCTGCAAGTGATCACGAACCAATCTGCAAACAATGGGAATAAAAAGTTCAAAAATCCATAGCTTGGGCACAAGACAATTTATTACAGATGTTTTTTCT
>JAGGCT020003812.1:0-2500 GCA_017654935.2 Phymorhynchus buccinoides
GATTTGCCAAATGAGTTTTGGACACTCCTCATGACGTTTTCCCACAATAATTAACTTTTGATATAGCCATATGAAACTGTTGCATTGATACTTAAACATGGTATTTTTTAATTTGAACATGACAACCCTTTTTGTTTCAGAATATCAGAATGCATTTTGTAAAACCATACATTAAATTATGCGTTTTCTTATAGTCAGATAGTCAAACTTTCATTTACCAATCAATGTTGTTTCATTCTTTATTGATTATTTGCAATAAATCTCGATTTCATCTCATCTACAGCAAAAAAAAAGTGGTGGGGTGCTTAACTTTCTTCTTTGTGTATATAGTTTTGTAACCCTACCAACTTCTGAAATTTTTAAGCTCTAGGGTGTAGTCAAAAAGACTTGTAATAATAGCCAGACCAACGCTAATAGTAATAATACACTAACATTAAAAACACAACTCAAGGCACAGTAAGGCCTGTGGCTTTACAATATACTGTTGGCCTTTGGCCATTGACCCATGTACACAACCTATTTACACAAACACACAACACACACAATTAACAGACAAAAAAACAGGCACAAAACAAAAAAACAAAAATAAACACATAATTATACTAACCGCTAAGCAAACATAAATATTAGAGAAACAATACACACTGACAACTGCAGCAGCATAAACATGGCGAGCATGCATCCACTGTTAAAATAATTGAATATACGCTATACGACTGAGAGAGGAGAGAGATAGAGAGAGAGAGAGAGAGAGAGAGAGAGAGAGATGAGAGAGAAGAGAGAGAGAGAGAGAGAGAGAGAGAGAGGGAGAGATAAGAGAGAGAGAGAGATAGAGAGAGAGAGAGGAGAGAGAGTTATATAGAGAGAGAGAGAGAGAGATGTTTTATAAAATGTATGGAGAAATGTTATGTAAAAAAAAAAAGTACTCCCTCTCATATAGCGTATATGTACCACACCACAGTTCAACAAAATAACAATGTTTCCGGGTGAGTTAATAGTTCCCATACTACTCTTAACCCTTTCACAACGTCCAAGCCAATTTATGAATAAAAATGTCGCATTTTTGGGCACCAGAATGATTTAACAACCATGGTATAATAAAAGCTCTTGAAATCAGGGTCTGTTATTCAATCGCATTGTGTTCCTAAATTTAGGCAGTAAGGATTAACCCCATTCTAAATGTGTCGCAAAAAAATCCCACAATATTGCAGAACAATAATTTTTTAGACAAAATCTTTGTCTAGTCAAGTAACTTTAAATGGAAATGTTTGTCTCAAAAGATTGGCTGGCGGTGAAAGGGTTAAACTGATCTGCGTACCTGAATTTTGTGTACATTGTGTGCGATTATCGGATGCCCCTTATGCTTTAGCCTGGTTTCGCAGGACCTAGTATGACATTAGATTAACTCTGCTAATCATCATATAGTCATCAGCATAACTGGTCACTGTGTGTGTGTGTGTGTGTGTGTGTGTGGTCTGTCTGTGTGGTGTGTGTGTCTCTGAAAACACGAAAACGAGGCCTTATAACTCCGCCGTTTTTCGACCGAATCGCTTCACATTTGCTGTGAGCCCTCACGGGGCGATGGCAACGGCAACATATGGCGGTCGTATCATTTGCGCGGTTTCGCAAATGCGCGAAACGCGCCTCCGCCGGCCTCTCTCGGCGCCCGTATCTCCGGCGTTTCTGGGTCCGATTTGCCTTCGAAGTTTGGCAGGAAGATGACCGGGGACCGGGACTATCCGTGTGCCAAACCGGAATCGATTCTATTCAGAAATGCCGGAGATACGGGCGCCGACAGGCTCGTTCTCTTCACGTCATTTCACGTTTTCACAAACTCGCGGGCGTAACCAGACCCGACATTGACTCGATATTTGGAAAATGCGTGACCAGGGATAGTGACTATCTGTCGTGCACAATTTCAACAGCATCCGTTCATAAACACGCGCTATAAAACCGATTTATTTTGCAGGACGCTAATTTTAACCAACACTTCACACATAACCAAAGACTCTAAAAGGGGAAGATGGACTACTTTAAGAGTTACGGCGAGCCTGGCTGATAGAGTTATCGTTAGTGGGGTAGTTCACAGTGGCGGCTATGCAAAGACTCGGATTGGAATTTGAACGGAGAAATTCAACTGGCCTATCGACGTGTCTCTCACTCTAAATGTGTCACGTTTAAAAGGGACATATCTCAGTGTTTCTGTCCTCACTACTCATCTAGGGAAAAGGGACCAGATGTTAGTCTCTTTTCTATTTTTCAATGTCTTTGGCTCTTTGCTTGCCTCCCCGGGGCGAGCGCGCTGCAGCTATTTTTATACAGACAGTGGAGAGAGAGAGAGACAGAGAGAGAGAAGAGAGAGAGAGAGAGAGAGAGAGAGAGAGAAGAGAGAGAGAGAGAGAGAGAGAGAGAAACTGACTCCAGGGTGTGGTGGGGGTGTCTGGGGGGGTTGTGGGGTGGTTTTGGTGGGGGTGGGGGTGGGGGTGGGAGTGCAATACGC
>JAGGCT020003812.1:10000-11342 GCA_017654935.2 Phymorhynchus buccinoides
CTGTAAACCAAAACAGGTATGACGAAAGAAAAAGACATGAAGAGTGAGTGTGGTGTGTGTGTGTGTGTGCGTGTGGCGTGCGGTCGTTGACGTGTGGGCGTGGCGTGTGCGTGTGCTGTGCGTGTGCGTGCGTGTGCGCGTGCGTGTGAGAGAAAGAGAAAGAAGAGGAAGAAGAGAGAGAGAGCGAGAGAGAGAGGAGGAGAAGAGAGCGAAGAGAGAGAGATAGACAGGGAGACAAGAGAGACAGCGAGACAGTAGAGACATAGCCAGAGACACAGAGAGAGATAATAAATAGAAGAAGAAGAAGAAGAAGAAGAGAAGAAGAATGAAAGAAAGCAGAAAGGCATCTAAAGCTTTTGCTGTATACTAAATCATACATGACACAGATTTCGCCCTTCTCCGGGTCAGCGAATTGTGCAGGTTGTGTTTTACATCAAGTATTGCGTGCAAACAATAAATAATTTGCACTGCGATTCGAGCTTGCTGCCTTGTTTTCCTGCTATATTAGTTGATATTTGCATGGCTTATATTGTATTGTGCATGATCTTTCCATTGTTCTTACTATCACCCTGTCCTTTTCGTTTTGTCGTCCTTTTCCTTCCCTTTTCTCTGTCTGTCTGTCTGTCCGTCTGTCCTCTGTCTGTCTCCTCTCTCTGTATGCATGTCTTGGCGACTTGTGTGGTTTCTATGTCTGTCTCTTGTCTGTCCCTTTTCTTGTCGGCTCTGTCACTCTTACTCTTCTGCACCCGCCCACTCTTCCATCACACAGATGCCCATACACACATGCTCAAAGACCTGGACACACACACGCACCACACTACATGCACACAACACTCTCTCTCTCTCCCTCTTCTCTCTCTCTCTCGTCCCCTCTTCCATCTCTCTCTCTCTCTCTTCCCCCCACCTCTCTCTCTTCCACTCTTCTCTCTCTCTTCCCCACACCCCTCTCTCTCTCTCCCTCTCTCCCTCTCCCTCTCTCCCTCTCTCTCTTCTCTCTCTTCTCTCTCTCTCTTCTCTTTCGCTCTCTCTCTCCTCACCTCTTTCTCTCTCTCTCTCTCTCTCTCTCTCTCTCACTCTTTCTCTCTCTCTCTCTCTCTCTCCTCTCTCCCTCTCCTCTCCCTCTCACCTCTCCCTCTCCATCTCCCTCTCCCTCTCTCTCTCTCTCTCTCTCTCGTCTCTCTTCCCTCTCTCTCTCTCATCCTCTCTCTCCCTCTCCTCCTTCTCCTCGATCATCTTACTCTCTCCCTCCCTCTCTCCTCCTCTCTCACCTCTCTCTCTCTCTCGTTCTCTTCTCGTCTCTCTCTCTCTTCCTCTCCCTCTCTCATCCATCTCGTCTCTCCCT
>JAGGCT020003813.1:2500-11337 GCA_017654935.2 Phymorhynchus buccinoides
ATGCGACTTATCATCATGATATCTAAAGAAGTAGGATTTAATAAGACTTTAGCAGGACTTCTAATACATCATGATGATAAGTCTCATACTATCTCAATGTGAGTACAGGTCCAGGTATACTCCTTCACACAATTCCATGCGATTTGTCTATTGCTACCACCTCCATACCGACTTGCAAGACAAACTATGATATTTGGATTTACCATTGACTTCACCCAGGACAGAGTGTTTAATTAAACCGCTCTCAAAAATCGGTTCCTGCAGAACATCTGTTGTACACTTTTACGAAACTTGGTTCCAAAGACGTAATAGAAAACGAACGTAGCAGTTGAATTGATTGCCACAAAAAGGTCGGTGATCACTAGTAATGCGCCATTGGTGTTTCTGTATTTGCTGTTAAAAGCACTGAACTCAGGAATAATTAGTTCCTCAATATAGTAGACAACACTAGGAAGTGTACATATCACAAAAAGAATATTATTGGCGATCATCATAACAGTCAAGCCCAGGTCTTGGCTGGATATTTGCATGGAAGCGCTAGATGAACATTCTCTCCATTTTCTCATTTGACGTAACTTGATAAAAATTACAACGGTTGCCACGATCACAGCAAAACCGAAACCACATGCCATAATTACTCCAATCAGGATACTTTCGTATGTATCTATGAAATTCTCGTTGTTTTTGTAAAACTCAGAAGGCTGTACCGCTTTCCACTTCCAATTGCGAAAAGGATTATAAAGGCAAACCACGTCCAATTTCAAGGTGCTGACAAAATGACAAGCAAAGATGATGACGTGCCCTGCACCTATAATTAAAGCTGTAGTTCTGATGTTAATGACAGTCCGCGCTTTGAGAGGGCTGACCACACACATACACCGCTCCATGGCAACCAGTAAAGACATGAATCTGGAGATGTAATAAAATGACATTAACGATTGAATCATGATGTTGAGGTTGGTTTCAAGAATGCTCAATGATGAATGATCGTCATCGAGCAGAGATAACAGCAAGTCTAACCTCAGCTCCAACATACTGGCAAGTACAATCACATCGTCCACAGCTAGAACGAAGAGACATAAGTTGATCCTTTGCTTGATGCCGTGCCGGTAAAAAACGATCATGTTGATGATGTTAAATGGCACACCGATAAGGAAGAAACAAGGTAGCAGACGACCATACACAGTATAAGTTATCTTTTTAAAGGTTTCGTAAGACACGGCGTCCTGTGGGTTGCTCCATGGGTTGCTTATTGAGACAGGATACAGGACACAGCCCTCAGGAACAGTTATGTGTTCCCCTAATCCTACAAATGGTGCCATGTTCATTGACATCGTGACGTTTCCCCACACTGTCTCCGTTGTCTTTGTGTAAGAAATTAGAATCCTTGCCGTTTGAAGAAAATCAAACTAGCTGATAACGCACATGAACATAGATTACATCGCTGCTTAAATCAACATGAGCTATTTTTAAACATACCGCTGCCTGGTATGCACCAAATAAATAGTGAGGTTTCCCAAGTCTGCCCTTTCCTGCCGCCCAATAAACTAACAAACAAACAAAACAGAAAAACGGTGGTGCTGTACTAACAGCGACGCGCTCTCCAGGTTGAAGCAACCTCAACTCCACAGAGACGAGTTTCTGTGACTAGAAAATACCAAATACCAAAAGACGTATCAAGATCCCTTAGCAGTCCATAGTTTGTAACCAATTTGTTCCACTACAATGAGCTTAACAGGAAACAATATGTAGTCGTGTATGTGCAGATAATTTAATTTCTTCCTACCATCACGTGAGCGAAGTCGATTCGGGTTGCTCAAACATTACTAGGCAAAACAAAGAAGAAGCCAGTAATGAATGGACAACTAACGCACAGCAAGAAGCAGTATCAACAATGTACTCATTAAAAATCACAAGACTAGCATCAGAAAATGTTTATAAAATAGCAAGGTAGCAAAACGCTAAACAATTCATGAGTAGAACGAAGAGATACGCACACGCTTGCGTGCACATGCACACACACATCACACACACAAACGCACACACGCACATGCAAACACACATAATTCCATGCATGCACACACACATACAGAGGCAGAATGAATGTAGTTTGATGCTTTAAGTTTGTTGCATAATGTACAATGACAACATGATCGACTTGGAATCATGGAATCCATGGCAATCTTTCCAAGTTTCCACGACTCAACAAACAGCACAGTATTTCTAGCAATGTTTCTGTACCATGTTGTAGACGCATCTTTACCCCTGATAAAACTTAGGTCCAGCCCTGAATGTAATGAGGAAATAAGTGCACGAGAGGAAAATGTTGTGCTTGGTAAAATCGAATCATTTGCTTCGAATTCAGTGTGTCATGGATCTACTCTGGCTACACAATAATATTTTGCTTGACATCCACAGCTCAAACACATGTCGATCTCACTGTCACAAAACCTAAAACAAAGTATACTTAGTTGATGGTCTACAGTCACTAACTTTGTCTGACCCTGGTGTCAACCTGGATCTTCCAACTCCTGATCTTGAAGTCGATTGTGCCACAGATCCCACCAGCGATCGGTCAGTCATCCATGAAGTGTCCTTAATGCACGTGCCTAAATGTCTGTGCACTCCGTTGTCTTGCCCCGCTTTCCTGTGTTGATGTTGGCCAATTGTTGATGCTACAACGTTACAAAGTTCACGTACAAAAACATACATCATTATCACTGGATCCGCAGGTACAATGTCATCGGATTCAATAATCAACAATTCCATTTCGTCTGACTTGTGTAGTACAACATTCCTAAAAGCTCTATTCTTGCTCTTGTCACGAAAACATCACTGAACCGCCTGATCAGTTTGGGGACACATACTGACATAGTCTTTGACCACACAAAGGTTGAAACGGTTGACTGACCGATCACTGGTGGGATCTGTGGCACAGTTATTGGGTGTCTCCGTGTGGAGCACCTGTAGTTATTGGGCAGTCAGTTCCCATCCGGGGACAGGGGCCACAATTAGCAACTGTGGTGGGGACTTGAGGCCTGACAGTTCTGCGGCATGGGCATAGTGTCGGCAGGTTATCGGATGCGTTTCATCTGCCAGTATCGGGCACCTCGGTTTTGAGGTGTCTGCCAGTTATCAGGCACCTCAGTTTTGAGGTGTCTGTCAGTTATCAGATGCGTGACTCATCTCTGTCAGTTTCAGCAGTTCATGGCAGGGGGCAATCTATCTTGGACCGTCTGGTTGCATGCTTGTGGGTACAGCAAGCATGGCAGCATCAGCCCCGGCGCCAGTGCATACAGTGGGTGCACTAGGCGACTTCTTGTTGAACTTGGCCAGTTCGACGCTCTGCGGCACGGGCAGTGTCCGCAAGTTCCTGTCTCCACTCCGGTTTGTCCAGTTTGGAGCACCTGACAGTTTTCCGGCATGTCATATGCCGGCACGTGTGTACCAGGAACCGTCTTTGGTATTCTGAATGGAGTACCTGCTTAATCCCCGGCACGTGGGGATAACTTGCCACTCAGATCCCAGACACCCCTCACCCAGGTGTCTAACACCCCATGGGTGGATCTTTGTGCCAAGTGGTGATTGGCAGGTGGAATGATTGGCCTCGAGGAGATTTAGATCCCAGACACCCCTCACCCAGGTGTCTGACACCTCATTGGTGGATCTTTGTGCCAAGTGGTGATTGGTGGGTGGATTGATTGGCCTGGAGGAGTTTTAGATCCCAGACACCCCTCACCCAGGTGTCTGACACCCCATGGGTGGATCTATGTGCCAAGAGGTGCAGGTGCTTGGTGGACCTAGAGGTTGATTTGGACATGGAATGTGAAGTTTGTCACTGTGTCACTCTGCGTAATTATTAAGTTTCATTTTAGGAGTGTGTTCTGAAGTTGTATTGAGTTCTTCCATAAATGGCGTTTTTCTTGGAAACAGGAAGTTCTAATCCAGTGCGTTTTTTTAATGATGGTTTTAATAGTTTTGAGTTGTAAATCTGGTTTGACTCGCACGGTTTTCTGTTCTTGGTTTATAGGTTTCTTAAGTTTTCCTCTTAGCTAAAGCTTTCTATCATAAGGTTGGGGGGGAACGAGTGATCTGTTGGGTACTTTGATAAACTACGGTTTTTGAGGTTTTGGGTGTTCAGTATAGTAGTTTACTGAGGAAACCTGAATTTGCTGAGCTTTTTGGAAGATGAATGATTCTTTGAGTCCGGTGAGTTTCGCGTCTAGCTCAGTCTGTGTTTTAGAAGCCTGTTTGAGCCTGTTGTGATAATATATTGTTTTGTTTTTTCACGGTTTCCATAGTCCAGTTTTTATTAAGCTTGTTGGGTTGTTATGTGCTGGGGATCAAAAAGGGTTTGTGACCTGGTCAGTTTTAAAGGTCTTAGTTGCTTGGGAACACAGGTTGGAGGGTTCGATTAGTTTTTAAATCAAGTTCACATATTAGTCTTGAGTCACTGTTGGTCGGTGGTCTATGGTCATTGGTTTATAGGTTCCATGTGTTCCCCCCCCCCCCCCCCCCCCACAAAGCACTGTTTTTCAATTACCGTAATGTATAGCTTGTATAAGCACACACCCTCTTCTGCACAAATGCAGGCTTGAAGTGTGGGGTGGGCGTTCTTCTTCCACATACTCACCCAAATCATGCTCTGCATGGATGTTTGTTTACATCGTCCGCAATTTTGGAAAATGCAAAACTAAGTGGCGTGGGTTTTTACATCGATTTATCGGTAAAGATATAGATTAACACCATCCTGCTCTATTTCTTTTTTTTTTCCGTGTAGATTGTGCAATTAAATCTCTACATTAAAACAAAAGTGCCTAAGAAGGAAACAGCTATGGGGTACACGCATATTACGGTGATCGGGACATATTTCACATCATGACTTTTTTTTACACTGGAATAAAGATTGAATGATGCAAGTGCTTGTGGCTCTGTCTTAGTGGACTGCCAAGTGTCTCACAAGAAACAGCACCACAATGTACAGTCATCAGTAAGTTCGCCTCATTTTGTTTTTAAATCGGAAAAGAATAAAGCTACGAGAATGTTGGGTGGAATATTCGGTATTTGGTATTTGGCATAATCTAGTCACAGAGACTTATCTCTGTGAAATTCGGGCTGCTCTCCCCTAGAGAGCGTGTTGCCGCAAACACAGTGTCTACCCATTGTTTGTGGGGAGGACAGGTGAGGAAAGGGTGGAGGCAGTCTTGGGAAAACTAGCTATCAATTTGGTCATACCAGGCAGCGGGATTTCTCCCTGATCTTATCGACATTTAACAGCCGTTAGATTTTTACGTAGGCCAACATAAAGCGCACGGGTCAGACTATAGCTTTTAAGTCCCCATCCGAAGGTCTCAACGTTCAGTTCAATTTTCCTGTCAAACTAGAAAGAACGGGCGAGGCCGGGATTCGAACCAGAAAGGGTGAGGCCGGGGTTCGAACCCCGAATTCGAATAGTAAGTATTACTATTATCATCTTTTAATCAGCACGATGCCAATTGTATATCATTCTAAAAATACAAATAGTGAGGCAATGAGATAGGATAATAGTGCAGTAAGGAAAAGTAGCTCTCTGTAATTAACTCCCTTCATCAAAGTTATTTCCAGCACCAATTCGCCTAGCAAGGCATAAGCAACAGCCACATTGAGACAAACTCAGGTTCATCCTCAAAATATAGGGTAACCTAGGCCTGCCTATATGACCATCACCCACACAGTACACAAACAAATCAACATTTATTCAAGAACGGCATAGACTTCTACACTTGAAATATGTTACACTTACACAACACAGAACAAACTGGTATGCCTCGATAGAAGTTGGGTTAACTAGAAAGCACTGATACAGTGCACCCGGTGCCAAAAGCATAAAACATCCCCCCTCCCCCTACCCCTTTATGTTCATGACCCTCAATTTCAAAGACTGTTTCTTTCAGTTTTATTAAAAAAATAATCATAGGTTGATGATGCTAATTACTTTCCAAGAAGAGGACCACCCCCTCCCCCCAAAAAAAAGAAAAGAAAAAAAGAAGAAGCTAGAATGCACTGTGACAGTGAAACCCGGCCAGACCATTGCATAGCAAGGTCAAAGGTCAAGGTCAAGTAGTTTGAAAATGTCTTCAACAGCATTATTTGATACCGAACGAAATATATATGGTTGCATCGGTTGCAACAAATGGTTTTCATGAAACAGCTTTAAGGTCAGTGCCAAGGTCAGTGAGCTATATTTTAGCAAAATCAATTTTGACCAGCTTTTTTTTTATACATACGGTTGATTAGTTTCAAATTGGTATCACAGCAGTTGTCCCATACATTAGATGCATAGTCAATCATTGAAAGAATATGTTGCATTGGTTATGGAAGATTCTACATCTATTTTAGCAGATTACTGTAGCTGTCTCTTCTACAGTTTAAGATAAAATTGAACTAAGATTAAGATTAAGATTTAAATAATAGCCCCGTCACCACGTTAAATCTTACCACGTATTAAAAATGGGATAAAAACACAAGGTAAAAACAAAATCAATTTTTGTTGTTAACATACTTTTGTTAAAAAAACATTTATAAATAAAAAACTTAGCAAGTAAAAAACATGACACGTCTAGAATTAAAAACATCGCAGTAGGCCTAGCTTACATCAAGTGAAAAATATTAATCTGTTTCAAGTAATTAAAGATCGTGTCAGAGGGATCGTCACGGGGAAAACAATTGAATCCTTTTACATTTGGATACAAATAAGCATTCGCACATGGATAGGGGGAGACGGGGTAAAAATCCCATGGGCGGGTAAGAAGCCCATGCCAAATATCTCATGAAATAAAGAAACTTTCAGTCAAATTTGCCCATGAGATGAATGCTAAACATTAACACTCGTCTCATGGGCAAAATGTGACTGAAATGTGCTTCATTTCATGAGATAATCGGCATGGGCTTCATACCCGCCCATGGGCTTTTTACCCCGTCTTCTCCTATGTATTAATGACCACAGTTATTGTGAACACAACTCATCCACATCCCACATTCTTCTTATTTTTAAACAAAACTCCCTTGTTTGTATCTATAGACTAATTCTCAAGTGAAACCCATTCGCGTTATTACTAAACGTTTTTCATATCCACAGGAGCAATAACCTGAGAGTTCTGCAGGTTAGCATCGTGTGCTATGCACATGCTCATGGAGATTGTATATATGCGTTTGCTCATTGCTCTGACTTATTTAGCCACAGTGGGTTTTTTTTATCCATTTATAATTATTCCTGTTTCCCTGTTTCATTTGTTTGTTTAGAGGCTTTGTTTATTTTTGTTGTTTGTTTGTTTTTTCAAGCATATGAGAGCATTTGTGTGCGCGTGCTACTTTTCCTCTCCCTTTCCCTTCTCTCTTCCTTGTAGTGTGTGTGTGTGTGTGGTGTGTGTGTGTGTGTGTGTGTGTGTGTGTGTGTGTGTGTGTGTGTGTGTATGTGTGTGTGTGCGTGCGCGCGTGTGTGTTGTGTGGTGTGTGTGTTCGTGTGTGTGTGCGTGCATGCGTGTGTGATTGAGTGCGGGTCTGCATGGCGGGTACGTGCAAACATGATTTTTAGTTATTCGATTATTCATTATCACAACGCGCAGGTAATTTCACATCCAGCCCCTGGTAGACACTAATTAAACCTTCGTCAATTTTCCAAACGTTTCTTTGTGTTTCTGTGATCAATATCCATGCTGGTTCTTTCGTTAGTTGAGGGTAATTATTATTTCATCTATGCACATAAACGAACAAACGAACAAACAACCAATCCACAACAAAAAAGAAAGGACAACCTGCGTAGCCTAATTAGTTAAACTACGGTGAATTTCCGATAGTTACTTTTCTTGGTAAAGTGAGTCTCTCTCTCTCTCTCTCTCTCTCTCTCTCTCTCTCTCTCTCTCTCTCTCTCTCTCTCTCTCTCTCTTTTCTCTCTCTCTCTCTCTCTCCTCTCTCTCTCTCTCTCTCTCTCTCTCTCTCTCTCTCTCTCTCTCTCTCTCTTTCCGAGGCAATGGCCTAATGTGATTAAAATCATCCGAATCTCTCTCTCTCTCTCTCTCTCTCTCTCTCTCTCTCTCTCTCTCTCTCTCTCTCTCTCTCTCTCTCTCTCTCTCTCTCTCTCTCTCTCATCTCTCTCTCGCATCTGCACACGCGTGTGTGTGTAAATGTGCATGCACGCACCTGTGTGTTTGTGTGTGTGTGTATGTGTGTGTGTGTGTGTGTGTGTGTGTGTGTGTGTGTGTGTGTGTGTGTGTGTGTGTGTGTGTGTGTGTGTGTGTGTATGCGCGCACGCGAGCTCATGCGTGTGTGTGTTTTTGTCAGTCTGTCTGTCTGTCTCTCTGTTCTTCTATGTCGTGCTGTGTTTGTGTGTATGTGCCTGTGTATAGTACTCTCTCTCTCTCTCTCTCTCTCTCTCTCTCTCTCTCTCCCTCTCTCTCTCTCTCTCTCTCTCTCTCTCTCTCTCTCTCTCTCTCTCGACCTCAGGGCTAAAATTTATGAAAGACGTTGAACATCTGCCTCTTCATATCCTTATGAAAGCATCTAATGAAATTCATACACATAAAGTTTCTCGGTATGTTTTTCATGCCATTAGTAGAAGGCAAAGAGAGAAACTGTAGATGTATGTCTTATTTTAAAAAAAAAGTGTTCTTATTTTGCATTGAATATATTAACTTCAGGCTTACATTATGCATTCATTGTTGCTACTAATAGTGATCGAATACTAAAGATGCTTGTTTGTGTATATTTAACTTTTTGGCTTGATAGCTATTTTCCAATATGTAGATTTTGTTTTCTTTTTCATATATTAACCCTTTGACTCCCCCCCCCCTTGCATTGTA
>JAGGCT020003814.1:0-11336 GCA_017654935.2 Phymorhynchus buccinoides
TGTGTCTGTGACTGTGAGATATATAATATATTTAGCATTCATTTCATGGATAAACTTCTAGTTCTGATTTATAAATTAACTTTACTGCACACATTGCGGAAAATATATTTCATCACGTACATGACAATAAATCATTAAAAAAAAAATCAATTGGTGATTCAAACCTTACAATACAAATCATGAATAACCTTTGGAGATGAGTATTTTTATTTGTTTTAGTAAATCTACCTCCTTGCTAAAGATACATGACAAACATGAAACAAAAAAATATCACCTGAACACTCTTTGGATCTACAACAGTAACCAAATTATGACATCCATAGGCTAGAATGCCTTGCCAGCCCCTGAAAAAAGAAAAAAAGAAGCAATTAAAAATATTTCACCAGGCTTAGCTTTAAATTACAGTTTTGCTATGCCTGATATATTATTATATAATTATTGCATTAAACAATGAAGACTTTGGAGCATAATAAAGTGTACAAATATGAAGAAGGGCAGCGGGATTCTTTTCACATCTCTCCACTCAGAGATGCAAGACCAATCCGGCTACTGTAGCGGTCCCCGGGGGCGAATCCCGACCGGCACAGCCCCTGCCTTTCATTTACCAATCTACTTTGATCTATGGCCGGCCCCTAGTTCTCTATTTAATGTAGCGTTGAGACAAGGGGGGGGGGGGGGGGGTGACAGAGGCAGGGTGGTTTGGTGGGGGTGTTTATGGAGGGCTGTTTTGAATACCTCCAAAGACTGGGTTGAGGAAACTTGCTCAGGGAGGCTGTTCCATTGCGGGATAGTGTTTTCTTCTTTATAAATGCAAGCATTTTTCATCAGCCTACTGCACTGATGATTCTGATGTATAAGCTTTTTCCATGAAAATTTGAGTACTGTATTGCAAGTAGTAAATAAATGGGTAAGAAAAGTGGGAAAGGCGGGTTGGGAGAAGGGGGAAGCAGTTTTAACTGGGCTGTAAACTCCACCACCAAGGCTGATTAAATCCTACATCCACATTTTTGCCCATAAGGGAGATCATTTGATGACACAAAAGAGCAAAAAAGGTGGTTCTTTCTGTCCTCAGAATTTTTTCTCTTATAGGATGAGTGAAATTGAAAATGTGGATTTTGCCAATTGCCTCAAGTGGAAGACTTTTCCATTCACACACTGCTCTGTGAACAGTAGAGGAGACACAATACCTGGGTGTCTCATTACTCTCAATCATGAAAGACCTATCTTGGGACACCCAGTGACCCACATCACCAACATAAAGTCTGGCCAACAAGACCCTTGGCTTTCTACACAGGAATCTAAAGGTGGGCTCCATCGCTGTGAAAGAAACGGTCTACAAAGCACTAGCAAGGCCCACTCTCGAGTACGCCGCACCCGTCCGGGATCCACACACTGCCAAGAACACCAACAAGATTGAGAGGGTCCAACACCGTGCAGCTCGCTGGGCTGTCAAATGTCAGTCGCCATTGCCAGACGTCCAGCGTCGAAAACATGCGGACTCAGCTGCAATGACAGGAGGTGTTCTGCTAGGCTGGCCACCTTCTCCAAGTTTTATCACGGAGAGGTGGCCATCACTCCCCACAAGCCAGTCCCCCACCCACCAACTCTTAACTCAAGACAGATGCATGCCGCAGTCTACCTACTTCCTGCGTGCAAGACCAATTACAGGAAGTGTTCTTTCTTCCTCGGGGCTGTGGCAGAATGGAACTGTCTTCCACCAGAGGCAATTACATCAGCCTCAGTGGAGGAATTCAAAGCCCGGATCTAACACCCTCTCCCCCCCCCCCCCCCCCCCCCTCCTATCCCCAAAACACATCCCACCTCCCCCTTCTTTTCCCTCCCCATTTATTCTCCCCCACCACCCCTTCCCCAACTCATTTTAACAAACTAACAAGAGTAAACATTGTTTTAGTAATCGAGTTGCTAACCTCTGGAATTTACTAACACCCAACCTAAAAAGAGCACCAACACTAAATACCTTCAAAAATCTCCTTGACAAAGTCAAAGATGAACATTTTAGTCAACTATTTTTTGAACATGATTGAATTACAATCATAATTTTAAAAGGCATGCTTTAAGCAAACAAAACAGTGTCAATGAAGGGACGTTTATAAGCCGTGAGGCTTAGGCTTGAGCAAGTCCCACACTATACTATACTATACTAATAAACTATTAGTGGAAACCCCCACGCTTTTACAGTATCCGTAATCTGCCGAAATCTGCCGGAAACGACTTAGGCTCTCTCTTTCGCTTTGGGGTGTTTATGGTAGTTTAAGGTTGTTTGGGGGTAGTTTACGGTCGTTTCCGGGTTTTAGTACCTAGTACTAAAGCCCGGAAACTACATACTCCTAGTAGACCTGAAACCGTTTTCTTGAAGTAAATGGATTTCTGAATCCTGTGATAATTATGTTGGTCAGTACAACGTACTGGTATGCCCCTCCCTCCCTTTCCAACCCCCCAACCAGCCCCATCCCTTGGCTTCAACACGTTGATACGCCACTGTCTTTCTCTTCGCCCTCCAGTCTGTCTCTATTTGTCTCTGGCTCTGTTTGTCTGTCTAGACTGTTTCTCTCTTTCTTCCCATTTTATCCCTGTTTGTCTTTCTCCTTTTGTTGTTGTGTATCTAACCCTAACCCTAGACCGGTTTCAGGTCTACTAGGAGTAAGTCGTTTTCAGGCTTTAGTACTAGCTACTAAAACCCGGAAACGACCGTAAACTACTCCCAAGCAACCTTACACTACCATAAACATCCCAAAACGAAAGAGAGAGCCTAAGTCGTTTCCGGCAGATTCCAGCAGATTACGGGGCTTAGTACTAGGGTTAGTCTTTGCAAAGTTGGTAAAGGTAAAGATGTGCCACCCTCCCCCCTGCATTTCTCGGTTACTTGTATTTTTCTGTTTTTGCCTTTCTTACCATACATAAAGCTGTATTTTAGGATTAGGATTAGGATTAGGATTTAGGGACTCAAAACATAGCCGTAAGGCTTTCCTGTCCCATCTTTTATTTTATTTAGTTGTTTGTCTCGGTCTGTCGCACACTCAGTTTTTATTAATATTATTCATCGTAATCATACATAACTGCCTTATAGTCATTCCATTCGTCGAGAAGGTTTTTAAAAATGTTAGTATTCTGTGCTCTTTTCATGTTAGGTGGTAATTTATTCCATACAGGTGCAACTCTGTTAGTAAAATAAAATTTTCTATTATTTGTCCTGCAGTGTTGAATAAATATTTTGTCGGTACTGTTCCTTGTTTTGTCAAAATCTGATATTGTGAATAAGTCATGTACATTTAGGTCATCTACACTATTAAATATTTTATAAGTTTGAATTAGGTCACCCCTAATTCTCCTTGCCTTTAATGTAGGTAAATTTAATTCTTTCAACCTGTCTGAATAAGAAACATTATGAAGACCTTGTACTAACTTAGTTGCTCGTCTCTGTACTTTTTCTATCAACGCTGACTGTCTCTTTAAACCTGGATACCAAATACAATTTCCATATTCTAAATGAGGTCTTACTAAACCTTTGTACAAGCATAAAAAAATGTCCTTGTCCAAGAAAGAAAACGTTTGTTTAATTATACCAATTTTCTGATTTGCTTTACTTACAGCACTGTGAATGTGTTCATCAAATTTCAGTTTATCATCAAATATTACTCCCAAGTCTTTTTTCCTCAGAGCATTTCATAATGACGTTTTCTACACCATTGTTATGCATTTTGTAGTCTTTGCGTGGATTACTTTTTCCCAAATGCATGATTTTACATTTTGAAGCATTAAAAAACAGACACCATGTTTCTGACCACCTAACCAATAATAATCTAAGTCTTTTTGTAATACATCTTGAATTTTCGTTATATTATACATTTTCGTATCATCTGCAAAAATTTTACAATAGCTTTTTATTTCTTCAGGTAAGTCATTTATAAAAATTGTAAAAAGAACTGGGCCAAGAATGCTCCCTTGAGGTATTCCACTTAACACATTTGTTTTTTGAGAGTATGCATTTCCCACCCTTACTGTTTGTTGTCTTTCTTTTAAAAAATCTTCAATCCATGCTAAACTTTACCTGTTATTCCGTAATATTGTAATTTAATAATTAATCTTTTATGCGGTACAGTATCAAATGCTTTTTTGAAATCCAAGTAAATTACATCAATATTTTCACCTTTATCTAATAGTTTTGTAAAGTCTTCCATCACTTGCAGTAGTTGTGTAACACAAGATCTATGCTTTCTAAAACCATGCTGGCACCCTGTAAAAAGATTATTAATTAACATATGATCAACAATTACTTCTCGAATTATAGACTCAAAAACCTTACTAGTAACAGATGTCAAGCTTACAGGCCGATAATTTCCTGGATCACTTTTTGTTCCTTTTAGGAACATTTGTAGCTAATAACCTTTCTAGAATACTAACCCTATCCCTAACCCTAGCCCTAAACTAACCCTACCCCCCACTATGTACTGCAGTACACCGCGATTTGTCACAGTTGTGGTTCGTTGCGTTTTTCCGTCTTATAGGGTGGGGGGTAGAGTTAGGGATAGGGTTAGTATTCCAAAAAGGTTATTAGCTAAAAAATGTTCCTAAAATACAGCTTTAATGTTTATGTATGGTAAGAAAGGCAAAAAAACGGAAAAAATACAATTAACCGAAAAATGTAAGGGGGGTGGCACATCTTGACCTTTACCGCAAAGTTGAAGTGGGAACTCACTGCCAGGGAAGTGAGATAGTTTATGAAAGAAGAATTATGCAGTCTGTAAAGCAAAGTTCTACAGCCAGCCAGTTGAGTACAGGAAGTTCCTCACAGAAAGTTCCACACGGACACAGAAAGTAGTTGATGTTTTTGAAAGCAGAAATTCAGACTTGGGTTGTGAAAAGAGGCGAAAATTGTGTTTTACGTCCTCTTGGTCTGAATCAGACACATATGGGACATTTGTAAATACAAATATGGTGGGAACAATACTGGAGGCAATGCCCGGAGGCAGTACGAAACCAGTAAAGTCCCGATTTTTTTATATTAATACAGATAGGTGTAGCGGTAACCACGCCTCGGTTAAACCTCATCGGCTATGGCACCGCTACAAGTGATAAGATGCATTGTGAAAAGAACGCCCACGACCTATCTAAGTAGTATCTTACTCCGTCACTGTGATTGTGATAGCAGACGGTGCACAGCACAAGAACGAGCCTCTCTATTGCAAAGGCCGAACTCACCAGTCACATGCACCTTTATTTTGTGCATGAAGAGAACCCGTTATTGTTTTGGGAAAAAGTTTCATCTTGAATCACAGACGGCCTTCAGTAGCTTTTGGATAGTTGCTCCTCAGTTTTTCACTGTCGTTTCATTCTCAGCAGCCATTTTAAAAGACAAAACCTAATCATAACACGAAAGTGTAATAATTGTCAAACAGAAAACACAGAGAATAAAAACTCTTTCATATTTTAAAAAAATAGTTTGCTATATGTGTGTCAAAATATTTATCAAAACAACGGTTTCCCCAAAATATTCTTAACAAAATACTCTTTATGAATTGGTTTTGGCGAAATCTGGAGCAGACGATAAAATCCACTTCCGGTCTGTGAGTGCCTCACAGAGAAGAGCTTCTGGATCTGGATCTGGAGGCCGTATACGTTGCAGAAGCCACTTCTTTCTTCTTTTCCCTATAGCAACCGCAGTCACTGCTGACTATTATGTCGCTGTATTTGGGAGGATCTACGGGAATGCGCAAGACAACAAACTATCAAGAAGAAGGATAGGCGGATAGGAGAAATATAGAAAGCTTGGCCCAGCCAGCCAGGTCCCGCTAATCGGTCCCTAACATGATGCCGCGCCAAGCGAGAGAATGACACAGCCAGCCAGGTCCCGCTAATCGGGCCCCAACGTGATGCCGCGTCATTGGGAAGAATAAAATAAAGGAAAATGAACTAAAATAAATTAAAATGAACTAAAGAAAATTAAGAAAAAGAGAGAAGGGAGTGTAGTTACTGTGATTTGGAGACCCAGGACACAAAAGTGCCCAAGGTCCTCGCCTCAACAGCCTGTTCTGGGAGGTTGTTCCATGCCTTGATGGTACGTGGCAGGAAACTTGCTTGCCTGTATTGGGTGCGGCAGTAGGTCTGGGCAGCTGACGATAGACGGAACTAGGAGGGCGCATTCCTTATTAGAATTAAAAGAAAAAGATAGAAAGGAGAAAGACCTACTGCTTACCCTTGGTAAAGACCATTAAACCCCCCAGTTAAAAACTGAGTGCATGATAAACCTTGTACGGTATAAATGATATTATTAAGGATGGGACGCTTGAAAGCCTAACTGCTATGTTTTTAGTCCCTAGTAACCTAACCTAACCTAACCAGTTCAGCCGGAAAGGCCCAGGTCCCACTTCCAGAAGCAAGCAAACAACAACAACAAAAGCCTAGATTATTGCTATCACTGAGACCATTCCGAAAAATGTAAAAGAATTTGTACCATCGGAATACAGCTTAGACAATTATAACATGTTCCATAATGAAAGCCCCAGCCGTGGAGTAGCTTTGTTCTTCGACAAAACCTTACATGTACAAGAATGCACTACCCTAAACAATAACACATTTCAAGAGACAGTCTGGTGCCAATTCCAAACACAGGATAAAGAGAAAATTTTAGTTGGATGCATTTACAAAAGTCCCAATACCACTGAAGAAAACTTACAAAAACTGTATGAAATGCTAAGAGATGATTAAATTAAAGAAATATGACAAAGGTTTTAATCATGGGTGATTTTAACTTCCCTAATATAAGATTGGATGGAAAGTGGACAAATGTAAAAGATAATGATTTTATTGAAATGTTAGGAGATTGTTTTATGTTCCAAATGGTGAACAAACCCACAAGGACAAGGGAAGGACAAAAAGAAAATATTATCGACTTAATCTTAGTAAATGATACTCAAATGATATCTGACATCATACATTCTAGTCCCCTCGGTAAGAGTGACCACAAAGTCTTATTTTTTTTCATGTACGCAAGGGTACATAATACAGAAAGTTTAGAACAAACAGTAATATATAATATGAAAAAAGGAAATTTTTTACAATTGAGACAGGATTTTTTAAATCACATTTGGGATCACTTGTATGACATGAGTGTTGATGATTGTTGGCAGGACATAAAAGATAAACATTCATTTCTCAATGGACAACAATATTCCAAAAATAAAAGGTAATATTAAGAATAAAAAGAAAAAGTATAGACCCTATTGGATGTCACTGGGATTAAGAAAAAGTGTAAGAAAGAAGAACAGACTTTATAGAAGATACTTGGAAAATGGTAAATCTAAAGCTAGTAAACGTTACCGAGATTACATGGAATTGACAGATAGGAGCTATAAGCATATGAGGAGGGAGACAAAAGACCATGAAAAACAAATAGCAAAAAACTGTAAGCTAAATCCCAAGCTGTTTTTGAAGTACATTAATTCTAAGCTCAAGTTATGTACTGGCGTCAGTTCACTTAAAGATAACCAGGGAGACATAGTCACAGCTGACCAGGATAAAGCTAATGTTTTGAATGATTATTTTGCTAGTGTTTTCACTAAAGAAAATACAGATTCCTTGCCCCCAATTAAAGATGAATCACCAGCTAACTGTACATACATTGTTATTACAGTAGAATCTATAAAGAATAAACTTAAGCACTTAGATGTGATCAAAGCCCAGGGGCCTGGTAAGGTCCCAGCCAGAGTACTAAAAGAAATACATACAGAAGTAGCACTTCCTTTAACAATTTTGTTTAATAAAAGTTTAGAATTAGGGGAACTCCCAGTAGATTGGAAAATGGCAGAGGTTATAGCCATTTATAAAAAAGGAACAAGAACAGATCCGGGAAATTACAGGCCTGTGAGCCTCACATGTATGACATGTAAAATTTTAGAACAGTTTTGTTCGGGACGCAATTGTTAAACACATGACTGATTTTGATATGTATACAGACTGCCAACATTGATTCAGGGCGGGGCGTTCTTGTATGACCCAGCTATTAGATGTGATAGACGATTTTATTAAACTGTTGGAAGACAGGATGAGGCCCTTTTTTTTTTTTTTGTTCGATATTGTATACACTTATGATTTTATAGGAAGGCCTTTGATTCTGTGCCGCACGAAAGACTTCTCCTAAAACTACAGGCATATGGCGTAACTGGGAACATACTAAGGTGGGTAAGACATTTCCTATTAGGCAGATCACAAAAGGTGCGGGTTGTGGCAAAACGACCATCTAATATTGACGTTTTAAGTGGCATTCCCCAGGGTAGTATTTTGGGGCCAATACTTTTTTACAATTTTTATCTATGATCTCCCGGAGGAAATACAAAGTGTTTGTAAGATATTCGCAGACGATACCAAATTTTACAACTGTTCTAAATATTCAGACATAGTACAAAATGACATAGATAAACTTATGGAATGTTCAGAAAAGTGGAATCTCTATTTTAATGCAGGAAAGTTGCAAAGTCATGCATGTGGGCTATGACAATCAAAATGAAATTTATAAAATTTCCCACGGTTCAGCTAAACATGTTTTGGAAACCTGTTCAGATAAAAAAAAGACTTGGGAGTCATATTTGATTCTAAACTCAATTTTGATAAAACACATTACAACAGCAATAAGCAACGCCAATAGGATCTTGGGTTTAATTAGAAAAAGTTTTATGGAATTAAATACAGAAGTTTTTTTTGAACCTATATAAAGTTTAGTAAGACCTCATCTTAATTGAGTATGGAAATCTAATTTGGAACCCTTTTCTTAAAAGACAATCTACACAAATTGAAAGAGTACAAAGGCAAGCAACCAAATTAATAAAATCAATACAAAACTTGGAATACGGGGACAGACTTCGTAAAATAAGTTTACCATCCTTAAAATTTTGAAGAGTAAGGGGAGATTTGATAACTGTATATAAAATTTTTAATAACCCTGACAAAACTAACAAAAGCATTTGTTTCAATTGTCTAACGAATTAAGAACCCGTAACAGTGATCTAAACTAAATACTAACCCAATACAGTAGAACTTATTTGAGAATAAACTTCTTTTCTAATAGAGTCACCCCGCTACTGGAACAACCTCCCTGCACAAACTACACTTGCTTCCAACATTAACCATTTCAAAAACCTCCTAGATGGTGACCCAAAAATTTATGTGTTTAAATACACTTAATTGAAATGTAAGACGAACAATGATAGTTCAAAAAGCGACAAACAGCGGTGCCCATCTTGATTAATGAACAAAGCCACACATAACAAACAATCAAAAGATAGGCCACATCAAGAGGCCGTGTACACTGCCTGGCTGCATCTGAACTCTCGGGCACAGTTGCTAGACCTGCTCTCGCGCGTGCGTAAAGGACAGCGAGCTCAGATGGTGATCTGATCAGCGCTGATGTAAATGCGCTGGTATTCTTCCCTCCTCACATCGCCACCACTTACCACACCCCCCTCCACCCTGGCTTGGACTGGAGGATGAGGGAATCAGAACACCAGATTGTTCGCTGATAAGCGGACCAAACTGCAGCAAAACCATGAGATTAGATGACCCCGATGATCAACAAAAACTCCAAGATGACCTCAACGCCCTCGCCACCCTGGTGAAAAAACTTGGTCCATAGAACTCCACCCCAGCAATTGCCAAGTAACTGAAGGCCACACGGAAAAGTGCGAAGAAGCCTGGAAAAGACACCATCCATATGCATGGCCCAAACCTTTTGCTAAGAAGTCACCAAACATACAAAGTACCGGGAGCGGTTACAATCACGGATGGCATCAAATGGGGTCCACATATCGCAAACATCAACAAGAAGGCAAACAAGACCCTCAGCTTTCTGAGATGAAAGCTCAAGACAACAAACAAAAAAATGAGAGAAACTGCCTACAAGTACAGCGCTTGTTTCGCCCTGTTCTTGAGTATTCCAGCATAGGGTGTGACACAGAAACCAAAAAAGACGGCCACACCGCCCTTGGAAAAAATCCTAAAGAGGAGCGCTCGCTGGGTGGAAAATACATGATATAGTATAGTAGCATAGCAATGTACCATCCTGTAGTCAAGATTAGATCCTGACAGTCACTGGAATGGCCAACTTTAGAGGAACGAAGAAAGAACAAAAGGCTGGAGATGCTTTTCAAGCTCCAGACAGGCCTCGAATAGCTGTGATCAACTCTGCCTACCTGCCAGCGCAACCTGACACGTTACATGAGAACCACCTAATAGTACTAAGCAGCGTCAAGCGTACGATGTTCCATCCTGCTGTGCGCTATACAGGCAGTAGTCCCTTTTCCCTCGGACAATTCTCCAGGACACTGTGCAAGCTGAGACCTTGGACCTCTTCAGGTCCAGGCTTGGCTCCCAAAATTGATTTCCAAACCTTCACCTCCCCCTTCCGTCTCCCCCCCTCTGTTTTTTCATGAATCTCACCCACCCACCCCTCTCCTTGCTGCCCCTTAGCTCTGTTCTGCTTTTGACTCGTCTGACTCTGGCGACTATGCAGTGTTAGGCTGGGTTAATTGGGGCTGGACTAGGTCCCCAGCTTGCTGGAGGCTGAAAAGCATTGCGTCTGTCCGGCACTCCACTAATGCTGGGCGTATCAGACTACTGAGGAATGCTGACCCCTCCCCATTCTTACCCTACATACCCCCTTTTTTCTTTTTTTAATTTTTTATACAATTATAAAGTATAAATTATTATTTCTGTATTTACTTCTATGATTATCTATATATTATTGGAGGCGGCAACAAAGAGGAGGCGGTCTCTTGGGACCGCATCCCTTTATCGTCGGGCAGGATCACATGACTTTTTACTGTGGATGGTCACGTGATTGGTTGGCCAGTTCGATAGTAACTTATGTGGAGGAGCACGTGCCTGCTGGGCGCATCAGAGTTGTTCCCTTTGTCATGAGTGTCCGCCCTTTTTAATTGAGCGTGGAAACTGGTGCGATCATTGAGAACCTCATGAATAGCTCAGCTAACACGACTGAGTGACCGACATGTTATAGCCTACAGAGTTAGGCTGTGGACTGCGTCTGTCTCGCCTCTCTCCCTCTTATGCCTTTGCAAGGCTTCCAATTTTGTTTCCACATACTCCTTTTCATCTGTCGTTCGCCCTGTCCTTTTCTGCCTCTCTACTGCTCTTTGTCTCTGGTCTGTCTGTTGTCTGATGTCTGCTCTCTCTCCTTTCTCTCTTCTCTCTCTCCTTCTCTCTATCTCATCCTTCTCTCCTTAAACAATGTCTCAACCTGTCTCTCTCTCAGCTTGCGTTTTATGTATTCTTACACAGAAACAGAACTTCACCCCGCCCTTCCCCCT
>JAGGCT020003815.1:0-11335 GCA_017654935.2 Phymorhynchus buccinoides
CATTTCCTTCCTCCACGTAGCACAAAGACATTTATGACATATGCCAGAAGATTCCTCCAAAAGTGGAATCGTTTTGGCACCAATCGAACGGGTGGACATTGTCTTTGACACGTTCAGAGGTCGAGTTTTGAGTCTGAAACCAGAGCACAAGAGGTCACGGGGTCATAAAACGAGTGGACTGAAGCAGCACAACCCACAAACTGGCGGAGCTTTTCTCCGGATGACAACAACAAAACAGAGCTCTTCCACTTTCTTGCAGAGAAAATGTGGTGAAGCTGAAACCACAAGTACAGTTAATCTCAACAAAGGGAGAAGATGCCATCAGCAACAAAAGCAAGTCCCTGGATGCTGTATTCCCCTTGCTGCCACGACAGAGGCTGATACCCGTATATTTGTACATGCCAGAGACTTCAACGATAGAAGGCAGCAAGTCGACTCATCATCAAGGCCAATGACACTGATGTGGTTGTCATAGCAGTATTTACACTGCATCTCTACAGAGCTTGGTCCCAAAATCTGTGGATTGCGTTTGCAGACCTGCCATTTGCTCCGATTTCAGAGGAGCAGCTCAGATGTGTTGAGCATTGCTCCTAGCTCCTCTTGCAACTTCCCCAGCTCCTATATTTTAAAATCTGTCTTGTATACATTTTCCACTCCATTTCACAACAAAGAGCATGCATTAAAAGCACCGGCTAATGGACATCTAAGGGTCAGCATGAGATAGGGGCTACGCGAAGCATAGGCCTATCTCAGGCTAATTGACCAACAAATATTGTAGATTGGTCTATATTTCTTTCTCTAAAATGGATCTCATATTGACAATGGTCAATATTTCTTACTATAAAATGGATCTCAAACTGACAAAAGCGACTGCATGTTTGAAGAACAAAACAGAAGGCCGCACATTTCGAAGTGGCAATGGATTTTACTGGGGGGTCAGTGCCAGCCCCTAGATTCTCGCTCCTCTTTTTTATTCTCAGAATATGGCAGGTCTGCGTTTGGCCAAGGAGCCAGTGCTCGATGGATACCAGTCCATGATGTAGTCTCTGCAATAGGGCCTGAGAAAACCAGTGGGATCATGTACTTCCATGCATTTACTGGCTGTGATGTGGTCTCGTCTTTCCATGGGAAAGGAAAGAAATCTGCATGGATGACTTGGGAAGTCTGTGGTGAAGTTTCTGAAATCTTTACAAAGCTCAGCAACTGTCCAACGAAAGTTTCCCAGGATGACATGCAAAAGCTGGAGAACTTTGTTGTCCTGATGTAATGATAGATCGAGTGCTGCTAGCAGTGTTGATGAGGCAAGGTTGGATCTCTTTGCCCGAAAGCAGAGGTCCTATGATGCGATCCCACCAACCAGTATGGCCCTCAAAGAGCATGCAAAGCGTGCTGCCTATACCAGGCTGGGATAATCTGGGGCCAAGCAACAGTGTCCAATCCAGAATCCGTCAGTCCTGCTGACTGGGGTTGGACGCAGAAAGGAGAGACATGGCGGACATGTTGGATGACACTTCCAACAGTTGCAGCAAGCTGCCATGAACTGACCAAGTGTGCCTGCAAGAAAGGATGTAGCCGAAGATGCAAATGCTCTCGTTCAGGACTCTTCTGCACAACACTCTGCAGCTGTGGTTGTTAACTGTAGTTGTAGTGAACGTTGGCACATAAAACTCAGCTTTCGATTAGAACGTTACGCAAAACCTACTTCTAACATTATCAAGATTTGACTTTATTTTATTGGTGTGTGCTGACAGAGACAGCAGCATTATGACAAGGACAGTCAACCAACACTACATTTGATGAATATACTCATATGTTTGTATGTTTTTGAAGGACAATATTACAGTATTGTCATTTTATGTAGGCCTATCTTTTTGTTTGTACTAGTCTGATTGCCATGTGTAGTCCACCATTCCATTAGTTTTTTGAAAGGACCATTACTGCAGAGAACCGTTCTGTTCTGTCTGTTCAGATGGACAATATGGTTTTCGTTTCAGATAAGATGATTTAAACGTGGTAATATTTCAAATGCATAAAATGTATTCATTTGAATGTTGTCTTACATGTTTTTTTATTGTTTAATGGGATGTATCGCAAAACGGCCGCATCTCTCTTCTTTTTTTATGATATTTTGGAATGGCACGTCAGGGCCAAATTTTTCAGAAGACCTTCGTTACCAAGCCAAATTTGGTGCTTGTAGCATATCACAATTTTTGCCAAATGATTATTCTGTTGTGTATCTGCCCCACTATGGTGGTTTATGTGAGAAACATGCCCCTTTGTGACGTCACCCTAATACCCCTATTACCACTTGTGAATCAAACTACATTAGCTTTTATTGGTTATTCTAATGTACAATTATGTCTTGCTACTTGCAATTTTATGTGCCTGTCATAAAATCCAGACCAAGCTCTAAGCTCATTATAATCACGAGTCACAAATGCTAAATGTATTCATTTGAATGTTGTTCTTTACATTTTTTATTGTTTTATATGGGATGTTGCAAAACGGCCGCCATCTTGGATTTTTGAATGGCACGTCAGGCAAATTTATTCAGAAGACCTTTCGTTACCACCATGCCAAATTTGGTGCTTGTATCACAATTTGCATGATTATTCTGTTATCTGCCCCACTATGGTGGTTTCTGTGAGAAACAGGCCCCTTTGTGACGTCACCCTAATACCGCTATTATATAAGTGCGAATCCAACTTTATTAGTTTTTATTGGTTATCTAATGTACAATTATGTCTGGCTACATGCAGTTTTATGTGCCTGTCAAAAAACCCAGACCAACCTCTAAGCTCATTACAATCACGAGTCACACAAATGACAATGGGCTAGTCTGCTCATGTAGAGCCAAAACAATCCGTTGCCAGCAAGGGTGCAAATATTCCTTTCCCGCACAGTAAATCCTAAGCATCTTATGGGCTTATGGACTACTGATTGTTGTGACACAAGACAGAATTTCGTTAATACGTTTAGACACAATGATAAGTTCTGCGGAACAAGTGCGTGCCTTGTAAATGGCAATGAGGGCCTGCACTGTTGTCTTGCTCTGATGAATGTGACGCGATTTTGGGTGCGATAGACGAGCCAAGATCTGTCATACATAAGCTATCAGGGACGCTCGCAGGTTGCAGCCAGGACTGTATACAACCTGATCTAACTGACAATTGAGTTGGCGGGCTCTGCGTTGAGCAATTTCTTAGCTTCGGTTTACTGATTGGCCATTGGCGTTGATCTTGTACTATTACTTGTGCATATCCCATTAAGCCATCGCTCCAAGCCAGATATTTGTCGATCCAGGATTGTCACTCTCGACCTTTCCTTTTTACAGATGCTCTACAGTCGCTCTCTTGTCTCCTTTTGGAGACATGTGGGAGTATTTTTTATATGAGAGGAAAAAACAGAAGAAAATTCTACTTTATAACCGTGCAAATGAAATTTGAATATTGATGCAACTTATTGACTCAATTCAAGGGTGAAGATTAGGTGAAGCCTATTTTTACAATCTGTGTGAGAGTGAGAGACAGAGACAGAGACAGATGATGAGAGACAGAGAATTACAGAGAACCAATAGTCTAATGTAAAGAACAAAAATCCACCAATATCGTCCCACCATTATTGCCAAACCTGTTTAATAGGCTAATGGACATGAAGTGAGAGGGGTTGGGGTTGGGGGCAGATAGTGAAGGACCAGAGACTGTCTTTCAAACATACACGTTGTATGAATCTGTTTCATTCGATCTGCTTAAGTTTCGCTTTACATGCATAACTGATGGCAAACAAGTCGCATTATACCCATCTATTCATCGCCAATTTATACCCATCTCCTTCCGTTTCACACAGTCAAACATCATTCAATATAATCTTACTGAGGCTGGATCCACGACTGTAGGGAATATTATGTATTCCAGAAGGAAACAAAGGGCAGGATAATGTAGTCAAGAGAAGATATTTACTTGGTGAGTGATTCTGTTAGGGAGGCTCTTCCTTATGTACTTTGAAAGGGAGTGGCATGGAATAGCATACCATGTTATGAACATAAACAATTGATGTCAGGCATGCCAGTAATTCCAATTTATTCTTCATACTACATCAGGTTAAGCATATCAAGACGTCTTCCTTGCAGGCATCACCACAAGTTCAACTGTGAATTGCTTTAAGATAGGGCCTTTTGCAATAAGGATAGTTTGTGTTATTGTATCCATTCATGGCAGTGTAATATAGACACGCCCATCCATTCTTCTTCAAACCTGTTTGTTAACAAAGCTTGAAATGCAGCTCAAATATATATTTCTAGGCATTGTGTGCCACAGACGTAATTGTAAATTAAAACAGACACTTTGAATCTTAAAAACATCAAGTACTAGAAATATCATAGTTTGATTATTTGAAGATTGTAAAAAGCATAAGAAAAATGACAAATGTCTTGGGTATGTCAAACAATATTATCAAACAAGTTATATATCCAAGCATAATATGATCTATGATTTTCAGAAATTATGATAACTTCCTAATACCACTTTCCCCCCCACTATAACATGGATTATGAAGGCAATGCTGCACATGGTTGTTACTCATAATGTTCAATCTGTGTCCTTAAGCCAAGGGTCCCGAGAAATAATTAGGCTAATCTATAAACTAACATGCGATTTTGAGAATAAGATGTATATTTCCTTTCAGCAAGTTACTAAGAATTCAGAGATTAAAAAATAAAATTTTATGTAGACAATTCAGTATTGTAAAATATGAACTAAATGAACCAAGTATGTAGGCTAGTTCTCTTAAGCATTTAGCTGATCACTTGAATAAAAAAAAAAGTGGTGGGTGTGGAAGTAAGAAAAGAGACAGTGGTCAGCAGACATGTTCTGTTTTCTTGTGATGAAGAACAATGCACCGGTTATGACTAAGGATGTCGTCAAAGAGAAAAGACTAATTTTCTGGTTACTTGTACTACATGAAAAATGAAAACTGAACAGTAGTAAATTTGTCAATCTGTTTGGACTTTAAATGACCACTGTATCTCTGTATCTTCCATGTAGCCTGTAGTGTGTTTCCCACACATTTTCCACTCAATACATGTAAACGACATGTGTAAAAAGAGAAATTATTTAATCCCTTCAGATGAGATTGCTTGACTTAACCTGGCTGAAAAATCAGTCATAATGTTTAACTAGAGGGGTTATGTTTGCCTTTGAGAGCAAACATGACAAAAAAAAAAAAAAAACAGGATTCTCCCCTCCATCAGCCTTTCCCTCCCCACTTCTGGCTCTGAGTGATACTGGAAGTGTTGCATCATTAATCGTTAATAATCACACAAAATAGGAATGCATTTCGTGCAGCCGTTTTCGAGTTATTTAAGATTAAAATTTACCCAAATTTGGCCATTTCCAACCCACTTCCGGTTTTGGGTTTGAAATGGAAGTGTTGCACCGTAACTCCTGAGTAAATACCGAAAATATGATTGTATTTTGTGCAGCTGTTTCCGAGATATTCAAGATTAAAAATTGGCCAAATTTTGCATTTTTCGGCCACATTTTGCCCAATTGGTTTTATATTGACAATTTAGCATAAGTATAGCATCCTTCAATTTTCCTGCAAATTTCAGCGAGATTCGATGAAAAAAAAAATCCATAAATGGAAATAAGTGAAAGTGACGCAACCCAATTTACATACATTTGAATAACTTCCAAACTATTTAACATATCATCAACAAACTCCTTTCAGACCTGGGCCAGAGTAAGGGCTACAAAATCCAATAGTTAGTTTTGTGACGTCACTTCTGGTTTTGGCTATTCTGTGAACCAAATAAAAGCTGCCTGACCATAGCTGGGGCACTTCCGGTTCATACTTCCGGTTCAATAATCTACCGTAAATGTTGCAAATCTACTTTAGAGCAAATTCTGAAAATATGAACGAAATCTGTTCAGCCGTTTTTGAGTTAATGAAGATTGAAATTGTGCCGATTTTGCGGTTTTTCGGCAAAATAATGTAATATTACTTAATTTGGCAATCACTTAATGTCCCCGCAACTTTCCCTGAAAATCTCAGCGGACAAAGGGGCAGAAAAAGAAGGGAAAAAAACCCTCTTACAAATGCAATAGTGTTCTACCTAAAGGGTAGAATCCTAATAAAGCTGAAGAAAACTGTACGAATTCAGTAAACTTTTTAACAAAAGAAATTCAGACACCTACAGTTTTGACATAAGCCAGCAACCATACATTTTTTTATAAAGCACAAAATGCAGTACTTGTGCGTCATTATATGCGCGTGCAATGACGTCGCAGGGGAGGAGTTAAGCAGCTACGGTAGGAAAGCATAAAAAAGTCAAAAGTAATGAGATCTGAAATCTGCCGGACTTTAAATGACCACTGAAATCTACCCTCCATCGTGTAGATGGTGTTTCCCACGCTGTCCTTGCTCAGGACAATGTATGCAACATGTGTAGTAAAGGGGAAATCGCATAAACCCTTGTGACAATTTACAGTTTATTAACAGAATGGCTTTATGATGGCCTAACATAGATTCGCTCCTCTTGGACTGCTGGTCTCGGATTTCTGCGACCTGAACGGATGTGCGGAGGTGTGGCTGCGAATTGGAGACTCAGAATGAGCGGCGTGGGAGCAACGCCACTGTACAGCCCAGAAGATAGGACAGCAAAAAAATGTCCCTGAGGCCGACAGTGGTGTGGCTGCTTTCGACTCATTCAGTTGAACACACAATAACGAATTGGTTTTCGAATTTTATATAATTTAAAAAAAATTTAAAGATAATATCTAAACCACTATGCAAAAGTTAAAGTCACTGTGATTCTCCAGATTTTTGAAGATAATTTATTGAAAAGGGCCAAAATCGGGTCTCCTGAAATAATTTCTACTCCTTGACTGCAGTGTCCTGAGGGAATACGGAGCAGCGAGAGGGGTTGTATAGAAAGTGTTAACAAAAAATGAAAATGGCTTGAAGAAAATTGCACTAATGCTCCACAATGAATATTGTTGTAATCAATCCTTGCCTTTCAAAATTGACAAGACAGTTCAAGGGGAGAACACTCAAGATCTGTGGCAATCTTGAGGAATGTGTTATGGAGGCAGTCCTTCAAGCCTGAGACTTCTATTTTATATGTGAGAAAAACCAAGGGTCAGACTGAAGAAACACAATGGTCACAGAAACTTACTGTTTTGCACCTCGTCCTCCAGTCCTTTCCCTTCCTTGCCCACTCTATCTGTCCCTGTCTGACTCTACCACACACCCTGTTTTAATGTATCCCATGTTTACTCACTGTGTGTCAGACAATGTCAACTGACACTATTTTCCAACAATATGTCCGGACACAGACAAACAAAACACACAAACTAGCGCGATATAAGACATAAGACATAAGACTGTTTATTGTCCATAATACAAAAAGTACATGGAAAAGTGGTTTCCACCGCGCGCGTGCGCACGCACGCACGCACACACGCACGCACGCACACGGCACGCACACACGCACACACACACACACACACCCACGCACACACGCACACATAGCACGGTCAACATACACACACACACACACACACACACACACAACACACACACACACTCACCACACCACACACACACACACACACACACACACACACACACACACACACATACACACACACGCAAACACACACAACAGCACACACACACACACAACACACACACCACACACACACACACACGCACACGTAAACACACACGCACACACACGCACTTTCACACACACACACACACACACACGTCGGCGCACTATTCTTACATCCACCTCCTTCCATCCTCACCCACCCACTTACTCACTGGTCTGCATTCCTTATGCTTATGCAACAAAATATATGCACAAAATAAAGGAAAATGAACGATGAATAAAAAGGACCACCATAGATAAGGGACCATCTTTAGATTAAGAAATAAATGTTTGTTTTGGAATGAAAAAAAAAGACCATTGTTAAATGATTGAAAAGACATGTGTCTGCACAAGATTTCTATTTTTTCCATAGAGGTACCCCCGCTTGGAGTTATTCAAATCCAGTCATGCATTATTCCGGAGGTTCAATTTATGGAACTCTTTGGCCCCTACTAATTTGGAAAAAAGAAATATCAAGCGTCATTCATCTTTTCGAAGAGAATCTTAAGGAATTATATTTTGACATTTGAATTTTTAAAATGTTTGGACACTAATCTTGTAGCAAAATGCCCATACAAATGTTGCATTGTTTGTCATCTCTCTCTCCGTCTAGTCTCTGTCTGTCTGTCGGTCGTCTGTCTGTCCTGTCTTCATCTCTCTCTCTCTCTCTCCTCTCTCTCTCTCTCTCTCTCTCTCTCTCTCTCTCTCTCGCTCTCGCTCTCTCAATCTCTCTCTCTCTCCTCTCTCTCTCACTCAACGTTTTCACCTTTTTACATTTTATTGGTGGTTGTTTATTTTTACTTATTCATTGCTATGTTTTGTTATTGTTGTTTATTCGATATTTTCATTTGCCACAGGGGCTTCTGGGTGTAAAAAAAGTATGTATATGTATCTCATTACCCTCTGTATAAATACAATTTATCTCTCTCTCTCTCTCTCTCTCTCAGCCTCTCGTCTTCCTCTCTCTCTCTCTCTCTCTCTCTCTCTCCTCTCTCTCTCTCTCTCTCTCTCCTGAAAACAGGAAAAACATCAACCCAAACCAACATTGATGTGAATAAACATGGATTTAAAGGCTCACTGAGATCTCTCTGTTTGGAAGCAGTTTTAGATGCCGACACGCGTAACTATTGATTGTAGGTCACACAGAGCATAATGTTGCTTTGCTATTGTAAATATTTAGCGCCTCTTGACAAACAAATATTGAAATTCAAACACTGATTTTGTCAAAATAATAATTTTCTCATCACCCCCCTCATTGTAGCATTTTTCAAATACAATTTTACTAACCTTTATTCTTTTCGTTGTAGAAATAACACATTTTTCTTAGTTTTTTTTATAATCATGTCTTTGAATGAAGGTATTATATCCTTTTTGAGTGCATAGAGTTATGGTGACAAATATGTATTTGCGCTATACAAATATACGAAATTGTAACTGCTGTTTGCATCAACACAAGCCATCAAATATCACAAAGGATTTAATAAAACAATGTTTCGCAACAATACCTTTAAAATAAGATGCTACTTGACTATGGTAGGTGTCTAAAGCAATGAGTTGTGGTCCGCCATATTGGATTCCAGAAACAGAACAATTTAGCATCCCATCTGGATATCTTCTAAACGTGCTAAATGACAATTTCATAACGTTTATTTGCTTCTAACACGTAATGTTGACCAACTTCATTTGGGTGATAGCGACACCTTTCACCCCCGGCCTAAATTAGGGAACTAGGAACAACAGGTCAAAGTAGTGACTGCAAATATTTCTCAGTCAGCTAGGACAATCTGGTCTATTTGTAAATCGTTAAAGATTCCCCCCGTTTAACTTTTTTTTCTAAAAGTGTGTCACGTCTTGAGCGTTACACTGTAACTGACATGTTTTTTGTTCAATGCTGCCCAATGTATTGGATGAAATTATATGATTAGTTTGCACTTTATTACTCCCTAGTTACATCGCTTCTTTTCAAATACTGCTACTACAGATGAAGAAAAACAAAAAGAAACAACAACACACAGCTGAAACAGACTGCAACGTCAGTGAGCAAAACGCCACACAAACAACAACACAACAAGCGCAACGTGACGTTATTGGACTGACCACACCCAACACAGTGATATGTCAGCAAAACGCCACACAAACAACAACACAACAAGCGCAACGTGACGTTATTGGACTGACCACACACAACACAGTGATATGTCAGCAAAACGCCACACAAACAACAACACAACAAGCGCAACGTGACGTTATTGGACTGACCACACACAACACAGTGATATGTCAGCAAAACGCCTCACAAACAAAGGAAACATACAGCGCAGATAACAACAAAACTATGCTTTCCCTCTTCACAGTAAGACAGTATCCAAATAATAATATCTGTCTGTCTGTCTGTACTGTCTCTCTCTGTCTGGAGATCTCTCCGCGGCTATGGCTATCACTCGGCGAGATCCTCTAGAACGCTATATCCAGTATATCTAGTAGCGCACGAGATGTATAAAGATAACAACAAGGGAGCGAGCAGATAAAAAACTCAAGAGCCGAGAGAGCCGCAAAAAGCAGCGAGAGACAAGAGATATGATAGAAAACAGCCCTCTCTAGCTGCATGATAGCGCGAGATAGAGCTAGGAAGAGAGCGAGACAGAGAGACTCAAGTAAAGAGAGCGAGAGCCAAGAATCGACTCCAGGTATCCATAATTCACACCTCTCTCTCTCCCCTCTTACGCCATGCAATTATCCATACGTCAGTCATTCAGCCAACCTATCTTTGGTTTACAAACGCATCGCCTCATCGCCTTGGAAAAGGTATTTTTTTTACTGGGGCACCCTAAATGGGTGATGGCTTTGTAAGAAACACGTCGAGAGCACCAGAAAAACACCCTTTACAGAGATTGCAAAAACACTCGTTTTGCTCTGGTTTACTAGAAATCAAACTGTGAAATCGGCGATTTTTCTTTGGCGGAGGTGCTGGAAGTCAATTTTCTTTCACCCAAAGAGAAGGCGTGTTGTCGTCTCTTTTCTAATGCCCGCCAAATCGTTTGCACGAAATTTTCGCAATACAAGCCTTTAAATTTTTTTAAATTCTATACAGTTTACTTATAGGAGTTTTGCTCACAACAAAGGAAATAATTCCTTTTTTTTTTACTGCACTACAAAAAAAAAAAGGGGGAAGAAAACGCTTCAAACCACACTGAGGTGTCCTCTCCCACCCGACACCGTGCACCACCCCATCCAATATGGCTACTCTCTCCAGCATCTCCGCAAAAGAGGAATCGCCGTTTTTTGGTGGTCCGGTTTTAAAATTTCTAATTTCTATGGAAACCAGAGCAAAGTGAGTTTTTCTTTTTTCCCGATCCATTGAAAAGGCTGGTTCTTTCTTCCCTTTTCTTTCTGGTGATCTTGACGGTTTTCTTGCAAAAACCGTCAAAACCTCATCCTCAAGGGTGGCAAAAACCTTTAAGAGAAACGACATTTAGGTTTTCTTGACATCGTTTATTACTTGTTCAACTTCATCTGTTTGTGCCAGTGTAGCGCTTTGGTGGTTTCAGTTCAACTGTAGATGAAGGTTTATAAACAAAATCTGACTTTTAATATATCATTTATGTAATGATTGTAAATAGTGTTGCTAAGGATTATGAATTTGTTTTATTAAAATTGATTCTCTCACTCTCTCTCTCTCTCTCT
>JAGGCT020003816.1:0-5000 GCA_017654935.2 Phymorhynchus buccinoides
CCGTTAGGTCTTATTTACAGCAAGCTAACTAAAACACCGATCACATACCACAGGTGAGATGTAGTTATGCTTCTTTGGTTTTCTGTGGGATACTCGGCTTGCAGCTTTGTTTATTCTACTCCCCTCTTTCTGTTCTTCACGGAGCACTTGGGTGCAGGTGTGAGGCAGAAAGACAGGCGGGGACAGGCTCAACAGAGACCAAGTGCCAAGCGTACTACGGTTGCATATGGTGAACCATTTCGCTGCAGGTATATCATACACGACAGTAAATGTTATATATACAGTGGAACCTCTCTTATAAGACCTTAACAATTAATCCAAAATGAGTCTTAAATGGAGGGAGTTGTTTAGGGAGGTATGTTAATACTGACCAATAAGGGCAATGTCTCAGAGAATTAGGTCTTAAGGTGGGAGGGAGTTCCTACAACCGGGGTCTTATAAGGGTGATTGTGTCCATTGTAGTTTGACCGCCCCTTTCCGAGTGTACGGGTGGCAGACTACACTTGAGTTCTGCTGAGTGGCAGGCAGCAGAAAGGGCGGCGTAGTCATCCTCCTTCACCACGGGTGTTGGCTGACTTAGCATGCGGATGGGGCGATGTACGATGACTTGGATGATCTCTGCAGCAGCCGATGCCCAGTAGCTGTTCTGGGTACACCGGAGGTGAGGGCCTCTACTGGGGGGGAATCACATCTGCCTGCAGAGACTGCTCGACTCGAAGTGTGTCTCCCGCCCGAGTGTCGATGACACCAGCATCCCGGTATGCAGCAGGCCGCCAGGTGGTCCTGAAGGACGGCCTTTGCGGGGAGAGGGGTTAGCAACCAGCAGCCATGGACAAGTACACGCGGGTATTGAGATCGACAACCTACGGGCTGTCTCCCAATGCTTCGACAACCTAAGTGCTGTTCTAACCATCTCCTTTCCGCGACAACGATGCTGATTCCAATCTAAGCACTCAAGAACAGGAACAAAGCCCAGACTCGGACTCCTTCCGAATGATCCAGTTTCAGACGGCGAACCCCAAAGACCACTGGCTCATCGCCATTTCACCAATTCGCCAGTGTCTGTCTACGGGAAGGACTTACTGTATTCAGGAATACCTGTCCATTGTACCGAAGTCTCAACGAACCTAATTGGACGCTAAACCCACCCTTGCAATCAAGTAGTGTGAAACGAGTATATACGACCAGAGACATAGTGATTGACTTAATAGAGAGAGAGAAGTGAGAAGAGAGAGAGAGTGAGAGAGAGAGAGAGAGAGAGAGAGAGATACGAGAGTCGTCCAGTCCTAATAATAATTCTACGCCTAATTATACTGTAAAAACAACCAGAGAGTCGTATTGACTCTCCTCTCTCTCTCTCTCTCTCTCCTATCTCTCTCTCTTCTCTCTCTCTCTTCTCTCTCTTCTACACAGTGGATAGGAACAGAGGGGAGGAGGGGGACTGCCCCCCTGGCTCAGAGAAGCGATGTCTTACACAGTGCCGTAGGAACAGAGGGGAGGGGGACTGCCTCCCCTGGCTCAGAGAAGCCATGTCTTCCTGCCCTCCCAAACTTCGAGCAAGCCAGCAAGCGAAAAGGAGAGAGGTGAGAGAGAGAGAGAGAGAGAGAGACAGAGAGAGAGAGAGAGAGAGAGAGAGAGAGAGAGAGAGAATAGAGAGAGATGATTCAAAGGCTCCATATTTTCACACAATAATCTACTTCGATTTCTTTAAAATTCCGATGCTGAAATTATGACCGTCCTTAAATGTACAAGTATGAGACCTATCAAAATACTGACCCCCTGACTATCCATATCTTCTACCCTCCCCCTCCACCCTTCCCCCGTGACTTGTAAGAAAAATATCAGTCACACCCATTTATGCTTTCTGTCTCCACCTCCCATTACGTATACAGCATCTCATCCCACCGATGCCACACACTTGAAGATGAAAAACTAAGTAGGTTTACCATTGAACCATGTTCTAATGCTACAATTTTGAATCTTGAGATGTAAATCATGGTGAAATTCTGAATCTTTTGTGAATGATGTTGAATCCCAAGCTCGGAGGTATTTGCACTGGCTCTTACTAGTACTGCAGCAAAAAGGATTATTTGGCCTTTGGGGACCTTCCCGAGCACCAGCTGTCGAACATTTCTTTGTCCAGGAGAGTGGGGAATATTTTGGGCAACGATTTCTTTATATTTAACACTATGCCCAGTCCTTCCAGAATAGTAATTGCCTCCTTTGTATCTGGAAGTCGTGGCTAGTCAGACAGGACTGACTGATACACACGTTTTGAAGTTTTACGTAATTGGTAGAATTTTGTATGTTTTGTTTTATTAGGTGGATGATAGTGATAATGACTGATTTATTTTGAACAAGTATAATCGATTATAACTGATTTTTTTTTGGTCACAATATTTGACAGTAGGATGATGTGTCCAATTTACTCATGAAATATTGTCTGAGCTAGACCTACCCTATAAGTAGTAAAGTACATTTCTTGCTTATAGATACGAATAATTTAAGAAATTATGTTCTTTTACGGTTTGGGCGTTTCTTAAATTCAATCATCACCAACCAAAGACTTGCTACAATATGATATGACCTTTAGATGGCTCAGATATGTTATGTTTCCTATCCTTTCATTTTCTTTGGAGTATAGGCCTCATTGTTGCTATATTGTTACATGTCTTTGGACTTGGGTACTACAATAAATATGGATTTGAGAGGGGCTACAGGGGTTCCACCCCCTCAGAATTTTTGTTAATAAAAATGGAAAGAAAAGAAAAAGGAGAAACGTAGTCCCATGCTATAGTTTTAGCTTATTCTCTCACGAGAAGCCTTGATTGCATCTTTTACATTCAAATTATCATCAGCTTCTGTGAGGCAATCCCCCCCCCCCCTTCCCCGACCCCTCACCCCACCCCAACTGACCACTTGGAACTACCCCCTCCCCTGCATCCTCTTCCATGACTGGCTGATCCGCCCCCAAACATGGTTGTATTTTTATGGTCTCCTTTCAATTCACATCGGTGTTTTTTCATTCAATATATTTTTTATTGTTGATTATGATTATGGTTCAAATTGCAATTATAAAGTGTTTTTGTAGCATTTACTAAGATGTGTAATTTAACCACTCACCTTGTCCGTGCACTTGCGCTGCTTGCACCCCCGCCCCCCCCCGCCCCCCCCGTTTTGTTGGCCAATCCTTCCCCCCCCAGCTTCGAAATGTTCCTACGCCACTGTTACAGAGAGGACGTTACAGAGCTGTGCGCAGTGACCATATATCATTTGATTGAATGACAGCAAACGAACGAAGTGAACATCCCGTGCAGACGTTAGTAAATTTTAAAAATACTCATTCAATTTCAGATGGCGCCATAGCTCAGTGGTTAGAGCGTCTGTCTAGTAAACAGAAGGTCGAGGGTTCAATTCCCCCTGGTGCCTTTTTTTCTTTTTTGTTTCTCTCTTCCACTTTCTCTTGTGCTCTCATAATGATTATTTCCGCTCTCCCTCTCCTCTCTCTCTCTCTCTCCTCTTCTCTCTCTCTCCTCTTCTCTCTCTCTTCTCTCATCTCTCTCTCTCTCTCTCCGTCTCTATGCTCTCTCTCTCTCTCTCTCTCATCTTCGCACACCTCATCCATCTCACTCTCTCTCTTCTCCCTCCCTCTCTCTCTCTCTCTCTCTCTCTCTCTCTCTCCTAGTCTCTCTCTCTCTCTCCTCTCTCTCTCTCTCTCTCTCTTCTCTTCTCCTCTCTCTCTCTCTCTCTCTCTCTCTCTCTCTCTCTCTCTCTCTCTCTCTCTGATCTCTCTCTCTCTCTCTCTCTCTCTCTCTCTCTCTTCTCTCTCTCTCTCTCTCCTCTCTCTCTCTCTCGCTCTCTCTCTCTCTCTCTCTCGTCTCTCTCTCTCTCTCTGTCGCTCGCTCATATAATAATTTAGCACAGCCTGACAGGCTTGGAAAAAGAGGCCCTTAGCAGTGGCTATGTTATGTTTTTCTCTTTCTTCTGGTGTCTCTTCGGTGCTCTCTGGCACTTACAGTGCGTGCTTCCCTGACCATTATTACACATTGTTTTACGTTTCTGTTTTCTACCTGTTAAAAATCCCTTACCCACAATAAAATGCTACCCGTTATGCCATATGATTTTAATTTCAACAAGAGTCTTTTGTGAGGGACACAATCGAAGGCTTTTCAAAAAGTCTTAATGTACTGTCGAAGGCTTTTAAAAAATATCTTGTACAAATTTAGTTAAATCATCCATAACCAGACAGAGAGAGAGAGAGAACGAACGAACGAACGAACGAACCATTTTAATGAATAGGACATTGCCCGTGTCATAAGGAACCAGAGGGGAAGGGGCGCAAGAAAAAATCAAAACAATAATCTTTAGCTAATACATTAAACTTCCAGCAAACATAAGCAAAATATATGTAACGTTTGCATCAAAGAGTATCTGCGAGTTTGCAAATCAACTGCAACATCATTTGGAATGTACATTCAAAATAGAAGAAAAATCAATACAGTAAAAGAAATGAAACCTGAAGGAAAAGTTTGTGGCATATAATATATCTTAGAGAGCAATAGAAAGCATATTACTAATTAAACATGCTGCATAACTTGGTTTCTAAGATTAAGCGCTTTTGATAAGTATAAAGCAAGAGGCATGCATATTCTCGAATTAGAAAGCAACAAGGTTAACTTGAAAGCATTTGGTTTTAGATAATATTTTTCTGGAATGTACATTTGACGAAGGGTTTTGTATTGTTCACAAACAAGAATGAAATGAAGTTCAGTTTCTTTGTCACCAGGACAAAATGGACAATTTTTATCTCGATTAAGTGAATATCTGTAACGGCGAGGTTTTAACTGTGACACACCAAGTCTTATTCTTGTTAAATAATTTCGTAGAATAGGATTTTTAATTGTATACATATATTGTGGAACTTCACACAATTGTCTAAAAGTTGAATAGAATGTGTATCTCCCATTAGCCATTATATTAGAATCAAGATCCTGCAAATG
>JAGGCT020003816.1:10000-11329 GCA_017654935.2 Phymorhynchus buccinoides
TTTCACCATATATCAATTGTTTTGGGGCGATTTGGGGTTAACTGCCATGAATTGCTTGAGTACAAACAAATTGACTTTTTCTATTATTTCTTGGTTTTCTGCTAAACCCCAAATCTCTGCACCATAAGTTAGAATTGGTTGCATTTGACAATCAAAAAGCTTAAAAAGATTCTATTCTAGGTGAATACTCTCTCCAATAGACCATAACATTTTAACAATGGCAATCACTCCTTTCTTAGCTCTCTCAGCAAGATCTGACATAGTATAGACAAAACTCAGTCTTGTAGACAAACATATACCCAGATATTTGTACATATTTATAATTTTAAGTTCATTCTCATTAAAATACCATCTCTCATTTTCAGTATGATACCCACCATTCTGAAATATCACTACCTTTGATTTTTTTTCCAAATTCACAATAAGGTCAAGACGTTTGGCTGTATCAGCAAGGATATTAAGTTGTGTCTGGAGACCAACAATACTGTCAGATACCAATGCAATGTCATCAACAAATAACAATAATTTAGTATTTGAATAAATTCAGGCGATAATTGAATGCCATGCCGGCCAAAATTAATTATATCTTTTGTAAGTTCGTTAATGAACAAAGAAAATAAAACTGGTGAACATACTTCTCCTTGTTTCAAGCCTTGTGGGCACATAAAAACATCAGTTAAATCCCCATCAGCTCGCACTCTCGCTCTTACAACACCATACATGGACTTTAAAGCTTTCAATATTTTACCTTGCAAACCATTCTTCAATAAAACGGACCAAAGTTTTACACACAGTATCAAAAGCTTTGCGAAAGTCTATGAATGCTAAATATAATTTTCTATGTCTTAGGAGTTGTTTTTGGGCCATAGCATACAGAGTAAAAATGTGATCTGCTGTACAATAGTTTTCTCTAAACCCAGCTTGTTCATCACCAATAAGTTTATTTGCCTCAATCCAGTTAGAAATGCGCTTATTCAAAACAAAGCTGTACAGTTTACTACAAATGTCGAGGAGGGAGATTCCTCTGTAATTATCTGGAATGTTTAAATCTCCCTTTTTATGCAGAGGTTGAATAATCGACAATGACCACTCATCTGGAAACAAGCCGTGGTAAAAAATGTAAATAAAGAATGCAATTAAAAAGAGCAAGATCTGCTCCAAACTATGTTTATAAATTCCCCAATAAGACCATCAGGACCTGCTGCTTTTCTAGGTTTTAAAGCTTTCAATGCAGCTCTGATTTCTTCAGCAGTTATTGGTTCATTCAATTTGTCATGATTAATAACGTTTACATTGCCATAAGCGTCACCATTACCAATGCTAATCATC
>JAGGCT020003817.1:0-11320 GCA_017654935.2 Phymorhynchus buccinoides
AGGCACGCAAATCGGCAAAAAACGGTTATAAAGGACTAGAAACACCTCTCTTTTGCCGAACGTATGTCACAAAAAACGCTTGTGGCCTACTCTCGTGTGCGAAAACTATCACGTGACTTGCATGGGGGGCTGGAATACATTTCTTGATGGTGATTGGTCCATTAAGGTGGGTTTAAAATAATACTCTTTTTGTTACCAATCAGAAAAGAGCTTGTAATATTCTTCCGCCACATGTTTTTTTTTAAAGCGTTTTTTAGTTTTTTAGACCTCAGTCGTAACAGTTATGTCGCGCGGCGACCGCTCGTTTCTTCATTTCTCCTCCGTCTAGAGAAACTAGACCTGATTGCTGGGTCATTCATGAAAAAACGGACTATTTCTTCTGTACTGTGACAGGGGGTTTTCTTTCCTTTCTCTATACTTTTCTGTTTTTTTTTTTGGGCTGGTGTTTTTGGGTATTGTCCATTCCGCGAGGAGGGGAGCAGTACATTAAAGTAGACACGAAGTGTGTGTGTGTGTTGTTCGTGCGTGTGTTGTGTGTGTGTCTGTGTGGTGCGTGCGTGTGTTGTGGGTGGTGCGTGCTGCGATGCGTGATGTGCGTGCGTGCTGTGTGTGTGGAGCGCGCGCTTGTGGCGTGCGTTGTGTGTGCTGTGTTTGTGTGTTGTGTCTGTGTCTGTTGTGTGTATGTGCTGTGTGTTGTGTGGGTAAGTAGCGCGCACGACAGCCGCGACGTATCCAGCGCGTGAAGGATTTTATTTAGTGTTTTATGTATCCTCTAAAACCCTAAACAACCCCTAAACCAAGAAAATGAAAAAATCCGCAGAATTGTCCTGTGTATCCGGCAAACACGAATTCGCAATGCGATTGTAAACAAAGATACCATGTCATGTCCCTGTCCTATCAACATAACATTGCAACAATTAAAAATTAGCATGGTCTTATTGAGTTTTTCCGGAAGTCCAAGACATTATTTTGGTCCGGTGGCTCGGGACCCCACCTGTGTATGAATATATCAAAACCTGGGTTGGCTTAAGGATTTGGTTACCACCGTAACATTATTTAACATACTAGCTATTATTTCGCACCCATAGCAACACTAGCCGAGTGAAGTTCATTAGACATACTCTCTTCTTCACATCGTGGGTAAATAAAATTGTATGTGCCCATGGGAATAGATACTATTTTGTGAATAATGTTGCGTGTACACAGACACTTACGGTACGGGTGCCTCTCCGAGCCTTGATATTTAATTAGGTCCAAACGATAGGACGATGATATTGACGACCGGGAGGCAGTACAAACCAGTAAGGCGAGGCTTAGCGCTGTGATATTCGTAGCTGGGCGTAGCGAGAGAGAGAGGAGAGAGCAGAGAGCGAGAGTGAGAGAAGAGTAGAGAGAGAGAGAGAGAGAAATGAGAGAAAGAGAGAGAGAGAGAGAGAGAGCGAGACGAGAAGAGAGAGAGAGAGAGAGAGCCAGAGAGGACTAGAGACAGAGAGATGAGATGGCAGATGAGTCCCTCTCTCTCTCTCCTCTCTCTCTCTCCTCTCTCTTCTCTCTCTCTCTCTCTCTCACAGCACACACACTGTAAGCCATTGTAACTAAAAATAGCACGCGCGTAAATCGCCCTACTGGTTTGACTACACGCGCCACCCCCCCCCCCCACACCACACCCTGGACGGTAAAATGTTCGACGTAAGGTTCACTGCACAACACACACAAGCGGCGAACCGAACAATGGCCGTTCGCAACCATGGTAGACAAGATCATCGCCACTTCCTACTATCAGTCACAACGCTGAAAGTGACGCCTCAGCAACGCAAGGTTTAATATTCATATGCAGTGGTACCCCCAGCCCGTAGTGTGCTGACTATGAACCTGTGGACTATGTGTCTCCTTTACACGAACAATAACTCTTCTATTCATTATCGGCACTGATAATCTTCCCTTGAATCGATCATCTACCCACCGTTAACAACCAGCAAACAAACAACGGTATACCAGCCATTGATTTTCTTTTTATAGTTTCAAGACAGTATAATAGGTAAAAACGGGGTAAAAAAGCCCATGGGCGGGTTACAGAAGCCCATGCCAATTATTTCATGAGATAATTGGCATGGGGTTTCTTACGCGGCTTTTTTTCTCCGTCTCTCACCTATACTGTCGCACTGCGTGGCTAAAAAATAATTAATGGACGTAATACTGTAATGGAAGTAACATACACTACATGAAAAGTAACGGCCGTACACACACATAATTCAATTCAAAAATCTTTATTATCCATTAAAAAACAAGTTTAAAATGGAAAATTTTCTTCTCACAACATGTGCAGCAGATTGAACTAAAACAACTACATTAAATCAATTATTAAGAAACACACACACACACACACACACACACACACACACACCACACACACACACACACACACACACATACACACACACACATACAACACACACACACACTATGGTACATAATTTGATAACTATACATAAAATTAGAGCGGATATTCCATGCGGAAACCCGTGCGCAATCCATAAATAAGTGGAAACAAAGAAGGGCAAACGTGTCTGAATTTCCCCTACATACGTAAACGTGTATCCTTCTTTCTTCCACTTCTTTAGGGTTTTCCGTACGGAACTTACGCGTCTAATGTGAACCTGGCCTAATACGTGGTTTCGTTCTTGGGTTAAACAGTGTTGGCTAAAAGAAAAAGAAGTTGGAGCAAAAAGCATGAAAGTGAAAATGTCTAAGTGAACATTTTGTTGTAAGGGGAAAATAACAACTAAACTATATTGGTTGAGGGGAGGGGAAGTAGCATGGGGTGGGAGGGGGGGGGGGGAGGAGGCGGCACGTGCGCCCGGGGGGGTGCGGGGGGAAAGGAAAGACACATGGGGCACCACATATATATAAGGCAAGTTTAAACGTAGGAGTAAGTTTATATGGCATTTCACCTCATTTTGTTTTTCTTTGTTGTTGAGTGACATTGTCTCGTCTGTCTCCAGTTCGGTGGAGGTCGGGGAGTTATTGATCAGTACTGACTGCTACCCTATCATCTTCCCTGTGTACTACTTCTCTAGGTACGTACTCTGTATGTCTGTCTAGTCTGTCTGTCTGTCCTGTCCGTCTGTCCGTCTATCTGACTATGTTCTGTCTGTCTGTATGCGTGTATGCATGTATGTATGTATGCCTCTCTCTGTCATCTCTCTGTGGGTCTCTGTCATTCTGTCTCTGTCTCTCTCTCACTCTCTCTCTCTCTCTCTCTCTCTCACCGGTATCTCTCTCTCTCTCTCCCATCTCTCTCATCTATATGTCTTTGTAGTGTCTCTTTCTGTCTCTCTACCTCTCCTCCCTCCTTCTCTCTCTCTGCCACTCTCTCTCTCTCTGTCTCTCTCTCGCTTCTCATGCCTCTCTCTCTCTCTCTCTGCCTCTCTCTCTCTCTCTCTCTCTCTCCTCTCTCTCTCTCTCTCTCTCTCCTCTCTCTCTCGCTGTCTCATCTCTCTCTCTCTCTCTCTCTCTCTCTCTCCTCTCTCTCTCTCTCTCTCTCTCTCTCTCTCTCTCTAGAAAAGTATGATCTCCTACATCCAAGCCAATCAGGATTTAGGAAACAACACTCATGCCACACAGCTCTAGTTAACATGGTTGATACATGGCTAGGAAATATTAATAACAATCAGTATACTGGAATTGTCTTTGCTGACTTTGCAAAAGCATTTGATGCAATCAATCACTCACTACTTATGAAGAAACTACGTGTTTACAATATAGGTGATCAAGTGTGCCAACTGCTTGAGTCATTTTTATCAAACAGACAACAACAAGTATGCACTGGTCTTCATCAGTCTTCTTCTCTCCCAAACAACTATGGTGTTCCACAAGGTTCAGTTTTGGGCCCACTGTTGTTTTTATTATATATCAATGATTTACCTTTGCTTGTTAAAGACAATTGCAATCTCTTTGCGGACGATAGTTCAGTCGAATCCGCTCATCCTTCATTACACGTTTTGTCATCTAATATTCAAGAAAATGTAAATCAACTGGCCAGATGGGCTGAACTAAATCACATGTGTCTGAACCCAAACAAAAACTAAGTATATGTGTTTGACAACCAGACAGAAACGCCAAAATCTTTCATCTACTTCGTTCCCAATTCACATCTCGGGACAAACAATCGAGGAATCCAGTTCACACAAGGCCCTAGGTATAACGATTGATAACAAATTATCTTGGTCAGAACACATAGACATATTAAGTAAGAAGGTATCGCAAAGAATATTTCAACTATCAAAAATAAAACATTTCCTCAATCTCAATGCCAGGAAGCAGTTCTATTATGCACATATAAATTCACTTATCAGCTATTCCTCTACTTTGTGGGACTCAGCAAGTGCAAATGTTCTAAAACCTCTCGTTAGACTGCATAAACGAGCTGTTAAATTGGTGCTGCTCAAATCAACTTCTCTTACGAACAATGATTACAAAACAATAGGTATATTACCTTTAAATTACAGTTGGAGCATAACAAAGCAAGGATGATGCACAAAATCATGACCGGAAATGCTCCTCAATCTTTAATTGACCGCTTCTCGATAAACAGTTACAGGCAGTCAAACAAACTACTAATTCCAACCCCAAGATTAGACTTATTTAAAACCAGTTTAATATACAGTGGTGGATCTTACTGGAATAATTTGCCAGCCACCTTAAAAGCGACCAAACGCCCAGCATCCTTCAACAAACTAATGAAGAACTACCTAATGAACAAACTCCACTGACAATGAACAATGAAAAACTCTCTGTCTCTCTCTCTCTTCTCTCTCAATTCATTCTCTCTCACTCTCTCTCTCTCTCTCTCTCTCTCTCTCTCAATTTCATCAGGTACATAACATTAGTAAAACATGACTTATTGTATGTTTTACCCAACAGTATTTTTTTTTTTTTTTTTTTTTTAAATTTAAGAAATAGCATTAAGTCATTGCTGCCGACTCCGATGGACTAACATAAATAAATATTGAACGTATTGCACTGTTATTTATCGTGATGCCTACATGTGTTTACTTGTTAACTCATGAATATTTTGCGCATCTAACATTACCTTGTTTTGATCTGTCATGTATAAAGGTATGCATGTTAAAATTGGCTATGTTAAACACAATTAAGTTTGATTTAATAATGTGTATGTGTTTTATTCTATTTTTTGCATTTTACAGACAAGTGTGTAATGTTGGCTTAGGCTTGATTTTCTCATGATATATATAAAAATATTAGTGTCGTTTTTTATATTTTTTAAAAAATAAGATGATATGTAGGATTTATTTTGCTGTTGACATGTGCACATGCTTACTTTTAAATTTGTTTTGTTAGTTGAGTGTATATATTTGAAACTTGAGTGCATAAGGTAGTATTAGGTTTGATTTTGTCGAGTGTGTATGCTAATTTACAAATTTGTGCATGCTAAAAATAAATAAATAATTACTTATATAAAGTAAGATTAAGTTTGATGATGTTATGGATATGTATTTACTATACTTTTTATAACGTGTGTGTGTGTGCTTACTTTTAAGTTTATTTTTTAGTTGAATATGCGAAGTAGGCCTACAAGTAACTAGGCTCGACTTTGTCATGTATCGGTGTTTATCGGCTGTGTTTATAATGTTATGATTGTTAAAGATGAGTGTGTTAGATATGCTTTCTCTCTCTCTCACTCAGTTCTATCTATCTCTGTCTCTGTCTGTCTCTGTCTGTCTGTCTGCTCTGTCTCGCTCTCTCTCTCTCTCTCTCTCTCCACTTCTCTCTTCTCTCTTCGTCTCTCTCTCTCTCTCTCTCTCTCTCTTAGTGTTTGTCGGGGGGGGGGTGTGAGCATGCATGCGCGCGCGATGTGTATGTGTGTGTGTGTGTAGCGCGCGCGCGCGAGTGTGTGCTTAGTGTCATAAAATAATTATTTAGTTTAGTATACACATTTTTTTTTTTTTTTTTTTTTTTTTAAAGGCTTATATTGTTTTATTTTGTTTATTGTGATTTGTGTACGCACGTATTAATTGGTGCATTCCTTCCGGTTACTTGTTTACATTTTTATTAGTTTTTGTGAGTGTGATGTGTAATGAGAGAGTGACAGTGCTTGGTGAATGAGGGTGGATGTCTTTGTGAGTGAAAATCATGTTATTTTGTTACTTTATTTCTTTGTATTCAAATGTTGGTAGTATGACTTTCTTGCTGATTTTAATTAATGTTTTCCATCTTTCATTGTTGCTTTTGTAACGTGCAACGAGCATACTACTATATGGAGTTTTAGCACTATATGAATTATTATTATTTTGATTATTTATTATTATTATTATTATTATTATTATTGCTACTATTATTATTATAGGATTGGGTTTCATCTTGTTATGCATAAGTGTTTACTCCAAAATGCGTGCATGTTAAAGATGAGTATGTAGAATAGGATTTGGTTTTATTCTGTCATGTGTATGTGCTTACATTTAAGCTTGATGTATTTTTAAGATTAGTATGTAAAATGGGCTTAGGCTTGATTCTATTATGTGTATCGGCATTAAATTCAAAATGTGTACATGTTACGAGTATGTAAAATAAGGATTAGTTTTAATTTTGTGATGAGTTAAGTTTTACTTATGTGCGTGTTAAAGATGAGGACTAGAAAGTAGGTTCAGGCTTGATTTCGTTATGAGCAGTATTTACTTTTTAATATGTGTATTCGCTTGCAAATAATATGACTAGGTTTGCTTTTGTTATGAGTGTGTGTTTACTTTTTAATATGTTCATGCTAAAAATGAATAATGGAATGTAGGAATAGGTTTCATGTTGCCATGGGTACATGTATTTACATTTTTAAATTGTGCATGCTAAGATGAGTAGGTAAAGTAATACTATGTTTGACTTATTATATGCATGGGTTTCTTCAAATAAGTACATTTTAATGATGAAGTATGACTGAGGTATTTTTTGTTTGTGCACTTCTCTATTTTGAATGTTTAAAGATGAGTGTGAAAAGTAGGATTGGGTTTTATTTTCCCGTGCGTATGCGCTTACTTCACACATTTTGAATGTTAATAATTAGTATAGTTAATAATAATAGGTTTGATTTTGTTATTGATGTGTTACAATATAGGGATGTTTTTTTTGCATGCTTTATATTACTTTGTATGTGTTTATTTTCGTTTTTCATTTTCTACTTTTATATATGTATTTTGTCCAGAGGGCTGGATGTAAAAAAGCATGTTATTGCTTACTCTATTACCCTCTATAAATAAAAGTCAATCAATCAATCAATCAATCTCTCTCTCTCTCTCTCTCTCTCTCTCTCTCTCTCTCTCTCTCTCTCTCTCTCTTTCTCTCTCTCTATCTCAGTCTCTCACGCGACAAAAATAGATCAGTTCGCCTTATGTGTGCGTGTGTATCTCTTATCATTTCTAGCGACGAAAGCCATGTTTCTTCCAAGCTGCTTAAAGACCCACCAGATCACGTATCAAAATCACGGGTTTTCCCTCGTATAACTGGAACAAATCTTGGTTTGACCAAGTCTGACTCCGATATAAACGGCCCCCAATTCAAACCGAAACATCAGTTTAAAGAGCAGCCTCAATTTCAAGTTGGGAAATTTGTATGTGGGTCACAGTATCCCAGAAAAAAACCAAGGGACTTAATCGTGGTGCGCCACTGGCTGGGTCTTTAAACATCAGCCCACACTGCCAACAAAGAAAATCAAGTCACTTCAACATTTTGGCCATGATGTACCTTACCCCCCCCCCCCCCTCCCTCCCCTCCCTCTCAAAATTTCGCATTGAATATTTTCCACTGAGAAGCAATGTTCTGCCTTCTTTTTTTGGGGGGGGGGGGGGAGAGGGATAGAGTTGGGATCAGCCTAGGGTTGTTTTATAAAACTTAAGGAAGCAGACTTTGAGGTTGCGGGTCGTAAACATGAGGGACGTGGCTAAATTACAAGACTGCAACAAAAGCTGTTCTATGTTTTGATGACACTTCCAGAGAAAGTCAAATCACCCTTACTATGCTTAGCACCAGCACCAGATGTTAAAGGCTGAGTTTATGCCTTACGTCTTCTCGAAAAGATGTTAAAGACCCCACGGCTCGTTTTAAAGATCCAATTAAGTTGCAACGCTGACGTCACGGGTCCTAATTACGCTCCGTGACGGTGAACTGGCAAATCAGCGGCGGTGTCGACGTCATTGTCGATGATTAGCAAGTTCTCTTTGACGTCATAGTAACTGTTTGGGAGTCGACGGAAAAGATAGATCGTAGTAACGGATGTAACGGTAGGAGGCTTAGGGGGTAATTTGAGCACGATTGCCTAGTAGAGTACCTATATTTACTCTACGACTGCATGCAGACGAGAAAGTTCACTTTTTTTGGCACTCCCTCTTCTAACAGAACAATGGTAGTATATTAGAATGGGAACGAGGACTGTTCGTTGTCTGTCCGTATGTGTGTGTGTGTGTTTGTGTGTGTGTGTGTGTGTGTGTGTGTGTGACCTTATATGTATGTCTTTATGAACAAATTATACCACAACACACTACCAACCCTCCATGCACTGTACAAATGTGGCTTGAAAACGCTTTATAGCTTTAAATGCCACTGTTAATAGTGGTGGATCCATAAAGGATGCCGGTGGTTCTACCCATAATGGAGATAATATTTGATCAAAGAAACCACAAACACCACTAACTGTATATATTTTTTGAAGGTAGCTCTGTGCTGTGAAAAGAATAAGATAAAAGTAAAAGTAAAAGATTGTGCTGGTTATTTTTTGAAGGTAGCTCTGTGCTGTGAAAAGAATAAGATAAAAGTAAAAGTAAAAGATTGTGATCTTTTACTTTTACTTTTATCTTATTCTTTTCACAGCACAGAGCTACCTTCACAAAATATATACAGTTAGTGGTGTTTGTGGTTTCTTTGATCAAATCTTATATGTATGTCTGCGACCGAAATGTGTTCAAGTACATAGCGTCTAAACCACTGAACCAATTATAACAAAACTTGGTACAGCGGTTCCTTAGACCTTGCAGATGCTGCACACGATGTCAGATTCACAAAATGACAAGCCGTACCAACGTAATCCCAGTGAGTAATTTTTTTAATATTAAAAAAAGACTGATTTATATGATGATGAAATTCTGCTTAACGTCTTCCGGTCTGGAACATACACATATGGGACATTAGTAGATATAAAGATGGTGGGAACGATTACACTGATCATGATGGTGAAATTCTGCTTAACGTCCTTCGGTCTGGAACAGACACGTAAGGGACATTAGTAGATATAAAGATGGTGGTAACGATCCTGGAGGCAATGCCCAGAAGCTAGCAAAGTACAAACAACAACCACATTGAGACAGACCAAGGTTCATCCTAAAAAAACAAGGATGACCCAGGACTGCCTGTATGACCATCACTCACACAGTACACAACAACAGTGGTGGAGAGAATGGTGTACAGAAAGGATGACCCAGGACTGCCTATATGACCACCACCCACACAGTACACAACAACAGTGATGGAGAGAATGGTGTACAGAAAGGATGACCCAGGACTGCCTATATGACCACCACCCACACAGTACACAACAACAGTGGTGGAGAGAATGGTGTACAGAAAGGATGACCCAGGACTGCCTATATGACCACCACCCACACAGTACACAACAACAGTGATGGAGAGAATGGTGTACAGAAAGGATGACCCAGGACTGCCTGTATGACCACCACCCACACACGGTACACAACAACAGTGATGGAGAGAATGGTGTACAGAAAGGATGACCCAGGACTGCCTATATGACCACCACCCACACAGTACACAACAACAGTGATGGAGAGAATGGTGTACAGAAAGGATGACCCAGGACTGCCTGTATGACAATCACTCACACGGTACACAACAACAGTGATGGAGAGAATTGTGTACAGAAAGGGTGACCCAGGACTGCCTGTATGACCATCACTCACACAGCACACAACAACAGTGGTGGAGAGAATGGTGTACTGAAAGGATGACCCAGGACTGCCTGTATGACCATCACTCACACAGCACACAACAACAGTGGTGGAGAGAATTAGTGCACAAACAAGGATGACCCAGGACTGCCTGTATGACCATCACCCACACAGTACACAACAACAGTGGTGGAGAGAATTAGTGCACAAACAAGGATGACCCAGGACTGCCTGTATGACCACCACCCACACAGTACACAACAACAGTGGTGGAGAGAATTAGTGCACAAACAAGGATGACCCAGGACTGCCTATATGACCATCACCACACAGTACACAACAACAGTGGTGGAGAGAATTAGTGCACAAACAAGGATGACCCAGGACTGCCTGTATGACCACCACCCACACAGTACACAACAACAGTGGTGGAGAGAATTAGTGCACAAACAAGGATGACCCAGGACTGCCTGTATGACCATCACTTACACAGTACACAACAACAGTGGTGGAGAGAATTAGTGCACAAACAAATCAACATTGATTCAAGAATGGCCATAGCCTTCTAGTCTTGAATTATGTTACACTTATAATGATTTTATTTGATATAGCGCTATCAATCCACACTATCAGTATGCTCTGTGCGCTTTACAAATTGAAATATAAATAAAACATCATACTAAAATAAGAAAATAACGAATAGTATACACTTGATAAGACAATACAAGATAACATGGTCCACATACTACAACCGGCAACACATTCATACGATAACAACAGATTAAAACTTACTTACTAAAACATGATAGGCATATGACATACACTTCGTAATACCACACATGAAAACGTAAGATAATCTGATTTACAAACTTACAATAGACTACACATTCGGAGATAGTTACATATTGCGTGTTAAAACATAACTATATAAAGCATTTTTAATAGGATCATACATAAAGCAATATACATGTAAAATGATGCACATACCCACAATAGACAAGACATTCCTAAGATAACAGATTAAGACGAGCCGACTAAAAACAATATAAGAACGCAAGATTACACTCCCACACCAACAGATGCGGGCATACACATATACTCCCAATACAAACATATATGCGCGCCCTGCACACACACACACACTTGAACAACACCCAACACAGACCAAACCGGTATATCTCAATAGAAGTTGGGTTAAGCAAATATAGAAATAGAGAGGCAAGGAGAGAGGATGATATAGTAATGTGGTGCCGTAAATAACTTCGGTGAAGGGAGTTAATTAGAGAGTTACTTCTCTTTACTTTAATGATCCTATCTCCTCGCCTCACTATTTCTATCTAGGAATAAAGAAGGTT
>JAGGCT020003818.1:0-11318 GCA_017654935.2 Phymorhynchus buccinoides
AGCATTTATATCAATGAATGTTGCAGTTAAAATAATTCTAGATTCATACTATGAAGGACAGTATGATATAGAGCTGGTACCACGCTAGCCTATATTGCTTCTAGTTATTAGTTGACATAAGAAGCATTTTATCAAAAGTATGTAAAATATGTGGAGAAAAATCATTGGTTCACTGACACTTTAGCTAAGCACTTCATGTACGCATTAGGCATGTGTCATTAACCTTTTATCCCGGATCGATGCTTTTGACTACACCAGACAGCGATGGCGGGGGTCCTCCCAGCTACGACCTCCCTACTCAGCAAGAGAGGGTGCGAATTGCCTGTAGGTGTTTTTGATCCTGTCGCGATGGCGGGGGTCTTCCGCTCGACGCTCAGTGGCTAGCTTGTCTCAATTGAGTGGTAGCTACCTATGTGTTTTATGCCCATAGTCCGGTAATGGCGGGGGTCTCCGTCGGCACGACCCCTGCTCCAATGAACTGCATGTCGCTTTAAAGTAGGGTCATGGGAGATCTGCGGCCCGTCATCGGTCGACCGGTATATCAAATGGTCGTCGTCATTATTAGCGTCATTTAGAATTTTATGGTCAGACTTAATGAAATTAAACAGCTTAGACTTTTACGTTTTTGAGCAAGTGCTGAATTTCATTGGAGGATTGGGCGTAAATAGTTTTAGTAGAATATAACATTGTTTTGTGTGTCATTAGGGTCATGTGGCGACCCAGGAAGTGCCGTACAGGTGAAGAGTTATGGAAGCCGAAAGAAACTAGGGCTTCTAGTGCATGGGAGCATTATAACAACTTAAACGCGCAGAAATGCAGTCAGATTGAAAAAATGAAACGACTTTATAGTGCTTAATATTTCACCAGGTTTATTTAACAACTTTGTCTGGGAATCTAGCAGAGGAGAGTGCCGTATCTTGTCCAAATGTTCGAGGAGGCTACTTTCGTGGAGCTAGAAATATAAAAAATAACTATGTCCTTATTAGGCAAATCACAAGGTTTCAACAGGTGAGGGAATTTTCTTGTTATCCTGCAGGAGCAGGCATCAGAGATAGTTCTGAAGTCCTAAATCTCCTTCTGAAAAGCGCGCGGTAATAGGTCCATCAAGGTCCCCAGACTATAGTTAGGGACTAATCAGCTGAAATGAGCTTGCGCTAAGCACCAGCCAAAAAGGCTAATATAGTTATATATAGTGAGAAATGCACTTCAAAATCTATTCTAGACTACAAAGGATAACACTGAATAAAAAGGCAAAAGCCTCTGACAAGTAGAATACGCAATCCTCTGTCAGAAATTCTTATCCTCTTGTAAATCCTGCTGATGCTCTGACATATCTGATGCCCTGATGAGTAGAAATGGGCTTATGTTTGTGATAGCTTCAGACATGAAACGCAAGCATTTATATGTTTCGGTGTGTTTGTAGTTAAGTTATGCGGGTATGGTCATGTTTGATGTGATGTGGATTTGTGGTACACAATGCAGACGCGCACATTCAGACTTGGCTATTAATTTTAAAGACAGTTTAAGAGAGCTCTCAAACTCAAACTTGTCGTTTTCATTAGTGCATCTGTCCCCATTCCCTTCATTTTAGAAAGCTTATGAAAAACAATCACCAGCCATCGGTTGGGATTTAGCGGGGGTTGTCCTAACTAATGTGAATGATTTTTTAATCCAAGAGGATAACAGATCGTTATGACATGATTCTAGTACCTTTAAGCTTTAAGTAGCCTATATTTACGGACTTATAAATATATAGGCGCCCGCCCAACTTTAAAGCTCAAAATTCAGTATTTTGTTACTTCAACTTCTTACTATAATTATCAGTCACATATAAGGGGCGTAGGGGAGCTGTGGGGATAAGTATGGCCTTATAGTCTCGATAAATACAGGTAGCTAACTTCTGGGTGCTTCTACAAAATCCTGAATGCAATGCCTGAAATGCTAGGTACGGCGTGTCACGTACAGAGTCACTGCTGTCCCCGGCGGGGACAGGAGGTAGCATCCCTGTTGGCGAGTTGAGGGGGTGACAAACCCGGCCCCCCACTATATTCATGGTCTCTAAACAAGTAAATAGCTAAGGCATCACTATGGGCACTGACAGATGGTGCTATGGACAAAATTTGGGAAACTTACAAAGGGGGGACGGTTCTTTATTAAATACACGCAAAGTTCAGGCTTAGAGGTCATTGGCAATAAAATAAGAAAAAATACAAAAAAAAAAAAAAAAAAAAAAAAAAAGAAGAACAAAAAAAAAACCAAAAAAAAAAAAAAAAAAAAACCTGATTCATGCACATAGCGTGAATAAGAAGCACTTGCGCATGTATCCAGCGTTGACCTTCAGTAAATGCAGACTCCCATCACTACGGGGGCATTCACCAGCTTCATCTGTTGGCCTATCCAGCCTCCTTCTCGATTCCCCATGCATCGCCACACATCTTGTTCATCTGTCTATTCTTCATGGCGTAAATGTTCCAGGCAGTAGTTAGATGAGATGTAAGAATACCTTCACAACACGAATCTCATGCAGTCGGAAGAAGAACAGTACGCTCAGCTGCACGTAATATCGTTTCTTTTCTCTGTAGTTTTGTCTGGATTTTTTTCTGACCTCATATTCGCCGTCGACTACGATGTCGTAGCCTCCTTATTCGCCGGCGACCAGCAGTCTTTTTTTTATTAATGGTTTTTTTTTTTTTTTTGGGCATATGTGCCGGGACATGGCAGCTTGGGCGTGGATGGGGCGCGCAGGTTGGCGTCTTCAAACATGCGCACAGGACATCTCCGGCTGGTGGGTCTGGTGGGTGTGGACTAAAGGAGTGCTATGAAATAAAATGATTCTGTGACATAATATGCGACAAATGTCGAGTTGCTGAGTATGGTCAAGTTCGCACTATAGATATTTATTCATGATATCACTAGGCTAAACCTCCTATTTTAGACCTCTGCTGTTAATCGCGACTCATACCTCTCATTTGATGACCGTAATTTGTGGCATCGGATGCCTTTTACTATGTAACTATCCTCTCTTACGACCGACTTCCTCTGAAATACGCAACTTACAACGGCGCCTTTTTGTTGGTTTTTAGCGACCGTTGTTGTCGTTTTGTTTTGCCGTTTTCTGCATATACTTCGGAGTCAAAGGGATAACAACGGGCACGGTCAAGCTCACTCAATGGCCTGAAAGCGGAGTCACTGTTCACCGGTGTTGTAGAAAAGATGGCGGTAAGCGTAAGGAAATGTAGCTACGAAAAGCCACTGTACTTTGCAGAAACTACTGACTTTGGTATCGAGAGGTGGAGGTGATTATTAGTCAGGTAGAGTGGCGAAGTGAAACTGTAATACATCGATTTGCACTAATGCCTATGGAGTTGGGATAAGCGCGCTCAAATCCAGTTTTGAATATGTCATTGTTATGTGTGCTATGAGAAGGAAGTAGGAAGTCTGAGTGGCTGAATTTTCCTTTCTACGGTTGGGCAAATAGTGAAAACGCTCCGTGCATAACGCTCGGCTTGCGCATTTAGATCCTAAAAGATTTTTTTTTTTTTTTTTTTTATTTTTGGAACGGACATTTTGGAGTCTTAATAGTAGGTTTGTCTGTATTTATGAGTAGAACTTCTAAGTGTTTTGCCTGGGGCATAGCCTAGCCTAACGCAAGAATCATCCCATCTCTTCTACATTCAATCTCAAAACACTCCATCAAATGCTACACATTGACCACAACAGGTGAAGATGGAAACGAATGCGTAATGTAGAAAAACTACGTAAATGTCGTCTATAAAAAGGACTTTTTACAAGGCTGTAAACAAGATGGATTGAACGAAGAATTGTGAACTGAAAAAATAGCAAGAAATCTCTGAACATGATGAATAAAGACTTGGCTACCTCTATGCTCTTTTTAGATTATTGGACTCTGTGTACTGAATGATTTTCGATGTCAGAACAACAAAAGTCTCTAAACAAGTACCAGTAATTGACGAGTAAAAGCACAAACTTTAGCCAAAGAATTCAACTAATTGTTCTAGTCCCAGTTAGGGTTTGTTAAATGAGATCTTTATTCTATGATTTTTATAGTAGCTGAATGCCATGTGTACAGCTTTATTCTTTCGGTGGAAGACTGTGACTCTCTAACTAGGGGCAGAGGCTTCAGTATTGTCAAGCGGGCCGCTGGTGCATGGACTCTCCGTATGGACCGTGATTTGACCGCCTCATTTTGTGCGGTGCCTAGGGGCCGTGAAGTTTGCTATAAATTGTAAGTGCAATACTGTCGCTGACACATTAGCAGGCTCATTATTATTGGAACTGCCCATCATATTCTGTACCTGGGTCCTATGACCCATGAAGTTTGAAACTAGATCTGTTCAGACTCTGTGGGTCATAAATAATATTGCAGCTGGCTCTAGTGTCTGGGGGCGGCTGGCTCAATGGGATTGTTGGCCTTTGCAAGACCTTCTCCAATGCGCTATGACTTCTCGTCCTGCAAATCCTTTTGGCTGAGCATGGGGATTACCCTGGGCTAAGGTATAGCCTGCTCACTATAAAGCAAATTGTAGGCCGCAGCCCGTCGGGAATAGGGCACTGCCCCCTCTGGGCTATTGGGCCGAGTCATTGTCGTAGGTAAACGCTAGGAACACGGCTACGACAATGTTCTAGTATCTTTGCTCAATTCCTTTAACACTACAATAAGTTTCCCCTTGAGATTTATTCAAATGTAATGAATCTGCGAATTGCAAATTGGGAGTCCCACCAACACTAAAATAGTAAGAATGCGGCTTATATAGTGTAATCGCTGCTATATTAAACTCGATTCTTCCAATCAAGACCCCTCTAAAGTATGTATGAGCGCAAAAAATTGTCATCGACCCACCGTCCATTCTATGATACTGAAGCTATTGTACCTTTGTTTGGCGAGTGATTGCTTCAAGGTGTGGTCTCTTTTCGCGAGGTTCCATGTAGCTTAATACCTGTGATGCTTTAACCCTTTCACGTCCTTATGTCGGCATTATGCACGTCACAATGCTTTAACGCCTTTCCTCGCCAATGTGCGCTATTTTAGTCACCACAATGATTTAACACGCCATGTCAAGGAAAGGCCTTCAAACCAGGCTCTGTTGATTCAAAGAGGCCCATTATTCATAACTTGGGGAGGTAGGGGGGGAGGGTAGGATAGGACATTACTTTTAAATATGTCAGCAGAGTGAATCCCCTAATATTGGGCAGCGATGTTTTCTTGTACCCAGGTAATGTTTACTTTAGTGTGACTTGCTGAATGGCTGGCGTCGAAAGGTCAACTGCCCATGTGACTTAAAAGGCTTTAAAAAGAAAAGAAAGAAAAAAAATTCAATAAGGGCCTGTTATCCGAAGACTCCTATTTTCTGTTTTTTGAGATAGGATACGGCTAATGTTATATCATATAATACATTTTTTTTTAATACATGAGGATATCTGGCCTTAGTATTGGAGATCATTTTTATTTCTCCTACCAATAGGTTTAGATGTATTTTTTGGGTTGAATAAAAATGGCTGGCGTGAAAGTGTTAATTATGCATTGTAACTTATTGTCTACGGACTAGGTTACATATATTCGATGGCTTAGAGTGCAAACGGACTATCTTTAGATAGTGCTCATTGACTTATTAATATTATTGATGTTTATTGGGCTTAAAAGATCTAAGATTAACTATAGACTTGTATTATAAAAGATCTGCTAATTAATATAAAATGGGGATTTATGCTTTTATATTTTTGCTGGGCTAGTGGATTTTTTTCAGTTAATTAGTTTTCACCAATATGTTCATAATACAGGCAATGGACTATCTAACAGATAGTCCGTTTTGATTCCAAGCCATCAATATTATTATTAATATTATACTGAGTCTGTGGAACCCTTGGCTACCATGAGTAGCATAGGTTAAAGACTCAGCGCTTGCGCGCTTCGACTTCTCGCGCTTGCGCCGGCTCCGCTAACTCGGGACGCGCGGCCTTTTTGACTCTCCCTTTCCTTTGATAGTACTCAGCGGGCTTGGCCGCACTTCGATCCTTGCGCTTCGCGCGTCGGTTCAGACTTCTAGCGCTTTGCGCTTGCGTCCTTGGGCGGAGGTTTTCGCGTAAAAGTAAGGACGCATGACCTTTCGGAGGGTGGCCAATAGGATGCTTATGCTCTGAATGTATGTTATTGGGGGAGGTGGTTTTTGGTGTCAAAAAATTTAAATCCGTTGAAGAACTGTGGCCGTGCATAAGGGAGACAAACAAACACCTACACAAAAACCTTTCGAATATAATACCGAAAAAGATTATCATCTCGTTGGTCTTAGTACTCTTATCTCTCGGCGGCACACCAAACACTCAGAGAGGGTTGAAGGACTAGTGTACCTAGGCGTCTGTAAAGCCATGATGCGCATGCGGTCTCTGGCCGAGGCGTAAGTACGCCATTCTGGTAAGCACGGCTGCTAAGGCAATCTCTCGGCACCTGGCGATACGCACACACTAATCCACCACGCGCACGGCATTGCACACCGCACGACACCGCTACACACACACAGGCACGACCTAACATGATTAACTCTTGTAAGTTGTCCTCAATGCAAAAAGAAAGATGCAGACTACTTTTACAATTGCAATGCCATATGTATTATTTATTCTCAATTCTCAAATAATATTATGATCCCCTACCTTCTTTAGTTTATCTGTCCACTCCCTTTCTCATATGGATTACTTGCATCAACTTCTTTCCTACTTAATACTTAGGCAATATTTTCCTACTACAACATCAACAGTAAAATTATAAGAAAAACAAAGCCTGAAATCGCTGGCCACCATAATGAGAATGAGAATCAGCAGGTGACGAAACGGTATGGGAGAGCAAGTTTTATAGAGAGATAGAGAGTAGGAGAGAGAGCGAGTAGATTTCGAGGATAGATAGTAGAGACGTGAATGATAAAGAGCGAGAATGAGAGAAAAAAAAGAGATATACATGAGAGAGAGAGAGAATGAAGCCAGAAAGTGACAGAGCGATAGCTCAGGTAGAAACACAATCACGCTGAACCTAACAGGACTAGACTGACGACAGAGACGAGACAAACATTACAGACTACACTAGCCATTACAGACAGACAGTACAGAGTGCGTCTACAGACTGGATGGATTTATGACCTACGATATTCTGGAGATAGGGCCATTTTTCCCTGCATCAGCAGGTTGGAGTACCCCTGGTACTTTCCTGATCTACATCAGGGCCACAGGGCCTCCGGCCGGGTCTATAAGCCGTCGCTTTTTTTCCGCCGCGTCCCGCTCGACGTTTTTTGATCTGTCGCGGGGATCCTCCTCCCAACGAACCGACCCCCTATGTCGACCTGAGACAAGCGCCTTCAGCAATCATGTTCAATCCTGCATACAATTCTCTTTCTAAACTTATTCACTTCAAGCGAGAAAGCTGCCTAGTCGAACCCTGTTGCAGTTTTGCCATAGGAGACAACAGCAACTCTTATACAAAAAACAAACAGGGACAGAGACTTACTTTCCGAGTCGGTCAAATCATCGCAAAATCATGCTCTGTCAAAATACATTTCCTTCACTACTAAGTCAAACATCTCATCTGGGAACTCTGGATATATTGGGGTACGTCTTTTGCTTGCTAACATGCTTCGTATTCTATATTAACTTCGAGATCTTTTGTTGTCTACACGTGAACCTAGACAGTTCAGTAACCTACAGAAAGAATAAATTTCAAGAGTGCCGTGTTTTTTATGGGCGTTCCTGTGTCTAATACCAAAAATAGTAATGGATTCAGCTAACAGATAAATAAGGTGACTTTTTTACAAAATTTCGATTTCGGGGTACTCTGTTCTCCGAGGTAACACTAAACGATAAGTTGGATTCCAGGCCACTATTACAGATAATTGAGGGATTCCAGGGACGCTAAATAGATTAAGTGGAACGTTCCAAGATGGACAGAGGGAGACTAAACAGATACGGTGGATTCCAGGGGACACTAAACAGATAAGTGGATTCCAGGGCTTACAGGTGCCCATTTTAAGCATGTTACAGGGGACAAATACCCCTTAGAAGGGGATGGTAGCAGCCTGCTATTTATATTTTTTTACACTGAGCATTGTCCACATGACCAGGTGTCCGCCGAATGCTAAGAAGATAGAGTTAGATAAGACAGGCAGAGGTGCAAGGACAATCAGGCTGATTTGCTTTTCATCGATAGTAGCAATATTGACCTTCTTGGTTTCTTATTTCAGCTTTAGTTACGATGGTGTGCAATGATGGACTTTGCTCCTTAACCGCTTTCATATAGAAGACCATTTTTTTCAGTTGAAAAAGGAGAAAAAAAAAAAAGAAAAAAAAAAAAAAGAAAAAAAAAAAAAAAAACAACAAACAAAAAAACACAAAACCCCCCACTTTTGTCAGGCTTTCCTTTATAGTTTATTTTGAATCGAGAAACTACATCTCTTTCGTTTCTTCTTCCTATTGGTGGTAAGGTTTAATCCTGCCCCACTCCCAAAGATCTTCATTTGGACTGAAAATTGCGCACAGCCTCTCTCTTATGCTATGTGAGTTCGGATCATTCCATTCCAACTACACAACATGCGGCCTACTCACACTACCACATAGTGGAAACCAGTCTCAAGGTGTCCCCATTGGGGGTCTATGAAGCACTAAAAATTTCTAAATGAGACCCCTCTAAAAGAATGTGGTAGGGGGTCCCAGTGATGCACTAGAAAAATTCTTTTTTAGAATTTGCAATGCCGCTGGACGCCTCTATCCCCCTCTAGCACCCTCTATATAGGCCTGCTGCAACTAGGGTTTCTTTATCAATATATAATATCTAACAACCCTTGCGAAAGCACCATTTAGTGGGCACATCAATTAGAGGTTATTGCGAAGAGAAGTCTAGGCGCCCATATAGTTTGCGTTCAGTGTCACAACCATTCCTCCCCCATCGGCTCACCAAGGGCATTCCTCTTGTCAAAGGTGCTTGCTTTGCGTAGGACAATAAGTGCAGGGAGTCCCCTGGGACCGCCTGTTTTTGCGGGAGCAATTGGGAAGTGATCGATACTGGCAGATATGGGCTTCAACATGCGTGCAAGAATCCTTTGTGGCCAATTGTTCTCTTTCGACAACTCACACAAGAACCCTCGGTTTTAAGTCTCATCCAAAGCACTTTTCCCCCAACTGACGTCAGGTACCTATTTACACCTGGGTGGAGTGAGGAAAATAGGAGTAAAGTGACTTTCCCAAGGACACACCACTGCGACCCAAGCTGCATTTAAACCCGCACACTCGCAGACCTGACGGATTATGAGCCAGCGACTTAACCAACTGAGCTATGTACTATGTAGTGGCTTCCTAAAAATAATAATAAGCTGATAAGATCAATGTATTTTTTTGTCAATTACAAAATAACCGCCCTTACCTTTAGAATCCTTTTTTTGTTGTTAATTCACAGTCCTATCTGATTAACTCATCTGATGAAGTACAGAAGTTGCGCAAAAAAGGCCTAGTGATTTTTCCTGTATGCTCCTGTGAATTACCCTTGTTTCTAAATCTTTATTTCTCTTGTTTTATTCTCCACAGCGTTGCTGCAACACTCAGACCATGTACAGGGATATTAACTCTTCCTAGTCGAATTTTTTGTCAACAAAATAATGCATTTTCTTATTATTTCGTATATTTAACGCATCCTTGATAAGGAATAGGGTTAGGGATAAGGTTAGGAACATGTCAGAGGTTAATATTACATGTGTGCATGTGGTGACCAAAGCGTTTGCCTGCAATTCCCATCATAGCCCTTGCTAAAATGGTCAATTTAAGAGCAAAAGGAGCATGAGAAGTCTTATCTTCAGGCAGACGACCACTGCCTGACTCCCTGAGCCGACATCAAATTGCCTGAATTCAGGCTTCAAGACATACCCACACGCACTCCTGATATTAGGTAGTTTTTTGAAGACATTTGGCGCACAATTTTATGCGTCCTATGGGAGCGCCATACCCGTAGCCTGGAGAATGTGCAGTGTTCCCCATGCTTCCAAATTTCAAAATAAAAACCTCACTTAAAACTTCAGAACTTTGCGTCGAAGTTTTCGCAATCCAACAAAGCAGCACCATTTATCTTGCTTCCAAGAAACGCGCGGGATAGACTTGGCAGCAGTTCACGTGTGAGCAGCATGGATGGCGAGAAACAAAGGGAAATTACTTTGTGGTTCATGATAGTTTTTTTTTTTTTTTTTTTTTTGTGTAGTCTGCCTTCAAGCATGGTATAGTAGTGAAAGAATAGGCCCATTATATTTTGTTGATCGTTTCCCGCAAGCCGAAATGGCTTTGACATTCTGATCGCGGCGAACATGTTTGTGGAAGCAATTGGCTGAGAGAAAAACTTGTACGTTACAATGACGTATTGACTGAAAAATTTATACGTCAAATCTTGAAACTTTGTACGTAATTGACGTGCAGATCTGCGTAATCGGGAACACTGATGAGAGATACGGGCCCATACCCGAGCCTCTGCCTTTATTCTCTCTAAATGAGAAAATTTGCAATCCATTTACACAACCCAATATTCACATCCATACTAATGAGCTTCTGAGTAAGTTGAGAGGGGACAATAGTATTAAATGCAGAACTGAAATCAATGAAAATAATGCGGGCATAGGTATTAGCTTTCTCTGAATGTTGGATAACAAAATGAAGACCAAGACTCTTGGCAAGAGACACAGCATCCTCAGATCAACAGATCTATTTCAGTATTTGCCTGATATATATAATGACTGTGCCAAAAGGTGGGCATGAAAAGTGGACATAGAGGGTACAAAATGAAACTAATAAAACAATTTAAATACATGCATATTTAGAAATGATATAAATGAGGCAAAACATGTGCAAAGTGGCAGGACAATTTTTTAACCGATTTCTGAGAAAATAGTGATAATGTGGTGTCCTCCACCTGATGACAAACATCAATGATTACATCACAACCATGGTGTTATGTCACAGTATTTTTTCTCAGAGCTCCCAGCAAATCATTTGTGTTTAAGTTTGTTTTTTCATTTTTTGCTATTAGTCTGTGACATTTCCCTGTTGAAATTTGTTGTTAGTATGATGATTATTATGGGTCGTTTGAGGTACAAATGACCTTTGGTCATCACTTTACATTTGAAAGTTGTATCAAATACACTAATTCTGTCTTTAGTACTTTAGATGCCATAAAAAAAAAAACCAATTAAAACTTAACTGAATATTCTAACCAAACCTACAATATAAATTGATTCATGTCATTATTTTTGTTTTATTACAACAATGTGTGAAAATGTATGACAAGC
>JAGGCT020000381.1:0-7500 GCA_017654935.2 Phymorhynchus buccinoides
CTTCTGAGGATTGTAAGGTTTTGTGTCTTCCTTCCCTGGCCTAGTCTGTGCCCACCACACCTGTCTCTCTATTGTTGGGAAAGCTCTAGAAAAACTCAATCAACGAAACGTCCAAGGGATGGGTCCTTTGTTTAGACTGCTCCTTCCCACAACCACCCCCCTCCATCCCTCTTTCTGCCCCCCCCTCCCTCTCTCTCTCTCTATCTCTCTCTCTCAATTTCCAACAAGTCTTAATTTCCATGAAAACCTATCAGCTTCAAAAGATGGAAATTAAAGACCCAGCACGTCACGTGTCAAGATCACGATTTTCACGTGTTTTCCCTCTTATCCCATGTGAAATTAATTGTACCATCACGTCATCAAGATCCGATTTTCACGAAATACTCTTATAGCATAAGAAAAGTGTGCCTACCCTTTTTCCAAGTCGTGCGCGCCTCGCTATATGACATCATATCTATTTCTAGACATGTCATAATTGAAACGTATCACGCGACCGGCTTTTCGTTAATCTAGGAACTGTGAACCCCCTCAAATCTCAGGCCAATTAGTGAGCATATAATAAACTTATAATTTAAACATTTTATCAAATTTGCTTGTCAAATTCCAATAATAAAAGCTTATTGTAGCCATGCCAATCAAACCATTAGATTGTTAATTAAGACATTGAATGGCTGATTTCTCCTAAAATGTGGCAATCTAACCGGCCAAGTTATGTCACCTTATTTTTATAAAAACCTAATTATCAAGTCAATCCTTTCATAATCTTGTTAATAGAGAGAATCAATGTCCTACAAACAAAGTAGCTACTACTATTTGAAAGTTAAAAACAGAACATTTGACGAAAGCTACACCGAATGTGTCAACGTCACAATCCGTCTGACCAATGGTGTGGACTCAGTCCAAAAACCGGGTTTTCGGCTAGATTATTTTTGTTACTGGACATTGAATGCATAATTATATTTTAACTGTGTCATCTAACATAGTCACATAGTACAAAGCCTATGTACAGAAAGGTCTTATTTTAGTGTATGCTAATCCATTATGAAAGATCGGTGTAATGTGGTATGAGTTTAGATAAATTAATTATTTAGTAGCTTGAACCTGTTTCAGTGGGCAGAGAGAAAATACAATGTTTTTCATAATTATTATAATATATAGTTAGATTTCCTTATTATATTAGTAGTCAGAGAGAATAGAGCTTAGTTCATCCTCTTTCTTCTCATAAGCAACATGCCAGGGTTTAGTGATTAGTGGCATAGATATCTGTGTTGGACTAAACCAAACAAAGACAGATCTGGTCACTCTCGCCACCCACAGAGCCATTCTGGCTGAGTCCAGTGACTGCTGTCCTTGCGGTCCGGCTCTCGAGCATATATATAAAAAGTGCCCAAAATCTGGGTTCACACTTTTTCAATCAACAATTGCGGTGGAACCAAGGTCAGGCCTATGCCTATGAACACTGATGCTGGGTGCACTACTGTAAGTACTGAGAGTTGAACTATGCTTTGATTTATTTTTATGTTTGTTAACAGCAGGAAGTCCAACTTTGTTTACTTTTTATCGAACTTATGACGTTAAGTTTGCCACACAAAAGACACTGCTGTTAACGGTTGTTTAGGCACTGCCGTTAAACACTGCAGCTTAGACACTGCCATTTTGACACTGCTGTTAACGGTTGCTTAGACACTGCCGTTTCAACACTGCTGTTAACGGTTGTTTAGGCATTGCCGTTGTACACTGCTAGTCCGGTCACTGAACCATTCCGGTCACTGACAAACCCCGTCAGTTCATTCATAAATATAACGGCACTAGGCCAAAGTTTATGTTCAGAGACTGAAAATTAGAACATTCCGATCGTTCTGGTCTATCCTCACACCCACTCGTGTGTGACGTCAGTTTACTATGTGTAAGCAATGAAAGGGCACTTCGCCTACATTATATTGTTTAAAGGCCTAACTTGCTCATTTTTACGTTATTAATACTATTGCCTACATTATATTGTTTAAAAGCCTAACTTGCTCTTTTCCATGTTATTAATATTATTGATCTAGGCTTATACCATGCTATGGTGTAGGCCTACTTGGCAACAGTTTCATTCATAGGCCTAGGTGTGTGTGCTAGGCCTAGTATGGTGTTGTGTTAATACTGATACTATAGTAGTATTAACAAGGCATTCCTTTTTGGTTGAGTTTCTTGCTACTTCAATACTAAACTCTCAATAGGCCTACATTTGTCTTTAGTCAGTTTTCCACTTAAAACTGATCAGCCTACTTTGATGTGTAGTCTATTTTTTAGTAACACAGCAGATAGTGATGTCAGTGTTACAATACTTGGTTTGGGTTAACTCACATGAACTCAAATGTTTGTGTATGGGTTAAGCAAGCATAGGGTCAGGTAAAACCGACCTATGTTATGTTTCCAAACCCCAGCTAGGCTTGTGTCAGTGTCAGTTTAATCATGCCATTTAAGTCATAAAGTGAGCTCCTTCCACTGCTGTGACTGTGTATTCCCTCATGTTGTTTAACATTGAGTGCTATGGCACAAGGCCTACAATCATACCTAATCATTGTTATTTCTTGTTTATATTTATGTGTGTATATTTTATATTGTTGCAGGATGTATTGCCTGCACTGTCTTCCTATGTCTTCCTATGTCTTCCTATGTCTTCCTATGTCTTCTTTAGTCTTATTCTTAGCAAATAAATAAACAAAGTCAAATCAACTGTCTGTTTTCCTCTATATGTTCCTGGTCTGTGAATGCAAGTGTGCCTATCTTCACCCTCCAATCCTTATCCCTCATCAACTCTTCCCTATCCTTATCCCTTTACCCCCTTACCACCCCATCACATCCTATTTGGAAATTAAAGACCCAGCACGTCACGTGTCAAGATCACGATTTTCACCTGTTTTCTCTCTTATAGCTGGTAAGAAATCTTAAAGACCCCGCACGTCACGTGTCACATTCCCTCTTTTGCTAGGAAGATTTCTTAAGATTTCTTACCAGCTATAAGAGGGAAAACACGTGAAAACCGTGATTTTGACACGTGACGTGGTGGGTCTTTAAGGTCGACTGTAAGGATGAATTGAATTTTTTCAATCATAATTTCCAGTCAAACGTTTACAATCTCGTCAATAGAGGGATAAACAAAACAAGACAAAAGAAAGCGATAATACTGTTTGTTCAAGAATTACGCAACCAAACATTTTGTTCATTGCCTAACGCATAATTGAAAAGACACAACAATTATCATCACAATGGCTATCTGTAGTTCAAATGAAATTTCCTCGTGACGATAATTTAACCCTTTCACCGCCAAAGTCGCATTTTAGCACCACAATGATTTAACACCTATGTCACTAAAAGGCATCAAATTGGGGTGTATTATCCAAATACCCTATTGTCTTAGTTTTGGGAAGTAGGGGTAGACCTTTTATTATATGTGTCACAGAAGAATCCCCAATATTGCAGATGGTTTTTGTTCTCTATCCAGGTAATTGTAATGGACATTTTTCGCTAAAATATGGCTGGCGGTGAAAGGGTTAAAGCTGTGAACCCCATGTGATGACCGGTTAGTTATCGCATAAAATAAACTTTCGAACACTTCATCAAATTCAGTTGGGCGAATTGTACATTCATTAATGTAGTAATAGCGCGTGATGCAGATTAGACCATGGACTGACCCTTGCAGAGAGGCTTCGATGTAGGCCCTTCGACACGTTGGTCCTAGTATGGTGCTTGAAAATCCCCATTAATTCCTAATCTACGTCTTCTTCACCACAGCTGGAGTATCTCAGAAGCATGTGAAAAGTTATTTCTTCATCTGCCACGGTTGTGTGTGTGTGTGTGTGTGTGTGTGTGTGTGTGTGTGTGTGTGTGTGTGTGTGTGTGTGTGTGTGTGTGTGTGTGTGTGTGTGTGTGTGTGTGTGTGTGTGTGTGTGTGTGTGTGTGTGTGTGTGTGTGTGTGTGTGTGTGTGTGTGTGTGTGCGTGTGCGTGCGTGTGCGTGTGTGTGACTGTGTGTGTGCGAATGTGTGTGCATGCACACGCACATCAGTGTATGTGAATGCGCATATATATAATCATTTAGGGCGAAGAGGGTGGGGTGGGGTGAGGGCCTAAGCGTATGTGCGCGCGCATGTTTGCATGTGTATGTGAGCGCGAACGCGCGCGTGTGTTTATGGATATCTGGGCTCGGTGTACGCATCTCTGTATGTGTGCATGCATGCGTGCGTGTGTTTATGGATATCTGGGCTCGGTGTACGCATCTCTGTATGTGTGTGTGTACGTGTGTGTGTGTGTGTGTGGGGGGGGGGGGGGGTCGCGTGCGCGCGTCCTATGTACGTCAACAAGGATGGGTATAGGTGGTACAAAGGCAACACAAAACCCCCCACCTAACTAACAGGGCGAAGGGTAGTGTCAACACAAGGAGTGACAACAACTCTCTCTCTCATCCCAGCTGAATAGCTCGCAGGTGTGTTGGGCCTATGGTCAGACACGTGCGGATGAGAACAATGGACATCGTAAAGGATGTCCAAGACAAGTGGAAAGTAAGAAGGCCGACTGCATTTGGGCATCACGACTCTCAGACTCACGGCTCTCAGATGAACGGCTGTCAGAACACGGCTATCAGAATTTAGAAAGACAGGTAGAAACACACACACACACACACACACACACACACACACACACACACACACACACACACACACACACACACACACACACACACACACACACACACACACGCACGCACACGCACGCACACACACACACACACACACACACACACACACACACACACACACACACACACACACACACACACACACACACACACACACACACAACAACAACAACAACAACAACAACAACAACAACAACAACATACAGTATTTATACGGCGCCAAATCTTGATAGAAATCAAATCGAAGCGCACACACACGTTAAATATTCATAAGGCATTTAAACAAAGACGAACAAGAAGATAACACACACACACACACACGCGATTGAGAAATGGTCCTAAAGGCAAGGAAGAGAAGGGAAAGAAAGAAAGAAAGAGCTTCAATGACGGGGAAACAGGTGGGTTTTGAAGTTTGATTTGAAAGCAGAGAGGGTCGGTCGCTGACGGAGAGAGAGGAAGTTTGTTCCAGGAGGTTGGTCCTGAAACAGCAAAAGAGCGCCGACCAACAGTTGAAAGCTTATACCTAGGGATCTGGGAAGATAGAGGGTCGGAGACTGAACGTAATGTGCGAGCTGGCGTATAAATTACACACACACACACACACACACACACACACACACACACACACACACACACACACACAGGCGTGCGCGCTCGCACGCACACGCACGCGTGCACGCACGAACACACACACAGGCCCACACAAACAATCATACACACACTGCAAACGTTTCCCGCAGATTCTAGCAGCCGTGAAAATACCGTTTCTAACCAGACGTGAAAGTTTGGTCCTTATGACAGACAGTCACTGATACGGAACCGACTACAATCAAAAGAGTATGAGAACCGTGGTTCCGACAGTTGTGGCGCTCCCGAATCAACACCCCTTTTAGCTCACAGGGATGTAGGTCTAATACGGCCGAAATTCACCGGCGGGGAAGAGAACAATGGACTTGTCAAGAAGTCCAAGACAAGTGGAGGCAGAAGTAAAGGAGGTGACTGATTCAACATCCCTGTGTTGCTCAACCAGGTGGCATCTGGTATCGAAACTACGTTGGCCTGAGGCGATGGATAGACTCCATCCACAGGACAGTTCATTGCATTGAATTCGCAGTTCTACAACAAAAAAAGAGAGAGAAAGTCTACTAAGACTATTATATCCCTTGCAAATGGAACGAGGTGTGGAGGCCTCCTTCAGAAGTCTTTGTCTCTTTTCGGTCTATATGTATCTCTGTCCCTGTTTCTGTCTGTCTGTATGTGTGTCTGTCTGGTTTTCTGTCTGTCTGCCTCCCCCCCCCTCTCTCTCTCTCTCTCTCTCTCTCTCTCTCTCTCTCTCTCTCTCTCTCTCTCTCTCTCTCTCTCTCAATTGTGATAGGGGCTGTTGGCCTGTCTCTGTCTCTCTCTCTCTCTCTCTCTCTCTCTCTCTCTCTCTCTCTCTCTCTCTCTCTCTCTCTCTCTCTCTCTCTCTCTCTCTCTCTCTCTCTCTCTCTCTCTCTCTCTCTCTCTCTCTCTCTCTCTCTCTCTCTCTCTCTCTCTCTCTCTCTCTCTCTCTCTCTCTCTCTCTCTCTCTCTCTCTCTCTCTCTCTCTCTCTCTCTCTCTCAGAGAAAATGTGATTCCTAAAACATAATATGGTTATCCTCCCCTATCTCTTCTCCTTTCAAATCTTTGCATTGAAAAGTTTCACTGCCTGAAAAGCAACATTCTGCCAATCTCGGGAAAGGGATAGGGTTAGGATCAGCCTAGGATTATATTTTCTTACAGCCAAACCCCTTAATGTTTTGTTTTACGTCCTCCCGGTCTTGAAAATACCATAAAAATTATGGGACATAAACCAAACCCCTTATTACAGAAGTAAACTATTCTATCATTCGAGACTGAGTCTGTGCCATGTAGGTAGCTGTATAATAATAATAATAATAATAATAATAATAATAATAATAATAATAATAATAATAATAATAATAATAATAATAATAATAATAATAATAATAATAATAATAATAATAATAATAATAACAATGGTTATTTATAGAGCGCTTAACTCCCTTTGCAGGGAGCTCAAAGCGCTGAACAAAGGTCTAAACACTAACATACAGATAAACATACACATTAAAGACAAGCCAAGAATAATCAACGTGAAGACAGGTATCAATGAATATAAACATTAAAGATAAGTGAGACTGTTAAAAGTCACACTGGGATAGTTCACATTAAAATGCTATCCCCTTAACTTTTAAGGCAGATGTCATGAATTGACGGACAGATCGTTTAAACAAAGCCCGTGGTTATCTCCCCGTTTCATGATAATGGACCACGTGGGTTCCGATTGACACTTGTAACATGACATGCAGCAAAGACATCGTAACGATATTATCATTGCCAGTCAACAGACTATCTTCTTCTGTCGGAAGAACACGTGGATTTGTTTAAGATAGGCCTAATTAATGATACAATCTGGCAAACTGCCATTTCTTATTATGGATGTTGTGCGCAAACGCAAGCGTCTCACCAAAACACAAAAATATTATACACCAGTGACCTTAACATATATAACTAATGGATATTTGTTATCTGACTAACTATCAACGTTTTTAAATGCGGAAATGTGGTAGGGGTGGCGAAACTGCACCTTTGTCGAAATTTGACAACAGAGAGAGAGAGAGAGAGAGAGAGAGAGAGAGAGAGAGAGAGAGAGAGAGAGAGAGAGAGAGAGAGAGAGAGAGAGAGAGAGAGAGAGAGAGAGAGAGAGAGAGAGAGAGAGAGAGAGAGAGAGAGAGAGAGAGAGAGAGAGAGAGAGAGAGAGAGAGAGAGAGAGAG
>JAGGCT020000381.1:10000-16640 GCA_017654935.2 Phymorhynchus buccinoides
TGTAAGTGATACATTTAAATGAAAAGGGAAGAAATAAGTCGGCAATTCAATTTTTTTTAAACGTTTCACAGACCGGGAAAGACTCCGCTAAATATGGCATAGCTTTTGTGTCAAAAGCCCTGAAAAGTAGAAAGTAGATTGTTTTTGTTTTTTTCTAAACTGTTTGTATTGGTATGATTGATAAGGTTAGAAAGTAGAAGAAAGAAAATGAAATGATTGATAAGAACATATGAAAGGTAATCAAGAGAAGAAAATAAAAGGGACAAATTAATACTGGCAGTGAAGAGTTGGTAGTTGGTAGCAAAAATTAAGTAGTCGTGTGTAGTAGCCTACACGTGAGCGGTCGTATCCCGCATGGCCTAATTACGTTTCCCCAATCGCTTGTTCTGATGAGCAGTAGGTGAAGACGGGGTAAAAAGCCCATGGGCGGGTAAGAAGCCCATGCCAATTATCTCATGAAATAAAGCAAATGTCAGTCAAATTTGCCCATGAGACGAATGCTAAACATTAACACTCGTCTCATGGGCAAAATGTGACTGAAATTTGCTTCATTGGCATGAGCTTCTTACCCGCCCATGGGCTTTTTACCCCGTCTTACCCTACAACTGTGTGTGGTTTTTGGCTCACTCGTGTTAACACATCTTGACCTTTACCTAACATTTTTTAATAGAAGACGAAAAATATAATTATTATCACCAATGACATCAAACCAAAAACAATAACAATTATTTCAACAAGTTAAAAAACAATAACAAATGACAAACAAAACTTAATGATGGTTGGTTGATGGTTCATCCCAAATGTGCTGTTTTGCAGCCGAGTGGACGCAAAGACCTAACTTTCAATCAATGACAACAAAATAATTGCAATGATTTCAACAAGTTAGAAAGCAACGTGATATGTATAATTATAACACGAACAGCAGAAATCACTTCTTAACTTATTGAAATTGGAGTTCTGGAGAGAAAAAAAAGTATTTACAATAAAAGTTTGAATTTACAATTTAAAAACAGAAAGTGGTTGGGAGGCAGCAAAATTAGAAAGTATGATGAGGCTTTCTGGTGATGTGAAGGGGGTTCACTTTTGTGGCTTATTAATACTTTTCTTGGTCAAATTCAGAAGGATGATCTTGTTTAAAAATAAACCACATGTACATTTCACAAAAGTAGTCTTTTTTAGGGGTTAAACTCACCGGGTAGATTTCGACGAAAGAGGAAGACCTACTACAAGACGAGGCAAGATTTGGACGCGGGTACAGAGACACAAGAAAATGCTACCGTATGCCAAAGATTCACAGTCCACAAATAGGGGGGAAGTGTATCCGGGTTGTCCAGCTCACCCACAACTACAGACCGTGTTTCCTAGGCGACCGACCTAGTGCTAATTTATGTCTATAGCGCCTTAAGGGGGTTTGTGAAAACTTTACCCCCTTTATTTCTATGGCCACCGTCTTCAACTGGGTCCAGCTGGTCCTCCTTCAGAAAATTGACTTCTGAGGATTGTAAGGTCCTGTGTCTTCTTTCCCTGGTCTAGTCTGTGCCCGCCACACCTGTGTCTCTATTGTTGGGAAAGCTCTAGAAAAACTCAATCAACGAAACGTCCAAGGGATGGGTCCTTTGTTTACACTGCTCTTTCCCACAACCACCCCCCTCCATCCCTTCTCCCCCTCTCTCTCCCTCCCTCTCTCCCTCTCTCTCTCTCTCTCAATTTCCACCCAGACTTCATTTCCATGTGAAAACCTATCAGCTTCAAAAGATGGAAATTAAGGTCGATTGTAAAGACGAATTGAATTGTTTTAATTATATAATTTCCAGTCAAAAATTGTACAATCTCGTCAATAGAGGGATAAACGAAATAAGACCAAAGAAAACGATAATACTGTTTGTTAAATAATTAAGAAAACAAACATTTTGTTCATTGTCTAACACATAATTGAAAAGACACAATAATTATAATCAAAATGGCTATCTGTAGTTAAAGATAAAATCACCAGATCTGCTCGTGACGTTAATATAGAACTGTGAACCCCATGTGATGACAGATTAGTGAGCGCATAAAATAAATTTTCGAAAACTCTTTATCAAATTCGCTTGGATAAATGAGCAACTTAAGAAGCGGATTTGACCGCCAGGGTTTTTTTGTGGGCTTATCACGCGATATTCTTATTTGGGCGTAAGGGAGTGTGTGTGACCCTATGTGTTCTGTCCAGAGGGCTGAGAGTAAAGATAAGAGAGAGAGAGAGAGAGAGAGAGAGAGAGAGAGAGAGAGAACACTGAACGTTTTTAATGAATAGGCCGTAGGCCCATGTCATTGGGATGGTTACAAAATACAAGGACCATTATTATGGATTTATCGACGTATGCACATGCATAAATATAAATACAAAACATTATACGGTTCTCTACAAAACGTGCACACGGACACGCACATTCCCTCTACACAGACGTATATAAATAAAATTGTCTGAAATGCTTTGTTAAAAACATAAGCATCAACGCAAAACCAATATTTACACACGTGCTATTACATTTATAGGCTTCACTTCACAATCTACAGGTTGTTGTACTATCTTGGGTGGGTAGTAGATTTGCCTTAGATCAAATACATGGTACAGACACTTGACACACTTACATGTTGACAGATCATGAATATTTATGTCAATACATCAATAATGTATCTGTTGTGAACAGCATCTTTCAACCATCACTCTCCCCCCCCCCCTATAGACTAATAAGGAAAAATAACTAAAAGTGAGAAATATGAAAAGTCTCTTTCTCTACCCCTTTATGCAAATCCTTGGATTGTACACCTTTTCTCATATTTTTTGAGAGTGTCATTCACTCTTTCTTTAAAAATTACACACAGTCCAACACCCAGCTCAAACAGAAAGATAGCAGACACACAGTAAGCAAAAGAAAAGGCAGAGTCAAAGAGAGTGACAGATTAGACCTCATTACAAGCACAGAACTTCCAGAAGGACAAGGGGGATCAGTGGATGTAGACCAGTTGGTACTTTTTGTTTGCATTAAATCCAAAATTCCGCCCTGACTCGAAACCAAGGTTACTACATGTGCCATTTGTTCAAGTTGTCCTAAAATGATTTCCCTTTGAAGGTACGTCAGTAAATAGTCATTAGAGCCTCACCTTTCCAAATAGAGTGCCAGTGTATGAAATTAAATCGTCTTGCTTGAAACTCATGGTAATGTGGCATACAATATAGGGACACAGAGACACAGCCTCAGGATCCCAAAGCCATTTTCGTCACCGGTTGCCTCCCACATGGCCAAATACGACCATGTCCATCTCTCACCCGACAACATCTCTGTCATGGACCTTGTCTACACAGACTACAGAGTGGTAGATTAACACAAATTTCAACCAATCACTACTATCACATTTTCGCCAAGGCCCACACTAACAAAGAAAGAGATTTTCACCATCAATCAATTTAGAATAGCAATAGCGAGAAATTAAGAGAGAGATTTATGGCATGCTAGTGAGTATTCTTTAATTTGATGCTAGAGAGAGAGAGAGAGCACTGAACCAAATTTTTTAATGAATAGGCCGTAGGCCCATGTCATTGGAGTGGTTAGTCAATACAAGGACCATTATTATGGATTTATCGACGTATGCACATGCATAAATATAAATACAAAACATTATACGGTTACTCTACAAAACTTGCACACGGACACGCACATAATTTCACACAAGCGTATATAAATAACCAACCTGAAATGCTTTGTCTAAAAACACAGCTAAACGCAAAACCATAGATTTGTTTTCGAATGCTAATAGCATAGTGAGTCTAAACAAGGATGGGTTGTTGTAATATTTTGGGGGTATATATTGTTGCCTTAGATCATTATACATGGGACACTAGAGAGAGAGAGAGAGAGAGAGAGAGAGAGAGAGAGAGAGAGAGAGAGAGAGAGAGAGAGAGAGAGAGAGAGAGAGAGAGAGAGAGAGAGAGAGAGAGAGAGAGAGAGAGAGAGAGAGAGGGGGAGATGAGTCCCACCCTCTCTCTTTCTCTCTCTCTCACTACGCCCAACTAAGAATATCGCGTGATAAGCCCCTAGTGGTTTGATTGCTCCCTGGCGTTCAAATCCGCGTCATAAGTTGGCCATTGTACATTAATTAAAGTAACAATAGCGCGTGCCATAAAGGCTTATGTATGCTAATGGCAATAAAAGCCTATTTGAGAGAGAGAGAGAGAGAGAGAGAGAGAGAGAGAGAGCAACAGTCTGTGAGAGAGTGAGAGACATGAGAGAGAGACCCTAGAGAGAGAGAGAGAGAGAGAGAGAGAGAGAGAGAGAGAGAGAGAGAGAGAGAGAGAGAGAGAGAGAGAGAGAGAGAGAGAGAGAGAGAGAGAGTTTCTTGACCGGCACGGAATATTGGAAGAAGACAAAAAGAAGAAAAAAAGAAGCAAAGAAGGTGAGCAACAGTTACTTGTGCTCCAGAACTCTTCCTTTAAAAACATATCACTGAAAGATGATCTTGTTTTAGAAGGAACCACATGTAAATTGCAACACACAAAAAAAATGCAATTTCTTGTTCAACTCACCTGGTAGATATATAGAAGAACACGGACGACCTACAACAAGACGAGGCACAGTGGTGTTGTCCTGGTGGATGGATGTGTAGTAATGAAAGTCGAGCTTCTCTGTCGATGGTGGATCGCTCAAACTGGGTCTGACGCAGTACAGGGGCACAGGACAACACTGCCGTAAGCCAAAGACTCTCTGTCCAAAGATGAGCAAAACAATTGTATCCGGGTAGTCCACCTCATCTACACCTACAACTACAGACCGTGTTTCCTAGGCGACCGACCTAGTGCTAATTTATGTCTAGCGCCTTAAGGGGGTTTGTGAAAACCTTATCCCCTTTATTTCTATGGCCACCGTCTTCAACTGGTCCAGCTGGTCCTCCTTCAGAAAATTGACTTCTGAGGATTGTAAGGTTCTGTGTCTTCCTTCCCTGGCCTAGTCTGTGCCCACCACACCTGTCTCTCTATTGTTGGGAAAGCTCTAGAAAAACTCAATCAACGAAACGTCCAAGGGATGGGTCCTTTGTTTAGACTGCTCCTTCCCCCCTCCCCCTCCATCCCTCTTTCTGCCTCCGCCCCCCCTCTCTCTCTCTATCTCTCTCTCTCTCTCAATTTCCAACAAGTCTCACGTGTGTACGTGTGTGTGTGTGTGGGGGGGGGGGGGGGGGGGGGGGGGGCGCGCGCGCGTCCTATGTACGTCAACAAGGATGGGCATGGGTAGTACAAAGGCAACACAAAAAACCCACCTAACTAACAGGGCGAAGGGTAGTGTCAACACAAGGACTGACAACAACTCTCTCTCATCCCAGCTGAATAGCTCGCAGGTGTGTTGGGCCTATGGTCAGACACGTGCGGATGAGAACAATGGACCTCGTAAAGGATGTCCAAGACAAGTGGAAGGTAAGAAGACCGACTGCATTTGGGCATCACGACTCTCAGACTCACGGCTCTCAGATGAACGGCTGTCAGAACACGGCTATCAGAATTTAGAAAGACAGGTAGAAACACACACACACGCGCACGCACGCGCGCGCACACGCACACACACACACACACACACACACACACACACACACACACACACACACAACAACAACAACAACATACAGTATTTATACGGCGCCAAATCTTGATAGAAATCAAATCGAAGCGCACACACACGTTAAATATTCATAAGGCATTTAAACAAAGACGAACAAGACGATAACACACACACACACGCACGCGTTTGAGAAATGGTCCTAAAGGCAAGGAAGAGAAGGGAAAGAAAGAAAGAAAGAGCTTCAATGACGGGGAAACAGGTGGGTTTTGAAGTTTGATTTGAAAGCAGAGAGGGTCGGTCGCTGACGGAGAGAGAGGAAGTTTGTTCCAGGAGGTTGGTCCTGAAACAGCAAAAGAGCGCCGACCAACAGTTGAAAGCTTATACCTAGGGATCTGGGAAGATAGAGGGTCGGAGACTGAACGTAATGTGCGAGCTGGCGTATAAATGACACACACACACACACACACACACACACACACACACACACACACACACACACACACACACACACAGGCGTGCGCGCTCGCACGCACACGCACGCGTGCACGCACGAACACACACACAGGCCCACACAAACAATCATACACACACTGCAAACGCTTCCCGCAGATTCTAGCAGCCGTGAAAATACCGTTCTAACCAGACGTGAAAGTTTGATCCTTCTGACAGACAGTCACTGATACGGAACCGACTACAATCCAAAGAGTATGAGAACCGTGGTTCCGACAGTCGTGGCGCTCCCGAATCAACACCCCTTTTAGCTCACAGGGATGTAGGTCTAATACGGCCGAAATTCACCGGCGGGGAAGAGAACAATGGACTTGTCAAGAAGTCCAAGACAAGTGGAGGCAGAAGTAAAGGAGGTGACTGATTCAACATCCCTGTGTTGCTCAACCAGGTGGCATCTGGTATCGAAACTACGTTGGCCTGAGGCGATGAATAGACTCCATCCACAGGACAGTTCATTGCATTGAATTCGCAGTTCTACCCAAAATGTGAGAGTAAAAGACTACGAGATTGTTATATCCCTTGCAAATGGAACGAGGTGTGGA
>JAGGCT020003819.1:0-11313 GCA_017654935.2 Phymorhynchus buccinoides
AGAGGAGAGAGAGAGGAGTGGAAGAGAGAGAGTAGAGAAGAGAGAGAGAGAGTGAGAGGAGAGGAGGAAAGAGGGAGAGAGGCAGACCGACACACACAAGCGAGAGTAGAGAGCGAGAGAGAAGAGAGGCGAGAGAGAGAGAGAGAGAGAACGAATGAACGAAGTTTTATTTAAAATAGGTAATAAGATAAGTATACATACGTTTTTACACCCAGCCCTGTGGTAAACGAAAATATCGAAATAAACAACAATTACAAACAACAACATCCAATGAAAGAATATAATAAACAACCATGAATATCATGTAAAATGTGAAAATGTTGAGAGAGAGAGGGACGGAGAGAGAGAGAGAGATAGAGAGAGAGAGAGAGAGAGAGAGAGAAGAGATATAGAGAGAGCGGAAGGAGAGAGAAGATCGAGAGAGAGAGAGAGAGAGAGAGAGAGAGAGAGAGTAGAGATAGACACAGAGAGAGAGATGGAGAAAGGGAAACAGAAAGAGACGAGATACAGACAGAGAGACATACAAACAATCAAACATGTGTATGGGCATTTGTTACATTAATGTTCAAATATTTTAAAAATCAAACGTCAAAATATAATTCTTAAGATGTCTTCGAAAAGATGAATAACGTGATATTTCTTGTAAATTAGTAGGTAAAGAGTTCCTATAAAGAACCTCCGGAATAATGCAGACTGGATTTGAATAACTCCAAGCGGGGTCTATTGAGAGAAATCTTGTGCACATGTCTTTTATTATTTAACGTGAATTTATTTCTTAATCTAGATGGTTCCATTCCGTTCATTATTTTGTGCATAAGTCTTCCTTTATTCAATTTTAGCCGATACTTAACAGGTAAAATATTATGATTCTTAAAATCTTCTGATGTTAAGGAACTTGATTTCAATAGAACTAGTTTAAAGCCGCGATTATAAGAGCGGACAAGGGGTTTCAAAGTCTTGTCACTGGCACAGTCCCAGAGTGTCGAAGCATAGTCAACTAGTGATTGAATGTGTGCACTGAAGAAGAGTTTCCTGGCTTCCTCCCACCGGAGAGAGATTTAGAAAACCCCCTTTTTGTTTTACCTCCGGTTTGGATGGAAGATTGGAAGACGACTTTCTTGGAGAGAGAGAGAGAAGGAGAGAGAGAGAGAGAGAGAGAGAGGAGATAGAGAGAGAGAGAGAGAGAGAGAGAGAGAGAGAGAGAGAGAGAGAGAACACGGAACACTATTTTCAAGGGTGCCCAGATTAAGTGAAGCCTATTTTTACAATCTGTGTGAGAGTGAGCGACAGAGACAGAGACAGATGATGAGAGACAGAGAATTACAGAGAACCAATAGTCTAATGTAAAGAACAAAAATACACCAATATCGTCCCACCATTATTGCCAAACCTGTTTGATAGGCTAATGGACATGAAGTGAGAGGGGTTGGGGTTGGGGGCAGATAGTGAAGGACCAGAGACTGTCTTTCAAACATACACGTTGTATGAACCTGCTTCATTCTTGGAATAAAAAGATAGTTTCACTGTATGCAACGTGTGGTGTAGGTTTGCGTGGACGCCATTTTGAATAATTAATTATATCATAAACGACACAAAACTGCTCATGTCAAATGAAAAAAATGGATTCAGCATATGTATCAGTAATAATTTCTGCAGACGTCTCTGCTTGTACTGCAGATACATGCGGAAGTACATGGGAGCCTCTTCCTCCTGCAGTTGCAGTTACCGCTCCTGCACTGTGTGGTACACAGTCAGAATCCTGAAACCATTCAATTTCTGCAACTGTTGTTGGCTGCACTTTCCCCTCAGTACTTTCTGCAGATACAATGTCTCCCAGAACATCTGGCACATCTAGAGTGGTTTTCTTTGATGGTTCCAGGTGCTCCAATCCCATCTCTGCACAAGGACCTCGTTGCCAAGCTGCCACTTGGGTGGCATGGAAGCTGTTCTTGCCATCAAAGTTGGAATCGCTTATGTCGATATTGTCACATGTGAAATGAACGAAGCGATTTGGCACGAAGTTAGGTGGTGTCACTGCACCTGTTTCAGGGTCCATTCCTTTCAGAGTGCTTTCTGCCAAAGCTGTGTCGACTTGTAGGATGTTCTTGCAACTGATGATGTGCCCTGCATTGTGGAAAAGATTCACAAGTTCTTTAGATCTTGTTGCCTGGTGCAGTGCACATCCAAGCCCAAGGTGCTTTGGTGTCCAGTGTTTGCCACCGGTAACACTGTACACAATGTTTTGTGCAAGACTGAGAATCCTTGTCTGAGTTCTGGCTTCTTTCTGGCTTGGATCATCACAGTCTGGGTCATCCCCTTCTGGGTACTCTTCCAGCAAGTTCTGACCACCGAATATCAGCCGCAGGAACATGAAGAGGCTTTCAGGTACTGAAGTTATCATCTTTTCCTCGTTGACCACGAAGCCCTCGTATTCTGGGTGTGAGAGGACATCAGACCTGAGTTTCAGTGCTACATGCACCATCTCCAGAAATTCTTCACTGGCTTGATACTTGGGAATGTGTAGGAGTTCTTCTTGTTCTTCACATACCAATTTTGAGAAGGGAATGTTTGCATATTCTTTGGGAATAAGCACCTGTCTTTCAGGTGCTTGCAAAGTGACACAGTCATAATTGTCAGAAATCTTTGATTGAAGTAGGGGAAGACGGGGTAAAAAGCGCATGGGCGGGTAAGAAGCCCACCCCAATTATCTCATGAAATGAAGCAAATGTCAGTCACATTTTGCCCATGAGACGAGCGTTAATGTCTAGCATTCGTCTCATGGGCAAATGTGACTGAAATTTTCTTTATTTCATGAGATAATTGGGGTGGGCTTCTTACCCACCCATGCGCTTTTTACCCCGTCTCCCCCTATGTCTTTGAATATGCTTCTCCTGCTGTGGAATGACTGAGGTATTTCCTAATTTGCTTTTTGTGCCAACTCACAGTATTATGTCCAGACTTCTGACATCAAGTACCTGTGTTTTCTGGCTGAATCTTTGAGCTCCACAATCAGCCACTCCATGGCGACGGTTGATCCTTCACTAGCTGATTTCTGTGTCTTCGACGCCCTTCTGATAAACCTCTGGTAACAACTATTGTGATACTTTCCTTCTGCAGCTATTAGGTAAGAAACTCCAGAAAGGCAGACATGAATAACATGATCATACTTTGAAGCCTCCAGGATGGAGTTGCTCTTGCTGAACGTTGCAACATTGAACAGTTTTTCCTTGACTGTCACATCTTGCCAAAACATGCATGCTTCCCAGTTCATACCATGTACCACCAACAGAACTTCGCAGCACCGTTGAAGACCTGGAGTGGTATTCATAATTATAGGTTTGTGTTCTAACCGATAGTTAATTTATCAAATAACGCTAGTCAATTAACAATCAGTTAAGTGGAACCACTGATTAACTTTTCGTCGCATTCATGAACGACTAACTGAGCCTCGTTAGAAAACTAACGTTTATATTTAGAAACACTGGATATTCTCGGTATATTCCCCTTTCTGCGCATGCGTCAGTACTGCAACTGAAGTGGTGACAGTGCCGACAGCAATTTTGTTCATTCAAAGTATTGTTAGCCTTGTTGGAAATTTGATGAAACTGAACAATAGTATTGTTAATACTGCGTGGTCGACGTTTTCTGAAAAGCTGTGTGCCTGGCAAAGGGGTGAAAGGTAAGCAACGAGAAAGACGAGAGGAAAAGAGTAGGCCTAAGGCCAGTCAGTCAGAATTGAAAGTAGGCCTAGCGATGGGGAAAAGAAATCGACACATTGCATATTTGGACTCAAGATGTGTAGATTTCTTGACACCTCGATTGGCGAATCCCGCAGATTTAAACATAAGTGTTTAAGCATAATGTAGATCTATACTTTAATCTGCTGATCTAAACGATGCAGATTAAAAATTCGAGGGTGTCCAACGGTCTATCTCAAAAGGAATAAAGAGCACAGATGGGCAGTTCTGGCATTCACCCCTTGTAATAGTCTATGTCTAAAACAACCGCGTGTTGCAGTATGTTGTAGAAGTATGTGGGCTTAGACTGACTCTACCTAATAATTTTTGACTAGGCCTTGTGTGCATTTAAGTGTGTTTCACAGTATGTGTGTCTGTGTCTGTGTCTGTGTGTACTGATTTATGATCAATTAAATGATCATGGGCCCCAAAGGGAAGAAGAAAAAAAGAAGATGTGCCTTTTTATTTCCCTTTTTTTAACCAGCCGTGAGGCGATAGCTGGTTAATGTTTTCAGCATAGTCTGTTTGTTCCAGACTCTGTGTGTGTGTGTGACTGTCTATCTACGTGACAGTATATGTTACCAAGATAATGTGTGAACGGACCTAGGAGAATCAAAACTTTGCATGCGGATAGGTAGTTAGGATATCTAGGCCAAGTTTGAAGATGAAGGTCATTAATTGGTCAAACAACAACAACAACATACAGTATACAGCGCTGAATCTTGATATAAATCAAATCAAAGCGCACACACACGTTAGCATTCATAGCTGTGTAGGAGAATGACGGGCTGCGTCAACGCACCATATCAAACAACACGCGTCAAACAGAATGCTGCGCCACGCTGTAAAGCTGCCGCACGTTAATAAAGCACACACATATGCACGCACACACATATACAAGCAACACCATCCCCCCTAATGTACCACACACATGTGCATACATAGCCGTGCCTACGGGCCGAAGCGTGGCACATGCCACACCGCACCATCAATCCAGCGTGTGCATGAGTGTTTGCATGTGTGTTCTTTTTGTTTATTGTAAAAGCCAATTATACAACATATACACATTTACGTAAGCATACAAGCATCAACTCGCTGCGTCAACCATTGCGCGGTGCCAAACATTGCGTGGCGTCAAACATTGCGCGACGTCAAACATTGCGCGACGTCAAACATTGCGTGGCGTCAAACATTGCGCGACGTCAAACATTGCGTGGCGTCAAACATTGCGCGACGTCAAACATTGCGCGACGTCAAACATTGCGCGGCGTCAAACATTGCGCGGCGTCAAACATTGCGCGGCGTCAAACATTGCGCGGCGTCAAACATTGCGTGGCGTCAAACATTGCGTGGCGTCAACCATTGCGCGACGTCAAACATTGCGTGGCGTCAAACATTGCGCGACGTCAAACATTGCGCGGCGTCAAACATTGCGCGGCGTCAAACATTGCGCGACGTCAAACATTGCGCGACGTCAAACATTGCGCGACGTCAAACATTGCGTGGCGTCAAACATTGCGTGGCGTCAAACATTGCGCGACGTCAAACATTGCGTGGCGTCAAACTTTGCGCGACGTCAAACATTGCGCCGCGTCAAACATTGCGCCCAAAATTCAAAAATGATCACTCACCACAACAACAACAACATTCCACTGTGGTTTTCACAATCAATTCCACAACCAAGGTTCATTCAGAACTCAATTCACTGTTTACCTTTTCCCACTTTCAAATCTATTATTGTTATTATTTATATTTCATTTCATCTCACATCATTCTTAGAGTTTTTCACATAACTCAAGACTATATTACTCTTTAAAGTTTTCCTCCAATTCAACTCACTTTCTGGAGTTTTCACGCAACTCAATATTATATTTACTTCTTTCTTCTTCTTAGCCTCAGGCAGCCAACTTCATCAGGTTGAAGATTCTGCTGCACTTTGCAGGGTAGTAAGAAGATAAGAAATTAGAAAGCTGAGGAGATAGAAGTAGCCTAATGGAAAGGAAAGAAAACATAAAATAAACCTAGTGTGGATCTGATTTATAAAAAAGAAGAAGAACCGTAGCCTTTATTTTCGTAGTATCTGGGCAAGACTACAGTCACCCAGCACAGGCCCAACCTCGCGAATCATCTTCGCTCACGCACGTAACGTCAAAAACGTCCCCATCCCCATGACCATCATCATCCCCATGACCAACATCATCCCCATGAACATTCATCATAACCATGACCAACATCATCCCATGACCAACATCATCCCCATGACCAACATCATCCCCATGACCATCATCATCCCCATGACCATCATCATCCCCACATCAAATCCCCAACATTATCCCCATGACCAACATCATCCCCATGAAACATCAGCCCCATGACCATCATCATCCCCATGACCCATCATCATCCCCATGACCAACATCATCCCCATGACCAACATCATCCCCATGACCAACATCATATCATATGACCAACATCATCCCCATGACCAACATCATCCCCATGACATCATCATCCCCATGACCAACACATTCCCATGACCAACATCCATGACCTCATCATCATCCCCATGACCAACATCATCATCATGTCCAACATCATCCCCATGACCAACATCATCCCCATGACCAACACCATCCCCATGACCAACATAATCCCCATGACCATCATAACCACCCATGTCCATATGATCACCACCACATCCATATGACCAACATCATCATGACCAAAATCATCCCCATGACCAACATCATCCCACCAACATCACCCCCATCAACTCCCCTGGTCCAACATCATCCCCATGACAGTCATGAACCCCATGATCATTCACATGGTCTGTATCGAGGCCCTTGGTCAAGCATCTTCCCAGAACTCATCATCGTACCTTTGAGCAGCAGCATCCTCCCAGAATCATCGTCTTTCTGATACCCACCATCACCCCCATCAACGTCATGCCCTCGTCCAATGCCCTTCCCACAGCCATAACCCCAAACCCTCTCATGAACGATATGAAAAACAGGACAAGCAACAGTCCCACCGCTGACTGCACCCCCGGGGCACCCCTAACAATCACCCCCATCAACGTCATGCCCTCGTCCAATGCCCTTCCCACAGCCATAACCCCAAACCCTCTCATGAACGATATGAAAAACAGGACAAGCAACAGTCCCACCGCTGACTGCACCCCCGGGGCACCCCTAACAATCACCCCCATCAACGTCATGCCCTCGTCCAATGCCCTTCCCACAGCCATAACCCCAAACCCTCTCATGAACGATATGAAAAACAGGACAAGCAACAGTCCCACCGCTGACTGCACCCCCGGGGCACCCCTAACAATCACCCCCATCAACGTCATGCCCTCGTCCAATGCCCTTCCCACAGCCATAACCCCAAACCCTCTCATGAACGATATGAAAAACAGGACAAGCAACAGTCCCACCGCTGACTGCACCCCCGGGGCACCCCTAACAATCACCCCCATCAACGTCATGCCCTCGTCCAATGCCCTTCCCACAGCCATAACCCCAAACCCTCTCATGAACGATATAAAAAACAGGACAAGCAACAGTCCCACCGCTGACTGCACCCCCGGGGCACCCCTAACAATCACCCCCATCAACGTCATGCCCTCGTCCAATGCCCTTCCCACAGCCATAACCCCAAACCCTCTCATGAACGATATAAAAAACAGGACAAGCAACAGTCCCACCGCTGACTGCACCCCCGGGGCACCCCTAACAATCACCCCCATCAACGTCATGCCCTCGTCCAATGCCCTTCCCACAGCCATAACCCCAAACCCTCTCATGAACGATATGAAAAACAGGACAAGCAACAGTCCCACCGCTGACTGCACCCCCGGGGCACCCCTAACAATCACCCCCATCAACGTCATGCCCTCGTCCAATGCCCTTCCCACAGCCATAACCCCAAACCCTCTCATGAACGATATAAAAAACAGGACAAGCAACAGTCCCACCGCTGACTGCACCCCCGGGGCACCCCTAACAATCACCCCCATCAACGTCATGCCCTCGTCCAATGCCCTTCCCACAACCATAACCCCAAACCCTCTCATGAACGATATAAAAAACAGGACAAGCAACAGTCCCACCGCTGACTGCACCCCCGGGGCACCCCTAACAATCACCCCCATCAACGTCATGCCCTCGTCCAATGCCCTTCCCACAGCCATAACCCCAAACCCTCTCATGAACGATGTGAAAAACAGGACAAGCAACAGTCCCACCGCTGACTGCACCCCCGGTGGCAACCCCTACCAATCAGGAGACAGGTCCTGTGGAGCTGAGAGCCCAAGGGATTTATAGTTGTCTTTTCCTAGTGATGCAGCCCAAGGGATGTATGTTGTCTTTTCTAGTGCTGCAAGCCAAAGGGATTATGTTGTCTTTCTAGTGCTGCAGCCAAAGTGATTATGTTGTACTTTTCTAGTGCTGCAGCCCAATGACGGATTATGTTGTCTTTTCTAGTGCTGCAGCGCAAATTGGATTAGGTTGTCTTTTCTAGTGCTGCAGCCAAGGGATTAGTTGTCTGATCTAGTGCTGAGAGCACGCAGCCCAAGGATTTGTTGTCTTTTCTAGTGCTTGCAGCCAAAGGGATTAGGTTGTCTTTTCTAGTGCTGCAGCCAAAGGGATTAGGTTGCACTCTCTTTTCTAGTGCTGCAGCCCAAGGGATTAGGTTGTCTTTTCTAGTGCTGCAGTCAAAGGGATTAAGTTGTTCTTTTCTAGTGCTGCAGCCCAAGGGATTAGGTTTGTCTTTTCTAGTGCTGCAGCCAAAAGGATTAGGTTGTCTTTTCTAGTGCTGCAGCCAAAGGGATTATGTTGTCTTTTCTAGTGCTGCAGCCCAAGGGATTAGGTTTGTCTTTTCTAGTGCTGCAGTCCAAGGGATTAGGTTGTTGTCTTTTCTAGTGCTGCAGCCCAAGGGATTATGTTGTCTTTTCTAGTGCTGCAGCCAAAGTGATTATGTTGTCTTTTTCCTTTTCTAGTGCTGCCGGCCAAAGTGCGATTAGGTTGTTCTTTGTCAACTAGTGCATGCAAGCCCAAGGGATTATGTTGTCTTTTGCTAGTGCTGCAGCCCAATGGATTATGTTGTGTTTTTTCTAGTGCTCTGCAGCCCAAGGGATTAGGTTTCAATGATTACTTCTAGTGCTGCTTACAAAGGGATTATGTTTGTATATTTCTAGCTGCTGCAGCCCAAGGGATTGTGATTGTCACATTTCTAGTGCATGCAGCCAAAGGGATTTATGTGTACACTGTCCTTTCTAGTGCTGCAGCCTCAAGGGATTATCCTTGTCTTTTCTATGTGCTGCAGCAAGCAAAAGTGATTAGGTTCGTCTTTTGTCTAGTGCTGCCAGCAGCCCAATGGGATTATCTTCTTGTCTTTTCTTAGTTCTCTCAGCCAAAGGGATTAGGGTGAAACCATTTGTAGCTGCTTGCCACGCCAAAGTGAGTAGGTTGCTATTACTTTTCTAGTGTTCTCTGCATTTCAAAAGGGATTATTATAATTCAATGATTACTGTCTCATTGAAACTATCAAACTCTACCCTCGAAATTTGTCTTTCTTCTCTTACAACTGTGAAACAATATGTTGATTCCAATTTGTAGCTGGATTCCATTTCCTACTGGCTGTCACTCAGTACAAATCAGTGAATTCCGATTTGTATAGTCTATATTCAGAAATCCGATTTCTACTAGTACAAAAAATCCAGTAGTAGAAAATCAGAAATCCGATTGGGGCTACTAAGTACAACATGTTAATTCCGAATTGTACTAGTAGGATTCTTTCCGAATCCAAAAAACTGATTCCAGTTTCTACTGTGACACATATACAACAATAGCAATGTAAAGGGGGAGAAGGGTAAGGACTCACAGCAAGGACAAACAGACAGACAGATAATAAGGAAGGGATTGAGAAGAAGAGGTAGAGAGAGAGAGAGAGAGATATATGGAGTGGGGAGCGAGGGGAGGGGGGGGGGGGGGGGGGGGGGGGGGGGGCGCGGGGAGGGGGGGGGGTGGGGGAGGGGAGGGGGGCGTTCGGCCGATAATAGCAATTGGCAGACAATAGGTAGACAAACAGATGATGAACAGACGGAATATACAAGCATGATGTCCATGTGTAATGATAGCATTATTTAAAAAATCAGTTGTAATAATATAATCCTTGAATTGTTTCATGAAAGATGGATGACTTGATAAATTATTGTTTGTTTTTAAAGACACGGGTAATGCATTCCATAGTGAACCTCCGGAATAGTGCAGACTGAGATTTATATAAATCTAATCTTGGTCTATGAAGAACAATCTTGTGTATGTGTCTCTTATTATTCAACTGAAATTTATTTGATATTCTAGAAGGCGCCATTCCAATCATTATTTTGTGCATAAGCCTTCCTTTGTTAAATGTTAGTCTGTTTTTGAGTGGTAGAATATTCAGAACCTTAAAATCTTCCCAAGTTAAATAACTTGATTTTAAAAGAACCAATTTTAAGGCACGATTATAAACGCGGACAAGTGGCTTCAATGTCTTGTCACTGGCACAATCCCAAAGTGTTGAGGCATAGTCTATTAATGATTGTATTTGAGCACTAAAGAACTGATTCTTAGCTTTGTAAGTGATAAAATGTTTTATTTTTGATAGCTGAAAGACTTTATTTGATATATTTCTGCTTAATTGAGAGATGTGGTCATTCCAGGATAAGTTATTATCAATAGTTATACCTAAACCTTTGTGAGACTTTACTGGATCTATTTTTTAAAAATTATTAACACAAATATTTAGTATGGTATCTTGAATGTTTTGACGTTTCTGTCGCGTAGTTATTAAGATGTGTTTAGTTTTTTTTCTGCGTTCAGTGACATATGGCTACAGTCAGTCCAATTAACGACTTTATTTACGCTTTCCTGCAAGTTTACATAATTACACAGTGTTTATATTTTTATGTGACGAATGAAGCGTGGTATCATTGGCAAAGAGATAACATGGGGACGAAACAGAGAGGGGTAAATCATTGACATATAAAGAAAAAAAGAATATGGCCAAGAACTGAACCTTGTGGCACACACACATGCTGTTATACCACTGAAAAATTTGAAAATGTATTTTCTACACAAACGCATTGTTGACGGGAACTTAGAAACAAATCAAATCAAAATCAAATCAAATCAACTTTATTTCAAAAACACCTGGGGGCACAAGAAAATGCATACACGTACCATTCACACCTGCTGCATCAAACATTACAAACAAAAGCCCAAACAGACACCATAACAGTACACATCAACATAGTATTACATGGGCTCCAAACAAAAACAAACAACATAAAAACCAAACAAACACACGAAGAGTAAGTGCAAACCAAAAAAAGTGTCAGAAACACTGAAACATTTAATTTAAACCGATAATTTTTAAGAAGGAGTTTGGAGACCACAAGTGGTCAAATGGTGTCCCCGAAAGCCTTGCAAAATCGACGAAAGTGCTGAGTGTATTCGTTATTATAGGGGGAGCGGGGTAAAAAGCGCAATGGCGGGTAGAAGCCCACCCCAATTATCTCATGAAATAT
>JAGGCT020003820.1:0-11288 GCA_017654935.2 Phymorhynchus buccinoides
TCTCGTCAGTTTTACATTTATGTGCATGCTCAAAAGAAGATTTTCTTCATTTGAAGACAATAATGAATTTTTTTAAATTTGAATATTATAAGGCGCAGGACCACGCTGATACATGGGAGAAAAAGCATCACTTTATAGTCTGAAAAATAGGGTACTGTATAACCACACACACACACATGACATGCAGTGATGCACACAGATACACATACCTTGTGTATTAAGAATCAAGATACACATCCTTGACCTACTGTACTAATGACCCACCCCCAACCCACCCACCCACCCACCCCCATTGCAAAATTTCAAAGCCTATGATCAGTGTAGGCATGCAGACATGTCACATGCAGTGCACATGAGCATGTGTTTTGTGTGTCTGCAGGTGAGGCTGGATGCTACAGACAGGCAGTGGGATGAATCAAACATCTTCCTGGGTGTGGTGACCCAGAGCCCTGACAGTGTTCGGTTACGTGACTGGTCTTGGGACCTGACCTCACACTGTGTCGTTGTTAGTCCTTGGGGGATCAAGGTCAATGGTCAACAGGTCTGTGGTCATTGTGCAGGGTTCATAGGGGCCTTACCAGTCCTTATAAGTCTTGACCAATTGAAATCTCCAAGTAAGGCCTTACAAGTGCTTACATTCACTTCAAGGTCCTATCAAGTCCGAGTTGTCAAGAGAAATTGGACTGAAATATCTTTCTTTATCCTGGTGTAGTTTTTCGAGAAAATGCGTATATCTGTGTCAACCATAGTTTTTGTATCTGCTTAGACATTGTTCACAATGCTGGGAAAGTGTTCCTTTCAAATTCGTTGGCTAAAAGATGGAGATTATTCTTAGTCCTACAGGTCCTTACAAGGTCCTTACTTGGGGATAGCTGAAAGCTCTGAGAATCATTGTTAGTCCTGACTGTGTCATGGTCAACAGGTATGTGGTCATTGTGTCATTATTAGTCCTCAGAGGGGAGGTCAAGGTCAACAGGTATGTGGTCATTGTTAGTCCTGACTGTATCATGGTCAACAGGTATGTCATTGTTAGTCCTGACTGTGTCATGGTTAACAGGTATGTGGTCATTGTGTCATTGTTAGTCCTGACTGTCATGGTCAACAGGTATGTGGTCATTTTGCCATTCTTACTCCTGACTATATTTTGTTAATTTTAATGTTATCATGGTCAGTTTTCTCTGTAATATTGCTATTTTCATTCTCAATTACCATTTTAATTGTCTTATTTATGTAAAAGACTGTCTACACTAATGACTCTAGTTCAGTTTGATCTAATGTCTGTATCATGACAAAACTTGACACATAACAAAGAAAATTGCATGACACATGACACAGTTTCTTCACTTATATTTCTTTATCTGGGCCTGTATTCACGTTGAGATAGCATGAGACTTAGCATCATGCTAACTTAGAAGCTCTTCCAATGTCCTATAGGATTTAATAGGACTTTTGGAAGAGCTTCTAAGTTAGCATGATGCTAAGTCTCATGCTATCTCAACGTGAATACAGGCCCTGGTTTATAGTGCTATGCTAAGAAAAAACACTGTGTCGACAGAGAGACAGCAACATAGGATGCAGCCTGAGTGATCTGAAGGAGGGAAGCAGTGTGGGTCTGATGCTGGACAGGGATAGAACTCTCCATCTCTATGGAAACGGTCAGCACCTGGGAGAGGTAGAGCCCCACCTGCCCCACCCCTGTCACTTCATGGTGGACTTGCATTCCTACTGGAAAAAGGTAAGTGGTCTGTTTTATCTTAGGTTTGTTCTTCTTTTCAGCATTGTGTGATTATTTTCAATGTGAGAGAATTTTTTTAAACTCTACACTCTGCCTTTACTTGTATTTTTGTGTGTGTGTTCTTTTCTTTTCTTCTTTGTCTGTTTTGTTGTTGTTGTAAAGGCGGTCCTGTAATTATTTTTCTTTCCCCCTATTCTTTGTATTTTTTCCACTCTTTCTCTCATGTTTTTGTCTGTGTAAACTACTGAGATAGATATTTGTAATGAACATTTAGTGTTGTTTTTCATACAAAAGTGTCTGGGTTTCAGTCTGACCTTGTGTGCGGTGTACTGACGCATTCATTCTGTTTTGATGTGTTTATGTATGTGAGTGCATGTGTCGGCGTGTGCAGAATAATTGTGAATGAATATATTTATACTATTATAGTTAAAGAAGTAACAAATGACATGACCAATGTTTGTTTTTGATGTACCCTGGCTAAAAGACTCCAGGGATCATCCCAACAGCCGGAGCACTTGCTCACTATGGTACAAATACATCCGCTGTGGATGAGAACAGTACGTGTGTGACCGTTTTTTATTACCCCGCTACGTGGGCAGCCGCACTCCGTCTTCAGGGGAGACATGACCAATAAAAAGAAGATAAATACTAATAAGCCTGTCCTTGCGGCAAAAGCAAGAGAACACAACAAAGACACAAACTTTGATTTTGTTTTTACCTTGTGTTTTTATCCCTTTTTAATATGTGGTAAGATTTAACGTGGTGACAGCCCTGACATGGCCTTTGTTGTCGATGGGGCTATAATTTTTTAATCTTAATCTTAGCAGCAACAGAATGAGAGAGAGGGGAATCGTTATAAGGCACAGCAGGGGTCTCAGTCTAGTACCATGAACAGCATCAGAATGAGAGAGAGGGGAATCGTTATAAGGCACAGCAGGGGTCTCAGTCTAGTACCATGAACAGCATCAGAATGAGAGAGAGGGGAATCGTTATAAGGCACAGCAGGGGTCTCAGTCTAGTACCATGAACAGCAACAGAATGAGAGAGAGGGGAATCGTTATAAGGCACAGCAGGGGTCTCAGTCTAGTACCATGAACAGCATCAGAATGAGAGAGAGGGGAATCGTTATAAGGCACAGCAGGGGTCTCAGTCTAGTACCATGAACAGCAACAGAATGAGAGAGAGGGGAATTGTTATAAGGCACAGCAGGGGTCTCAGTCTAGTACCATGAACAGCATCAGAATGAGAGAGAGGGGAATTGTTATAAGGCACAGCAGGGGTCTCAGTCTAGTACCATGAACAGAATGAGAGGGGAATTGTTATAAGGCACAGCAGGGGTCTCAGTCTAGTACCATGAACAGCAACAGAATGAGAGAGAGGGGAATCGTTATAAGGCACAGCAGGGGTCTCAGTCTAGTACCATGAACAGCAACAGAATGAGAGAGAGGGGAATCGTTATAAGGCGCAGCAGGGGTCTCAGTCTAGTACCATGAACAGCAACAGAAAGAGAGAGAGGGGAATCATTATAAGGCACAGCAGGGGTCTCAGTCTAGTACCATGAACAGCAACAGAATGAGAGAGAGGGGAATCGTTATAAGGCACAGCAGGGGTCTCAGTCTAGTACCATGAACAGCAGCAGAATGAGAGAGAGGGGAATCGTTATAAGGCACAGCAGGGGTCTCAGTCTAGTACCATGAACAGCAGCAGAATGAGAGAGAGGGGAATCGTTATAAGGCACAGCAGGGGTCTCAGTCTAGTACCATGAACAGCAACAGAATGAGAGAGAGGGGAATCGTTATAAGGCACAGCAGGGGTCTCAGTCTAGTACCATGAACAGCAACAGAATGAGAGAGAGGGGAATCGTTATAAGGCGCAGCAGGGGTCTCAGTCTAGTACCATGAACAGCAACAGAATGAGAGAGAGGGGAATCGTTATAAGGCGCAGCAGGGGTCTCAGTCTAGTACCATGAACAGCAACAGAAAGAGAGAGAGGGGAATCATTATAAGGCACAGCAGGGGTCTCAGTCTAGTACCATGAACAGCAACAGAATGAGAGAGAGGGGAATCATTATAAGGCACAGCAGGGGTCTCAGTCTAGTACCATGAACAGCAGCAGAATGAGAGAGAGGGGAATCGTTATAAGGCACAGCAGGGGTCTCAGTCTAGTACCATGAACAGCAGCAGAATGAGAGAGAGGGGAATCGTTATAAGGCACAGCAGGGGTCTCAGTCTAGTACCATGAACAGCAACAGAATGAGAGAGAGGGGAATCGTTATAAGGCGCAGGGGTCTCAGTCTAGTACCATGAACAGCAACAGAATGAGAGAGAGGGGAATCGTTATAAGGCACAGCAGGGGTCTCAGTCTAGTACCATGAACAGCAACAGAATGAGAGAGAGGGGAATCGTTATAAGGCACAGCAGGGGTCTCGGTCTAGTACCATCAACAGCAACAGAATGAGAGAGAAGGGAATCGTTATAAGGCGCAGGGGTCTCAGTCTAGTACCATCAACAGCAACAGAATGAGAGAGAGGGGAATTATTATAAGGCGCAGGGGTCTCTGTCTAGTACCATGAACAGCAACAGAATGAGGGAGAGGGGAATCATTATAAGGCACAGCAGGGGTCTCAGTCTAGTATCGCCTTATAATCCGTAAAATACGGTATTAAAAAAGATAAACTGTAAAAAAAGAGAAGATTTATGTTAGACAATCATAGGTGAACTAAGCCAGATTCATTTTTAAATAAGAAAAGTTATTGTTTTGCCTCATGTTGTCTACAGATTGTTAACAGCATATTAACATTCATGATTCATGTCTTGGTGTGTCATGTATTCTCCTTTTGCCGACACAGTCAACATTAAAGTATTATTTAACAATGTCTATTTGCTGATTTGTTTTTTGTTTGGGTGAAATAGAATAACATGCATCTTCATTGGCACTTGAGGAACAATCCTGTCACAGTTTGTCATTATCTGTGCAATAGTTTATGAGCATTGGTAAATTGAACACTTCAACTACTGTTGATAGATTAGCTGCTACTTCTGTAAGCTTAACTGTCTAGTTCATTTAATACTTGTTTTCCTTTCATCTTTAGGTAAGTCACTTTTGTTCTAATGCTGTATATTGTTCTGGATAGTTTCAAATGCTACTTGTGTGTGTGTGTGTGTGTGTGTGTGTGTGTGTGTGAACTGTCAACTGTCAACTGTTACAGGTGACAGCATTACCTGTGCAGCACATGCAGTGAACACCATCACGCACACTGGACACACTACTGGGTGAACTGTCAACTGCTACAGGTGACAGCACTGCCAGTCAAGCACATGCAGTGAACACCATCACACGCACTGGACACACTACTGGGTGAACTGTCAACTGCTACAGGTGACAGCACTGCCAGTGAAGCACATGCAGTGAACACCATCATGCACACTGGACACACTACTGGGTGAACTGTCAACTGCTACAGGTGACAGCATTACCAATACAGCACATGCAGTGAACACCATCACGCACACTGGACACACTACTGGGTGAACTGTCAACTGCTACAGGTGACAGCATTACCTGTGAAGCACATGCAGTGAACACCATCACACACACTGGACACACTACTGGGTGAACTGTCAACTGCTACAGGTGACAGCATTACCAGTGAAGCACATGCAGTGAACACCATCACACGCACTGGACACACTACTGGGTGAACTGTCAACTGCTACAGGTGACAGCATTACCAGTGAAGCACATGCAGTGAACACCATCACACGCACTGGACACACTACTGGGTGAACTGTCAACTGCTACAGGTGACAGCACTGCCAGTGAAGCACATGCAGTGAACACCATCATGCACACTGGACACACTACTGGGTGAACTGTCAACTGCTACAGGTGACAGCATTACCAGTGAAGCACATGCAGTGAACACCATCACACGCACTGGACACACTACTGGGTGAACTGTCAACTGCTACAGGTGACAGCATTACCAATACAGCACATGCAGTGAACACCATCACACACACTGGACACACTACTGGGTGAACTGTCAACTGCTACAGGTGACAGCATTACCTGTGAAGCACATGCAGTGAACACCATCACACGCACTGGACACACTACTGGGTGAACTGTCAACTGCTACAGGTGACATCATTACCTGTGAAGCACATGCAGTGAACACCATCACACGCACTGGACACACTAGTGGGTGAACTGTCAACTGCCTGTCGATGTCATCGTCCTGTTGGGTGTGAAACGAAATCAGAAAGACGGCCCTGACACAGGAAACCTGTTTAGAAAGGCTGAGATAACAAGTTCTGAACCAATACCAAAATGCATATGAAATTCCAAATTACTGCTGTTATATAATCATTATCATTCATTGATTACTGAAAATGATTATGAATTGTGAAATATAGTTATTATATTATCAGTGATAAACTGAACCATGGTACTGAATCAATGTGAAATACTGAACTGCAGTGATTGTAGATCATGATCGTCAGTTATAATTGTGCTAATTGTATATCATGATCGTCAGTTATAATGGTGGTAATTGTGCTAATTGTAGATCATGATCGTCAGTTATAATGGTGGTAATTGTGCTAATTGTAGATCATGATCGTCAGTTATAATGGTGGTAATTGTAGATCATGATCGTCAGTTATAATGGTGGTAATTGTGCTAATTGTAGATCATGATCATCAGTTATAATGGTGGTAATTGTGCTAATTGTAGATCATGATCATCAGTTATAATGGTGGTAATTGTAGATCATGATCGTCAGTTATAATGGTGGTAATTGTAGATCATGATCATCAGTTATAATGGTGGTAATTGTAGATCATGATCGTCAGTTATAATGGTGGTAATTGTAGATCATGATCGTCAGTTATAATGGTGGTAATTGTGCTAATTGTAGATCATGATCGTCAGTTATAATGGTGGTAATTGTAGATCATGATCGTCAGTTATAATGGTGGTAATTGTGCTAATTGTAGATCATGATCGTCAGTTATAATGGTGGTAATTGTGCTAATTGTAGATCATGATCGTCAGTTATAATGGTGGTAATTGTAGATCATGATCGTCAGTTATAATGGTGGTAATTGTGCTAATTCTAGATCATGATCGTCAGTTATAATGGTGGTAATTGTAGATCATGATCGTCAGTTATAATTGTGGTAATTGTAGATCATGATCATCAGTTATAATGGTGGTAATTGTAGATCATGATCGTCAGTTATAATTGTGGTAATTAGATAGATCATGATCATCAGTTATAATGGTGGTAATTGTAGATCATGATCATCAGTTATAATGGTGGTAATTGTAGATCATGATCGTCATTTATAATGGTGGTAATTGTGCTAATTGTCGATCATGATCGTCAGTTATAATGGTGGTAATTGTAGATCATGATCATCAGTTATAATGGTGGTAATTGTAGATCATGATCGTCAGTTATAATGGTGGTAATTGTGCTAATTGTAGATCATGATCGTCAGTTATAATGGTGGTAATTGTGCTAACTGTAGATCATGATCGTCAGTTATAATGGTGGTAATTGTGCTAATTCTAGATCATGATCGTCAGTTATAATGGTGGTAATTGTGCTAATTGTAGATCATGATTATCAGTTATAATGGTGGTAATTGTAGATCATGATCGTCAGTTATAATTGTGGTAATTATAGATCATGATCATCAGTTATAATGGTGGTAATTGTGCTAACTGTAGATCATGATCGTCAGTTATAATGGTGGTAATTGTGCTAATTCTAGATCATGATCGTCAGTTACAATGGTGGTAATTGTGCTAATTCTAGATCATGATTATCAGTTATAATGGTGGTAATTGTAGATCATGATCGTCAGTTATAATTGTGGTAATTATAGATCATGATCATCAGTTATAATGGTGGTAATTGTAGATCATGATCATCAGTTATAATGGTGGTAATTGTAGATCATGATCATCAGTTATAATGGTGGTAATTATAGATCATGATCATCAGTTATAATGGTGGTAATTGTAGATCATGATCGTCAGTTATAATGGTGGTAATTGTGGTAATTGTAGATCATGATCATCAGTTATAATGGTGGTAATTGTAGATCATGATCGTCAGTTATAATGGTGGTAATTGTAGATCATGATCGTCAGTTATAATGGTGGTAATTATAGATCATGATCGTCAGTTATAATTGTGCTAATTGTAGATCATGATCGTCAGTTATAATGGTGGTAATTGTAGATCATGATCGTCAGTTATAATGGTGGTAATTGTAGATCATGATCATCAGTTATAATGGTGGTAATTGTGCTAATTGTAGATCATGATCGTCAGTTATAATGGTGGTAATTGTAGATCATGATCGTCAGTTATAATGGTGGTAATTGTAGATCATGATCGTCAGTTATAATGGTGGTAATTGTGCTAATTGTAGATCATGATCGTCAGTTATAATGGTGGTAATTGTAGATCATGATCGTCAGTTATAATGGTGGTAATTGTGCTAATTGTAGATCATGATCGTCAGTTATAATTGTGCTAATTGTATATCATGATCGTCAGTTATAATGGTGGTAATTGTGCTAATTGTAGATCATGATCGTCAGTTATAATGGTGGTAATTGTGCTAATTCTAGATCATGATCGTCAGTTATAATGGTGGTAATTGTGCTAATTGTAGATCATGATCGTCAGTTATAATGGTGGTAATTGTGCTAATTGTAGATCATGATCGTCAGTTATAATGTATATCATGATCGTCAGTTATAATGGTGGTAATTGTGCTAATTGTAGATCATGATCGTCAGTTATAATGGTGGTAATTGTGCTAATTGTAGATCATGATCGTCAGTTATAATGGTGGTAATTGTGCTAATTGTAGATCATGATCGGTAATAGGAATGAATGTATGTGGATAATGTTAGACAAGTGTTTACACTCTGATGTCAGTGTCACCCAGTGCTGTTTGGACTATGGTTAACATTGCATTATCTATTTTGATAAAATTCACATGATTTTTTTGAGAAAAAAAATACTTGTCATGGTACAACTTTGAATGTTGATCATCATATAATACAATATTACTGATGCTAGTAGAGCTATGCTCAACATTATCAATCTTGGAGTATTTTATTTGATAAATTTATTGATTTAAATCATGCCTATTGTTGTTTGGATTTGGGCATGGTACATGACTTTTGGGCTCTCTCTGTGCCTTAGAGTCAAACACGGACTATATCCAGGTAGTCCATTGACTTATTGAACGTATTGCAAAAACTAATAACTTGTATTATAAAAGACTGAATTTATAAATGTGGATTATGCTAGATATAGTTCTTCAGTCTTTTTTTTCTAGTTATTAGTTTTCGCAATAAGTCAATGGAATATCTGGAGATAATAATGTGTGTGGAGTTTCTGAATGCTTCCTATGCTAAAGTTCCTTATCCATACTCAAGACAAAAGAACCGTCTTGTTGCTTTGTGTAACCCACAGATGATTATTTGGAATTGCTTCTTTAACCTTTACCGGATCACGCTTTTGACTACACAGACACGATCGTGCGGGTCTTCCACGACCCCTAGTCAGTGAAAAGAAAGGGACAAGCATTTTAACAGTGTTTATCCCTGTCCAGATGATGCGGGTCCTCCAGGACCCCTACTCGTCAAAGAGTCACCATGTGTTTATACTTCTCCAGATGGCGCGGGTCTCCCACGACCCCCACTCAATGCACTGCAGTGATCTATTTCTGCTCTTTAAAGTAGGGTTGTGCGCCATCTGGACAAGCATGTTAAAATGATTCGTCATATTACGTCATTTATATTTTATGCACATTAATCAAATTCAACACACTTAAAGCCATTTATGTTTTTGACAAAAGTCATGAAATTTCATGAAGATTGCTTAAATAGTTTTAGAGATATAATATTTTTTATGTGTCAAGGGGTCGTGGGCGACCCCGGAAGTCTGGTAAAGGTTAAACGACCATTGTGCAGATCATCTTAACATTAAACATTGATTGAGAATGCTGTTTCCATGTTGCCTACCTGTATTAAAGATGGTGATTAAGTTGGTGCATATCTTTGAAGAGTTTTTATTCCTGCGCCATATTATGACTAACAGTATATTTTAGAGTTTTCTGGCTGTTCTGATTTGTTGTTGTTTGTTTAATCATGTTTTCCCTTTCCTTTAAAGATTGATGTTATTTTGTTAACTGTAGTATAATTATTATATATGACAACGCTAGTTGTGTGAATAGTTATTGCTTTGACATTGATGACCAATAAACAGCTTGAAATATTTGTGAAATATTATGACGATACTGGAACGTTTGTGACCAAGATGATTTACAATTGTTTGGTTTAGTTATTGAAAACTTTTCATACAAGACCCACGTGGTTATTTCAATAATGTGAAGTGAGTTAATTTATAATGCCAGTGGTTTCAACAAGAAATGATTTTAAAAAATTTTAACTAATGAATTGTGTCTGAAACACACGTACTGTGAATAGCATATTTTTCAGATTTCATGCTAATTTAATGATGCATGGCAATATAATTGAGTTGCTATCAAAGAAGTCTTCTTCTTCTTCGATTTATACAAAAGACACACCACACACACCCGGTATCCCCACGGGGGTATCACAGAAGTGACTACCAAAGTTAATTGTTGTGTTGTAAGCGCCTACCAAAGTGTAACCATTGCTGTTTTCCTTTCTATAATCTGAAGAATGTTATGTTTCCTTTTTTTGCCTATAAAGCAAGCATCATGGATTTTTTGTTACATTTTTTAGTTTGAAACCGAGAGAAGTATCCTTAAAAAATTTTTGCTCTGTAGTTTGTGAAATTAATCGAATCAAAAGAAAATCAGTGGGAACAATTTGTGAGTGTAACAATCATTATTGAATACCTTTAGTTGGTAGAAACCTGAAAACGTCACAGTTATGACCCCACGATAATAAAAAAGCTGAACAACAACAGGACATCCTTGCCCTTGAAATGCTGAGTCCATGTGAAGACCAGAGGGGTGGCAGGGCCGGACCAAGTGATTCGTAAGGGGGGGTGTTCCGCGGGGGGTCAAGGGAGCTGCATAGGGTCTGGGTTATGGGGCAGCGCTCTTTGGGGACCCAGGGGGCAAATCCCCCTGAAAATGAATGGTGCAATTTAGTGATTAGTAAGGCAACGATCGAGCCTTTTTCTTACTTTTCACCCTTGTATCAGGTACATGTTTGGGGCTGAGGGGGGTTTCCAGGAAACCAGGAGCCCTCACCCCCACACCTAGATCCGGCGTTGGGTGGTATTTATATACTGTAGGTTTGTGCTCTGATCGGTGGTAAACTAATGTGTAGTTGATAAAAATGTGCTTTGTTTTGCACAAACACTGATTTAACATAGTCTATCCTATATATTTCTTTCTGAGCCCTACTCCAGTTCGAAATAAGCAGTTGTTGTTTCCTATTTATTTTGGTTACACAATGTTGATTTGTGTGTGGATAAAAATTTGGAAGCTGCTAAATTAATATCGAAAATGTGTGTTCTTGT
>JAGGCT020003821.1:0-11284 GCA_017654935.2 Phymorhynchus buccinoides
TTTATCGCCACTACCAGAATGACAGGACAAACGCCAAGCAGATCGTTGTACCCCAGGGACTGATCCCGTCGGTGCTGAAGGTAGCTCATGACGCACCCATGGCTGGACACATGGGCACCCGCCGGACTCAAGAAAGGGTACAACAGGATTTCTACTGGCCCCTAATGTCTAGAGACGTCAAGACGTACTGTCGGACCTGCGACCCCTGCCAACGGACTATCCCGAGGGGAAAGAACCGTAGGGTGCCACTGGGATCTGTCCCGGTCGTGAAAGAACCCTTTGCGAAGGTGGGCGTCGATTTGATCGGACCCATTGCCCCCCCATCCGCCCGTGGCCACCGCTACGTCCTAGTGCAGGTGGACTACGCCACCCGCTACCCGGAAGCAGTTCCCCTTAAGAACATTGACGCTGCGACGGTAGCGGAAGCTCTTTGGAATATGTGGACGCGGACAGGGATTCCTAAGAAGGTGTTAACAGACCGAGGCACCCAATTCATGTCCGAGGTCATGAGAGAGGTCTACAAGTTATTGTCTGTTGACCGTCAGTCAACTACACCATATCATGCACAGTCAAACGGACTCGTCGAGAGATTCAACGGGACCTTGAAGCTCATGTTAAAGAGACTGTGCAGGGACAAGCCTCGAGAGTGGGATCGCCTCATCCCAGCAGTTCTTTTCGCCTACCGTGAGGTACCACAGGAGAGCATGCGGTTCTCTCCGTTCGAACTGCTGTACGGACGAACGGTGCGGGGTCCTTCGTCCGTTTTGAGAGAACTGTGGGAGAGAGAGGACTTTGAACCAGAGGCTCGAGAAGAATGTGGCTATGTCATTAGCCTGCGAAACAAGATCGAGGATGTATGTGACTTGGCACAACAGCATCTGGAGAACGCTGCCAGGAAGTACAAGAAGTTGTACGACCGCTCGGCTAGAGACAAGTGCTTCCAACCCGGAGATGAAGTCTTGTTGCTCCTGCCACTGAAGAAGAACAAGCTCCAGCTCGAGTGGCAGGGACCATTCAAGGTGATCCATCGAATCGGGAACTGCGACTATCGAATCAAAGTGCGAGGCAAGGAGAAGCTTTATCACGCAAACCTGCTGAAGCAGTACTTCAGGAGGGAGCAGGTCAATGCGGGATCTACACCCATGGTTGTGGAAGAGGATGTGGAGGAGCCTTCTGTGGAGAGAACTGACATCCCAGTGGTGCCCATCAAGTCGGAGGAAACGTGGAGAGATGTATCTGTGGCAGAAGATCTTTCTCCTCGCCAACAAGAAGAAGCTAGGGCGCTTTGTCAAGAGTTCTCCGACATCCTTTCTGACAAGCCATTGAGGTGTATTGTGGGAGGCTGCAGTCTCACCCTCTCTGAAGAAAAGCCGGTACGGGTGAAACAGTACCCCCTGCCCCACTCCCAGACCGACGTGATCGAAGAGGAAGTACGGGCTATGTTGGACATGAAAGTTATAGAAAGAGCCCACTCCCCTTACTCAGCTCCAATTCTTTTGGTCAAGAAACGAGACGGGAAGATGAGATTCTGTATTGACTTTCGACGACTCAACAAGATTCTGCTGTTCGACGGCGAACCTATGCCAGATGTCGAAACCATGTTTGCCAAACTGCACGGAGCCCATTACTTCACCAAGCTCGACCTAGCTAAGGGCTATTGGCAAATCTCCATGGATCCTTCTGACAAACACAAGACCGCCTTCACGACTCCTCAGGGGCAGTTCCAGTTCACAGTCATGCCCTTCGGACTGAAAACTGCCGGAGCCGTGTTCAGCAGGATCATGAGGGAGGTGTTGGGACCATTAGAGCTAGAGGAAGCACAGAATTTCATGGACGATCTCATCGTGGCTACCAGAGATTGGAAGAGGCATGTGCAAGTCCTTCGACGTATCTTTCAACGGCTACGCGAAGTTCAACTAGCGGCCCGACCCAGTAAGTGTGAGATCGGCAAGAGTGAGGTGTCGTTCCTCGGACACTTTATCAAACAGGGACAAATCCTGCCAGAGGAAGAGAAGGTACGGAAGGTGGCACAAGCCAGGCCTCCTGAGACCAAGAAAGAGTTGCGAGCGTTCCTCGGCTTGGCAGGATATTATCGGAAATTCATTCCCCACTTCGCAGAGATAGCCCTGCCATTGACCAACCAAACTAAAGGAGGGAAGGTTGGACGTATCACGTGGGACGAGGAGTGCCAAAAGGCATTTGACACCCTCAAGACCAAACTAACGAGTGTTCCGGTCCTGCTGCTACCTGACCCCAGCAAACCGTTTGTGTTGCGAACGGACGCCTCCGCCTCGGGATTGGGTGCCAGCCTGATGCAGGACCAAGGACAGGGTCTACAACCTGTGGCCTATGGAAGCAAGAAACTGAGCGAAGCCGAAACTCGATACCATACTATCGAGCAAGAGTGTTTGGCTGTGGTCTGGGGCCTCAGGAAGTTTTACCCCTACCTCTACGGGCGAGAGTTTGTGCTGCAGTGCGACCACCACCCACTGCAGTACATCGACAGGATACGCCCTGTCAGTCGGCGACTCATGGGGTGGGCGATGGAACTCCAGAGTACCCCTTTCTCTTTCCAACACATTCCTGGGAACCAGAACCTTGAGGCTGATTACCTCAGCCGACTGAGCGGACAGCTTGATGAGCCCAAACCTTCAGAGGACAACTTGGCGACGTCCCAGGCTGCGACACGATGAGTGTTTTCACCCAGTACGTGCTTTTCCGGAAGGGGGGTGTGTCACGAGTTTGTGACATTGTTCTTCTGAACAGACAGAGAAAGGCACAGTCTACCACTCGATCGCAAAGGACCCCGAGATCTTTCCTTTTCTTTGAACCTAATCGAGACAACCTACTTGTGAAATCCGTGCAACCCGTGTTAGCTCTGACCTCTCGCGAGACTCCACATTCAACTGGCGACTTCATGAGTTTTATACCGGTCAAACGTCACTCCATATTTTTCCTTCAGTTAAGCAACATCGCTTCATCGCTTCATCCTTTCTCCTTTTCATCGTTCTGTCCACCTACGGCCGCCCAGTGCTGAGGTGTGGTGAGGGCCACGTCCCTGAAGGATCCTGTTATCAATTGTTTATCCTGCACGAGTCCTAGACGTGAGGATAGCGAAGCTGTTGAGCTTCGGCTGAAATCATCTCTTCTCTTCATCCTCATCGCCATCTTCACCCCCTTTTTATTTGGTTTCTCATCGTTTTCCCTTCCCCGTCATCGTCCCTGGCGTTCACTGGAGTCCTGGAAGAAAGCTGTGGCCGGTCCGGAACCCCTTCCACCTGCTCGCGCTTACCCCGAGCCCTTGGCGAGACCAGAGCTGCGACTGTCTTGTGGGGAGGATTCTTCTTCTTCATTCCGCCACTTGGAAGTTTGGTCAGTAGCTGCATAAAATTAGTATTAATCCCGTTAAAACTCGTACAACAACGCGCGCGTAACAATGTAGAATAGCTAGTTATAGGTTTGCTAACATGTATATTTGTGTGCGTTTTCTTTGGTTCATTTTTTCTTATTATTTTCTTGATTTTTGCATAAGGGGCTAAGGAACTGACTGGCTGGGTCATGACTTGTCAGTTGGATAGGTTTTTGCCGGTCGTAGAATTTGGTACTTGAACTCGGCACATATTTTTGAATCAATGTTTTTGCTCGCCATTGTGTGTTTAGGCCGTACAAATCGTTTTTCGGTGCAAAGCGTATTTGAGTTCACAGAGATTCAGAATCCTAAATGCGTGCACGCGCGCGCATTATTCCTTGTTGCGGTATATGTTTAGCCTCGCGGCCTATGTTTAGCCTCGCGGCCTATGTTTAGCCTTGCGGTATATGTTTAGCCTCGCGACCTATGTTTAGCCTCGCGGTCATCGTCCTAGCTTAATTAGGTATTAAGAGACTCTGCGGAGAGCTGGATAACAGAGGGTTATTCCAGTCGCGCTTCTAGCTATGCTGATAGGGGCTTTGTAAAGCGTTCATCCCCGTTTCTGTTTTTATTTTTGAGAGAAAGTGTAATTAGTGTTTTCAAGGCTTTTTGACCTTTTGAAGTACATTGTGAATGCCATTTTGGGGAAATACATTCTTTGCCTGTAGTTCGTCCGCCTTCTGGAAGAAATGATAATGAAGGGACATATTTTTGGTGGTGAAGTTTTATGTGATATTTTCAGAAGAATTTAAGTGTCCATTCTTGTACCTGAAAAGCTGTGAAATTTTCAGAAGAATGTAATTGTTAATTTTTGTATTTGAAAGGCTAGAATTTTCTAAATGTATGAAAGCCTTGTTGTTCCAGAAAAAGTGAAACCTTTTAGTTAATCCTTTTTGATGAAATATTACCCCTAGACTGAGTCGTGTGAAAAGGATTGTAAAGAAAGTGTTTTTCAGCGTTTTGGGGTTCTTGGAGAGAACCAAGTTTAAAGAGGGTGGGTTTTTACATCCCTGAAGAGGACTGTTGGGGAATTAGTTTTTGGGTAAACACAAAACTGTTGTTACTCTGGGAGTTCAAAACTAGGTTTTTGTTTTGGTTTTTCATACAGATCCTGACCCTGATCCTGGTTTCCTGATATCCTGATCCTGATCCCTGATCCCTGATCCTGATCCTGATCCTGATCCTGATCCTGATCCTGATCCTGATCCTGATCCTGAGCCTGAGCCTGAACCTGACCTGACCTGTTGCTGCCTGGTTGACCGCCCGGTCAACCGCTCTTTTCTCCGTTTCCGGCTGTGGGAGGCCGCCCGCCTTTCTGTCTGGCCCCGTGTTAGGCCCGATCTGTGGGCCTGTCTGTGCGTTCGGGCCAGGCTTCGACGTTCCTGTTGAGGAGTCTGTGGGCGACCTCTGCCGTCTCTCTTCTTTTGTTTCTGCTGCTGTAGCCTGCCCCAGGAGGGGGAGCAGTTTTTCTACTGACTTTTGTTTTCCCCTTTTGTCTTCTTCTTCGGACGCTCTGCTGTTTTTTGTTGGACTTCTTTTCTTCGTCTGCCCTTTCGTCGTTTTTCCCTTCAATTTTGTGTTTCTGCTTACAAACTCTCTTTTAGTTATTCAGTTAAGTTGCCGGCTTTAGTTCATTCTTTGGACAAACTTTTGAATGCCATGTAAATTGTGTAGATAATTTGTTGAACATTGAGTGTATTGAATTGTGTAAGTGTGTGTGTGTGCTTGTTTATAATAAATAGTCTTGTTTTGTATTGTACTTCCGGTGTGCGCGTGTGCCTTCTCCTGCGGGTTTGTCTGTCTGGGCGTGCGAGACTCTCCTCGGGGTTCGCGATTTCCCTCTCCCGATCTCTGATCAGGATCGAGCGGGGGATTTCGTGACAGTACCACACACAATCTGAAGCGCTTCTGTCAAGTACCAATGTGGAAAATATGGCTTAAAACCCAATGTGTAGACCCCTACCACTTTCAAGGCCTACTGATCGCCCGGACCGTGACCTTGACCTTGAACTGGGCATAAGCCAAAGTACCTTCATGCAAAATTTGAAGACTCTAACACTAAACGGTGTGGGAGTTATGGCCCCTGAAAGATTTTCGGTTTTCAAGGTCGTACGCCAAGGTCCAAGGTCACGACGGCAAAATAGTTTGCGCGGATGCCTTCCTCTCATGGTGACACACCATCACACAAAATTTGACGCGATTCTGTCAACCCATGTCGATAAGATATCCTTGGGACAGACAGAAGGAGAAAAAAAAATGACCCTCCGATTTTCAGGCTCCTAGCGATCTTTTTTGACCTTGACTTTTGACCTTGAATGGTATGCCATCATCAGAACGGGCCATAAGTCAAACCACCTTACATACCAAGTTTCAACATCCCTATGTTGATCGTGTGCCCGAGATATGGCTAAAAATAGATTTTCGGTTTTACACAAGGTCGTACGTACAAGCTCAAGGTCACGTGACGGCAAAATGGTTTGCGCCGATCTCTTCCTATTAAGGAGGCACACCTTCATACAAAATTTGAGACGCGATTCGGTCAAGCGGTTCGGGAAATATCCTTGGGACAGACAGAAAAAACAAAAAAAACACAAAAAAAAACCAAAAAACATAACAAAAAAAAAAATCACCAACCAGCCCATCTCAATAGTCCGTCTTGGTGACGGACTAAATCAAGATACGGAACGGATGCCAAGCTTTTTGTTTAGCGTCCGCTTTGGCTGCAGCTCAGGGGGTGAATGACAATGAGGTTTAACGTACGCTTTGGCTGCAGCTCAGGGGGTGAATGACAATGAGGTTTAACGTACGCTTTGGCTGCAGCTCAGGGGGTGAATGACAATGAGGTTTAACGTCCGCTAGGCTGCAGCTCAGGGGGTGAATGACAATGAGGCTTAACGTCCGCTTTGGCTGCAGCTCAGTGGGTGAATGACAATGAGGTTTAACGTACGCTTTGGCTGCAGCTCAGGGGGTGAATGACAATGAGGTTTAACGTACGCTTTGGCTGCAGCTCAGGGGGTGAATGACAATGAGGTTTAACGTACGCTTTGGCTGCAGCTCAGGCGGTGAATGACAATGGAGGTTTAACATACGCTTTGGCTGCAGCTCAGGGGGTGAATGACAATGATGTTTAACGTACGCTTTGGCTGCAGCTCAGGGGGTGAATGACAATGAGGTTTAACGTACGCTTTGGCTGCAGCTCAGGGGGTGAATGACAATGAGGTTTAACGTACGCTTTGGCTGCAGCTCAGAGGGTGAATGACAATGAGGTTTAACGTACGCTTTGGCTGCAGCTCAGGGGGTGAATGACAATGAGGTTTAACGTACGCTTTGGCTGCAGCTCAGGGGGTGAATGACAATGAGGTTTAACGTCCACTAGGCTCAGGGGGTGAATGTCAATGAGGCTTAACGTCCGCTTTGGCTGCAGCTCAGAGGGTGAATGACAATTAGGTTTAACGTACGCTTTGGCTGCAGCTCCATGGGGGTGAATGACAATGAGGTTTAACGTACGCTTTGGCTGCAGCTCCGGGGGTGAATCACAATGAGGTTTAACGTACGCTTTGGCTGCAGCTCAGGGGGTGAATGACAATGAGGTTTAACGTCCGCTTTGGCTGCAGCTCAGTGGGTGAATGACAATGAGGTTTAACGTACGCTTTGGCTGCAGCTCAGGGGGTGAATGACAATGAGGTTTAACGTACGCTTTGGCTGCAGCTCAGGGGGTGAATGACAATGAGGTTTAACGTACGCTTTGGCTGCAGCTCAGAGGGTGAATGACAATGAGGTTTAACGTACGCTTTGGCTGCAGCTCAGGGGGGTGAATGACGATGAGGTTTAACGTCCGCCTTGGCTGCAGCTCCGGGGGTGAATGACAAAGAGGTTTAACGTACGCTTTGGCTGCAGCTCAGAGGGTGAATGACAATTAGGTTTAACGTACGCTTTGGCTGCAGCTCAGGGGGGTGAATGACGATTAGGTTTAACGTACGCTTTGGCTGCAGCTCAGAGGGTGAATGACAATTAGGTTTAACGTACGCTTTGGCTGCAGCTCAGGGGGTGAATGACAATGAGGTTTAACGTACGCTTTGGCTGCAGCTCAGGGGGTGAATGAGGGGAATGAGGTTTAACGTCCGCTCGGCTGCAGCTCAGGGGGTGAATGACAATGAGGTTTAACGTCCGCCCGGCTGCAGCTCAGGGGGTGAATGACAATGAGGGTTAACGTCCGCTGGGCTGTATAGCGGGGGGTGAATGATAATGAGGTTTAACGTCCTCTCCTTAATGATAATTAGGCCAGGGGCCTGTATTCACGTTGATGATAGCATGAGATTTAGCATCATGCTAACTTGGAAGCTCTTCTAAAAGTCCTATTAAATCCGATATAGGACAGAGTGGAAGAGCTTCTAAGTTAGCATCTATGATAAGGTTCTAGCATGCTATCTCAACGTGAATACATGACCTGGGACGGTATTCATGTCGAAATAGCATGAGACTTAGCATCATGCTAACTTAGAAGCTCTTCCAAAAGTCCTAATAAATCCCTATAGGACATTGGAAGAGCTTCTAAGTTAGCATCATGCTAAGTAGTCATGCAATCTCGACATGGAATACGTCCCGGGAGCAATACGCAATAGGAGAGAACTAAGGGGGGGGCGGGGGGTAGGGGAGTCCCCAGATAACTATCGATGGAGACGAAGTGCTAAATACATTTCAAACAAATTGCGTGAGCAAAAAATTCTTGTATTTGTTTTGTAAACCTAACACATACACACAGAAATATTGGAGAGAGATGGAGGACACAGAAAGAGAGAGGGGTGGGGGGGAGGGGGGGGAAGGACTCAGAATGATTCAAAGGTAAGAACCGTTACGAATTTACATAATATAATGCATAGAACCATAGATTCAGAACAAACATGAGAGAGAGAGAGAGAGAGAATGAGAAGAGAGAGAGAGACATGGAGAGAGAGAGAGAGACAGAGAGAGAGCGAGAAAGACAGAGATAGAGAGAGAGAGAGAAGAGAGAGAGAGACAGAGAGAGAGAGAGAGCCAGAGAGATGAGAGAGAGAGAGAGAGAGGGGGGGACAGAGAGAGAGAGAAGAGAGAGGAGAGAGAGAGAAAAAGAGACAGAGCGTGTGCGTATACGCGCGCGTGAGCATGTGCGCGCGCGTTCCTGCGTGCGCTTTTCAGTCAATCAGACAAAACGCACAAATAGACAATAATTGAAGAAATAAATACAAATAGGCTACTGTATGCGTCAGCCTAACCTTCAATCTTCCCCAGCCCCCTGAAGCAAAGTAACACGACAGCTGGGCCAGTATCGACCACCATAGGCCGCGTCCTGTTACGATACCGATAGGATACCCAGCATCGATATTGAAGCACCGAAACACACACACACACACACACAACACACCCACACACACACACAAGCGCACGCGCGCGTACGTGCGCACATACAAACAACACACACACAACACAGACACACAAACAACACAGGGACACAGACATAACATACACACACACACGCATACACACACATACGCACACACGCTTACGCGCGCAAATACAAAAACACATCTACACACAGCACTATAACACAACACACACACACACACACACACACACACACACACACACACACACACAAGCACACACACGCGTACGTGCGCACATACAAACAACACACACACAACACAGACACACAAAACACAGACACAGACATACATACACACACACACGCATACACACACATACGCACACACGCTTATGCGCGCAAATACAAACAACACATACACAACACATCACACACACACACACAGCACACACACACACAGCACACATGCACACACACACACAAGCACAACAACACACACACACACACACACAGTAGAATGAGATGAGAGAGAGCAAAAGAGACAGAGCGCGTATATATATATACGGCTTCACTCTCTGAAGAGTTGAAGTGTGGCTGTTTTGTAGCTCCAATGGTCACAGGATTTTGAATTTGTATTTGTATTTGCTTATCAAAGTGACACTAACATTGGAATAACAGGGTTGGATGTTATTTGGAGGTGAATACATACAGTTTTGTAGGCAGTATGTATTTCCTCTATTAATGGAATAGTGGGATAGAGTGAGAAGTGGAGCTAGTTATGCTTTTTTTGGGGTGGAGGGGGGGAGGTTTGCAGAATAGATGGTGGGAGTGGGGGAGTGAGGAGTGGGGGTATTTTACAATTTTTTATAAGTTAATGTGAAGAGTATAAAAGAAACTAATATGTGAATTCCAAATTTGTTGGCTTACAAACATTCATATGTTAATGTGAGGATTATAAAAGAAAGCATTGTGTGAATTCCAGTTTACGTAAAGTTTTAGGAAAAAAAGAATGGGGAAGTTAGACGGGATGCATGCATTAGTTCGAGGTGGAAACTTCTGTTGGCAGATAGAACATTAGTCACTCACCCTTTTTTTGTTATTAAAATAAACTTAATTCACGTTTTGCAGGGAGTCGGGAAGACAACAAAATTATTCTGAAATGTACTCAACCTTATGCTCAGTTTGGCTGTGTTTCTTGTACTTTCAGTCAGTCTGCGATCAAGCCTACGACAAGTGAGGCGAAAATCAGAAAATAAACGAAAGAAGAGGCTGTGTTGATCGTTAATTTTTGTTGTTATGTTTAACTTACTATATATATATAGTATGTCTGTCTGTCTGTCTGTCCGCGGTCACGCCAAAAGCCGAAATATTGGGATAGTCTACATTCTTCTTGTTAGTTTTCATTCTCTTTTTTTGTCTGCTTAATATATATATATATTAATATGTCATACACAATATATATATATATGTATTACACACAACACAAAAACAAACAAATGAAAACCATTTTGTTTCTCATTTGTTAACTCATTTATGGGTTCTTAAAACTCTATACTATCCGTCTCCCTCTGAGTCTCTGCTCGTCTGTCTCGTTGTCTCTGTCCGTTGTCAGTCTGTCCATTTATCCGATCTGTGTGTGTGTGTGAGTCTGTGTGTGTGTGCTTGCATGCAGCGTGTGCTTGTGTGTGATGTGTGTGTTGTGTGTGTATGTACTTTCGTGCGTGCGTGCCTGCTGCGTGTGCTTGGTGTGCGTATATATTACGTGTGTATGATGTGTTATATATATATATATATATATAGGAATAATGAACAACCTCACACTCATGTCTTGGAATGCTCCTTTATTTTATTTCAAATTTTCGCCTGTTGCAATAGGCTTCTTCAGGCTCTGCATAGAATGAAAGGAAGAAAAAGAATCAGAATCAAAATTAAAAATAATGATAAGCTAAATACACCCACACTCACACGAACACCCACGCGCGCACACACACACACGCACACATACACACATATACACGCACACAAACACACACACACCACACATACACACACACACACACAAACAAAACCCCACACACACACACACACACACACACACCACACACACACACACACACACCAGTGTACATTCATCCTCACAATTCCAAGAACACAGGTCCCCCTCTCACAGAGACCCCAAGTATTCCATAAGTCCCTCTGCCACAGGAACCTGTTGATGACCTTTTTTGCCTCCCGACTTCACCCCACCCCCACACCCCACCACCCCCCCCAACACACACACACAATGTACACTCTTCAACAAAAATCCAAGCAGACAAGTCCCCCTCTCACTGGGACCCCAAGTCTACCAAAAGTCCCTCTGCCACAGGAACCTGTTGATGACAGACTTCTAAAAATGACACATCAACATACACACCCGCACACGCAGACACGCACACATACACACTCCCTCACACACATACATGCCCCCACAAACACACAGGTCTCTCTCTCTCTCTCTCTCTCTCTCTTCT
>JAGGCT020003823.1:0-11265 GCA_017654935.2 Phymorhynchus buccinoides
CAGTGAATCATGTGTTTTGTGAAGAAGAAGAGAGAGTGTACCTTGTGTGTTGTGTAGAAGTAAAGAGAGAGAGAACAGTGTAGCATGTGTGTTGTGTAGAAGTAAAGAGAGAGAGAACAGTGTATCATGTGTGTTGTGTAGAAGTAAGGATAGAGGACAGTGTGTCGTGTGTTTTGTGTAGAAGTAAAGAGAGAGAGAACAGTGTATCAAGTGTGTTGTGTAAGAAGTAAAGAGTGAGAGAACAGAGTAACATGTGTGTTGTGTTAGAAGAAGAGAGATAGAGCGGTGTTATCATGTGTGTTTGTGTATAATTAAAGAGAGAGAGAACAGTGTAGCATGTGTGTTGTGTAGAAGAAGAGAGAGAGACAACAGTGTACCATGTGTGTTGTGTAGAAGAAGAGAGAGAGAGGACAGTGTACAATGTGTGTTGTGTAGAAGAAGAGAGAGAGAGAGAACAGTGCACCATGTGTTTTGTGTAGAAGTAAAGATAGAGAACAGTGTATCATGTGTATATGTTTTTTTTTTGTAGAAGAAAGGAGAGAGAACATGACATTTGTTTTGTGTATAAGTAAAGAGAGAGAGAACAGTGTTATCATGTGTTTTGTGTAGAAGAAAAGAGAGAGAACAATGAATCATGTGTTTAGTGTAGAAGTAAAGAGAGAGAACAGTATATCATGTGTTTTGTGTAGAAGTAAAGAGAGAGAGAGAGAGAGAGGAGACAGTCAGTGTTAGCATGTGTTTTGTGTAGAAGTTAGAAGTAAAGAGAGAGAGGGAACAGTAGTATTCAATGTGTTTGTTTGCTGTGGAAGTAAGAGAAGAGAGCGAGAACAGTTGTAAGCATGTGTTTTATATTGATGTAGAAGTAAAGAGAGAGAGAACAAGATTGAGAACAGTCTATCATGTGTTTTGTGTAGAAGTAAAGAGAGAACAGTGTATCATGTGTTTTGTGTAGCACTAAAGAGAGAGAGAGAACAGTGTACCATATGTGTTGTGTAGAAGTAAAGAGAGAGAACAGTGTATCATTTGTTTTGTGCGGAAGTAAAGTGAGAGAGAGAACAGTGTACCATGTGTATTGTGTAGAAGTAAAGAGAGAGAGAACAGTGTACCATTTGTGTTGTGTAGAAGTAAAGAGAGAGAGCTGTGTACCATGTGTGTTGTGTAGAAGTTAAGAGTGAGAGAACAGTGTACCATGTTTGTTGTGTAGAAGAAGAGAGAGAGAAACAGTGTATCATGTGTTTTGTGTAGAAGTAAAGAGAGAGAGAGACAGTGATAGCATGTGTGTTGTGTAGAAGAAGAGAGAGAGAACAGTGTATCATGTGTGTTGTGTAGAAATAGAGAGAGAGAACAGTGTACCATGTGTGTTGTGTAGAAGTAAAGAGAGAGATAACAGTGTATCAATGTATGTGTTGTGCAGAAGAAGAGAGAGAGAAACAGTGTATCATGTGTTTTGTGTCAGAAGAAAAGAGAGTGAGAACAGTGTAACATGTGTAGTTGTGTAGACGTAAAGAGAGAGAGAACAGTGTATCATGTGTGTTTGTGCGGAAGTAAAGTGAGAGAGAGAACAGTGTATAATGTGTGTTGTGTAGAAGAAGAGAGAGAGACAAGTGGTATCATGTGTGTTGTGTAGAAGAAGAGAGAGAGAAACAGTGTACAATGTGTGTTGTGTAGAAGAAGAGATAGAGAACAGTGGTATCATGTGCTTTGGTGTGAGATTAGAAGTAAAGTGATAGAGAACAGTGTTATCATGTGTTTTGTGTATAAGTAAAGAGAGATAGAACAATGTTAGCACATGTTTTGTGTAGAAGAAGAGAGAGAGAACAGTGTAACATGTGTTTTGTGTAGAAGTAAAGATAGAGAGAGAACAGTGTATCATGTGTGTTGTGTAGAAGTAAACAGAGAGAAAAGTTTACCATGTGTTTTGTGTAAGAAGTAAATTGAGAGAGAGAACAGTGTATCATGTGTGTTGTGTGTAGAAGAGAGAGAGAGAACAGTGTATGATGTGTTTTGTGTAGAAGAAGAGAGAGAGAACAGTGTACCATGTGTGTTGTGTAGAAGTAGAGAGAAGAGAGAGAGAACAGTGTATCATGTGTTTTGTGTAGAAGTAGAGAGAGAGAGAGAACAGTGAATCATGTGTTTTGTGTAGAAGAAAGAGAGAGAGAGAGAACAGTGTATCATTTGTTTTGTGTAGAAGTAAAGAGAGAGAGAACAGTGTATCATGTGTTTTGTGTAGAAGTAAAGTGGGAGAACAGTGTACCATGTGTGTTTTGTGTAGAAGTAAAGAGAGAGAGAACAGTGTACCATGTGTTTTGTGTAGAAGAAGAGAGAGAGAACAGTGTATCATGTGTGTTGTGTATAAGTAAAGAAGAGAGAGAGAACAGTGTATCATGTTTTTTGTGTAGAAGAAGAGAGAGAGAACAGTGTACCATGTGTGTTGTGTAGAAGTTAAGTAAAGAGAACAGTGTATCATGTTTTTTGTATAGAAGTAAGAGAGAGAGAACAGTGTATCATGTGTGTTGTGTAGAAGTTAAGAGAGAGAGAACAGTGCACCATGTGTGTTGTGTAGAAGAAAGAGAGAGAGAACAGTGTACCATGTTTGTTGTGTAGAAGTAAAGAGAGAGAACAGTCGAAAAAAAACACCCCAAAAAGTGATGAGAGTGGTCAATGTTGTCTATTGTTTTGATAGTAAAGAGTAATGGGAGTGGTCAATGTCTATCGTTTTGATAGTAACGAGTAATGAGAGTGGTCAATGTCTATTGTTTTGATAGTAAAGAGTGATGATAGTTGTCAATGTTGTTTATTGTTTTGATAGTAAAGAGTGATGAGAGTGATCAATGTCTATTGTTTTGATAGTAAAGAGTGATGAGAGTGGTCAATGTCTATTGTTTTGATAGTAAAGAGTGATAAAGAGTGGTCAACGTTGTCTATTGTTTTGATAGTAAAGAGTAATGAGAGTGGTCAATGTTGTCTATTGTTTTGATAGTAAAGAGTAATGAGAGTGGTCAATGTTGTCTATTGTGCTGATAGTAAAGAGTGCTGAGAGTGGTCAATATCTTTTGTTTTGATAGTAAAGAGTGATGAGAGTGATCAACGTTCTCTATTGTTGTTGATAGTAAAGAGTAATGAGAGTGGTCAACGTTTTCTATTTGATAGGAAAGAGTAATGGGAGTGGTCAATGTTCTCTATTGTTTTGGTAATAAAGAGTGATTAGAGTGGTCAATGTTTTCTATTGTTTTGATAATAAAGAGTGATAAGAGTGGTCAACGTTCTCTATTATTTTGATAGTACAGAGTGACGAGAGTGGTCAACGTTGTCTATTGTTTTGATAGTAAAGAGTAAAGTGGTCAATGTTGTGTATTGTTTTGATAGTAAAGAGTGATGAGAGTGGTCAACGTTGTCTATTGTTTTGATAGTAAAGAGTGACGAGAGTGGTCAATGTTGATTGTTTTGATAGTAAAGAGTGTGAGAGTGGTCAATGTTGTCTATTGTTTTGATAGTAAAGAGTAATGAGAGTGGTCAATGTTGTCTATTGTTTTGATAGTAAAGAGTGATTAGAGTGGTCAATGTTGTATATTGTTTTGATAGTAAAGAGTGATGAGAGTGGTCAATGTCTATTGTTTTGATAGTAAAGAGTGATGAGAGTGGTCAACGTTGTCTATTGTTTTGATAGTAAAGAGTGACGAGAGTGGTCAACGTTGTCTATTGTTTCGATAGTAAAGAGTAATGAGAGTGGTCAATGTTTATTGTTGTGATAGTAAAGAGTGATGAGAGTGGTCAACGTTGTCTATTATTTTGATAGTAAAGAGTGACGAGAGTGGTCAACGTTGTCTATTGTTTCGATAGTAAAGAGTAATGAGAGTGGTCAATGTTTATTGTTGTGATAGTAAAGAGTGATGAGAGTGGGAAAAAGAAGAAAAAAAGAGAGAGAAACAGTGTAAATGTGTTTTGTGTAAGAAGTAAAGAGAGAGAGAACAGTGTATCATGTGTGTTGTGTAGAAGTAAAGAGAGAGAGAACAGTGTATCATGTGTTTTGTGTAGAAGTAAAGAGAGAGAGAACAGTGTACCATGTGTGTTGTGTAGAAGTAAAGAGAGAGAGAACAGTGTATCATGTGTGTTGTGTAGAAGTAAAGAGAGAGAACAGTGATGTGAGAGTAAAGAGACAGTGACAGTGTATCATGTGTGTTTGTGTATAAGTAAAGAGAGAGAGAACAGTGTATCATGTGTGTTGTGTAGAAGTAAAGAGAGAGAGAACAGTGTATCATGTGTGTTGTGTATAAGTAAAGAGAGAGAGAACAGTGTATCATGTGTTGTTGTGTAGAAGTAAAGAGAGAGAGAACAGTGTATCATGTGTGTTGTGTAGAAGTAAAGAGAGAGAGAACAGTGTACCATGTGTGTTTTGTAGAAGTAAAGAGAGAGAACAGTGTATCATGTGTTTTGTGTAGAAGTAGAAGAGAGAGAGAACAGTGTATCATGTGTGTTGTGTAGAAGAACAGAGAGAGAACATCATGTGTTTTGTGTAGAAGTAAAGAGAGAGAGAACAGTATCATGTGTTTTGTGTAGAAGTAAAGTGAGAGAGAACAGTGTATCATGTGTTTTGTGTAGAAGTAAGAGAGAGAGAACAGTGTATCATGTGTGTTGTGTAGAAGTAAAGAGAGAGAGAACAGTGTACCATGTGTGTTGTGTAGAAGTAAAGAGAGAGAGAGAACAGTGTATCATGTGTGTTGTGTAGAAGAAGCAAGAGAGAGAGAACAGTGTATCATGTGTTGTTGTGTAGAAGAAAAGAGAGAGAGAACAGTGTATCATGTGTTTTGTGTAGAAGAAGAGAGAGAGAACAGTGTACCATGTGTTTTGTGTAGAAGTAAAGAGAGAGAGAACAGTGTACCATGTGTGTTGTGTAGAAGTAAAGAGAGAGAGAACAGTGTACCATGTGTGTTGTGTAGAAGTAAAGTTAGTGAACAGTGAACCATGTGTTTGTGTAGAAGAAGAGAGAGAGAACAGTGTACCATGTGTGTTGTGTAGAAGTAAAGAGAGAGAGAACAGTGTACCATGTGTGTTGTGTAAAGAGAGAGAGAACAGTGTACCATGTGTTGTGTTGTGTAGAAGTAAGAAGAAGAGAGAGAACAGTCGAAAAAAAACACCCCAAAAAAAACCCCCAAAAATGAGAGTGGTCAATGTTGTCTATTGTTTTGATAGTAAAGAGTAATGGGAGTGGTCAATGTCTATCGTTTTGATAGTAACGAGTGATGAGAGTGGTCAATGTCTATTGTTGTCATACTAAAGAGTGATGAGAGTGATCAATGTCTATTGCTTTGATAGTAAAGAGTGATGAGAGTGATCAATGTCTATTGCTTTGATAGTAAAGAGTGATGAGAGTGGTCAATGTTGTCTATTGTTTTGATAGTAAAGAGTGATTCGAGTGGTCAGTACTGTTGTCTATTGTTTTGATAGTAAAGGGTGATGAGAGTGGTCAAGTGTTGTCTATTGTTTTGATAGTAAAGAGTAATGGTAAGTGGTCAGTGATGTTCTCTATTGTGCTGATAGTAAAGAGTGCTGAGAGTGGTCAATGATGTTGTCTTTTGTTTTGATAGTAAAGAGTGATGAGAGTGATCAACGTTCTCTATTGTTTTGATAGTAAAGAGTAATGAGAGTGGTCAACGTTTTCTATTGTTTTGATAGGAAAGAGTAATGGGAGTGGTCAACGTTCTCTATTGTTTTGGTAATAAAGAGTGATTAGAGTGGTCAATGTTTTCTATTGTTTTGATAATAAAGAGTGATAAGAGTGGTCAACGTTGTCTATTGTTTTGATAGTAAAGAGTGATGAGAGTGGTCAACGTTGTCTATTATTTTGATAGTAAAGAGTGACGAGAGTGGTCAACGTTGTCTATTGTTTCGATAGTAAAGAGTAATGAGAGTGGTCAATGTTTATTGTTGTGATAGTAAAGAGTGATGAGAGTGGTCAACGTTGTCTATTATTTTGATAGTAAAGAGTGACGAGAGTGGTCAACGTTGTCTATTGTTTCGATAGTAAAGAGTAATGAGAGTGGTCAATGTTTATTGTTGTGATAGTAAAGAGTGATGAGAGTGGTAAAAAAAAGGAAAAAAAGAGAGTGAGAGAACAGTGTATCATGTGTGTTGGTGTAAGAAGTAAAGAGAGAGAGAACAGTGTATCATGTGTTTGTGTAGAAGTAAAGAGAGAGAGAACAGTGTATCATGTGTTTTGTGTATAAGTAAAGAGAGAGAGAACAGTGTATCATGTGTTTTTGTGTATAAGTAAAGAGAGAGAGAACAGTGTATCATGTGTTTTGTGTAGAAGTAAAGAGAGAGAGAAAAGTGTATCATGTGTTTTGTGTATAAGTAAAAGAGAGAGAAACAGTGTATCATGTGTGTTGTGTAGAAGTAAAGAGAGATAAACAGTGTATATCATGTGTTTTGTGTATAAGTAAAGAGAGAGAGAACAGTGTATCATGTGTGTTTTGTAGAAGAAGAGAGAGAGAACAGGTGTATCATGTGTTTTGTGTAGAAGAAAAGAGAGAGAGAACAGTGTATCATGTGTGTTGTGTAGAAGAGAGAGAGAGAGAACAGTGTATCATGTGTTTTGTGTAGAAGTAAAGAGAGAGAACAGTGTATCATGTGTTTTGTGTAGAAGATTAGAAGAAGAGAGAGGAGAGAACAGTGTATCCATGTGTGTTTTGTGTAGAAGAAGAGAGAGAGAACAGTTGTAGCATGTGTGTTGTGTAAGAAGAAAGAAAGAGAGAGAGAACAGTGCACCATGTGTGTTGTGTATAAGTAAAGAGAGAGAGAACAGTGTATCATGTGTGTTGTGTAGAAGTAAAGAGAGAGAGAACAGTGTATCATGTGTTTTTGTGTAAAGAGAGAGAGAGAGAACAGTTGTATCATGTGTTTTGTGTAGAAGTAAAGAAGAGAGAGAGAACAGTGTATCATGTTGTTGGTTGTGTAGAAGAAGAGAGAGAGAGAACAGTGTAGCATGTGTGTTGGTGTAGAAGTAAAGAGAGAGAGAACAGTGTATCATGTGTGTTGTGTAGAAGAAGAGAGAGAGAACAGTGTATCATGTGTTTTGTGTAGAAGTAAAGAGAGAGAGAACAGTGTATCTTGTGTTTTGTGTAAGAAGTAAAGAGAGAGAGAACAGTGTACCATGTGTGTTTTGTGTAGAAGTAAAGAGAGAGAGAACAGTGTACCATGTGTGTTTTGTGTAGAAGAAGAGAGAGAGAGAACAGTGAATCATGTGTTTTGTGTAGAAGTAAAGAGAGAGAGAACAGTGTATCATGTGTTTTGTGTAGAAGTAAAGAGATGAGAGAACAGTGTATCATGTGTTTTGTGTAGAAGAAGAGAGAGAGAACAGTGTACCATGTGTTTTTGTGTAGAAGTAAAGAGAGAGAGAACAGTGTACCATGTGTGTTGTGTAGAAGAAGAGAGAGAGAGAACAGTGTACCATGTGTGTTTGTGTAGAAGATCGACGAGGAGAGAGAGAACAGTGCACCATGTGTGTTGTGTAGAAGAAGGAGAGAGAGAGAACAGTGTACCATGTGTGTTGTGTAGAAGTAAAGAGAGAGAACAGTCGAAAAAAAACACCCCAAAAAGTGATGAGAGTGGTCAATGTTGTCTATTGTTTTGATAGTAAAGAGTAATGGGAGTGGTCAATGTCTATCGTTTTGATAGTAACGAGTGATGAGAGTGGTCAATGTCTATTGTTGTCATACTAAAGAGTGATGAGAGTGATCAATGTCTATTGCTTTGATACTAAAGAGTGATGAGAGTGATCAATGTCTATTGTTTTGATAGTAAAGAGTGATGAGAGTGGTCAGATGGTCAATGTCTATTGTTTTGATAGTAAAGAGTGATAAGAGTGGTCAACGTTGTCTTTGTTTTGATAGTAAAGAGTAATGAGAGTGGTCAATGTTGTCTATTGTTTTGATAGTAAAGAGTAATGGGAGTGGTCAATGTCTATTGTGCTGATAGTAAAGAGTGCTGAGAGTGGTCAATGTTATCTTTTGTTTTGATAGTAAAGAGTGATGAGAGTGATCAACGTTCTCCTATTGTTTTGATAGTAAAGAGTAATGGGAGTGGTCAGCGTTTTCTATTGTTTTGATAGTAAAGAGTAATGGGAGTGGTCAACGTTCTCTATTGTTTTGGTAATAAAGAGTGATTAGAGTGGTCAATGTTTTCTATTGTTTTGATAATAAAGAGTGATGAGAGTGGTCAATGTCTATTGTTTCGATAGTACAGAGTGATGAGAGTGGTCAACGTTGTCTATTATTTTGTATGTAGTAAATGAGTAGGTACGAGAGTGGTCAAGATTACGTTGAATCGTAGTTGGGTTTCGAGGAGTACGTAAAGAGTAATGATGTCGTGGGTCAATGTTTATTGTTGGTGATAGTGAAGAGGAGGTGATGAGAGGTAGGTGTCAGCGTGCTGTCTATTGTTCTCGATAGTAAAGAGTTATGGACGAGTGAGTCAGTCAATGTTGTCTATGTGTTTCGATAGTAAAGAGTTATGAGAGTGGTCAATGTTTATGTGTTGTGATAGTAAAAGAGTGATGCGAGGGGGGACAAAGTAAGGACAAAAAGAGAGAGAGAACAGTGTGTTATGTGTTTTGTGTAGAAGTAGAGAGAGAGAGAACAGTGTATCATGTGTGTTGTTTAGGAAGTAAAGAGAGAGAGAACAGTGTATCCTGTGTGTTGTGTGTAGAAGAAGAGATAGAGAACAGTGTATCATGTGTTTTGTGTATAAGTAAAGTGAGAGAGAACAGTGTATTGTGTTTTGTGTAGAAGTAAATTGAGAGAACAGTCTACCATGTGTTTTGTGTAATAAGTAAAGAGAGATAGAACAGCGTTAACATGTGTTTTTGTATCAGTAAAGAGAGACAGAACAGTGTTATCATATGTTTTGTATAAGTAAAGAGAGAGAGAACAGTGTATCATGTGTGTTGTGTATAAGTAAAGAGAGAGAGAGAACAGTGTATCATGTGTTTTGTGTATAAGTACAGAGAGAGAGAACAGTGTATCATGTGTTTTGTGTATAAGTAAAGAGAGAGAGAACAGTGTATCATGTTTTTTGTGTAGAAGTAAAGAGAGAGAGAACTGTGTATCATGTTTTTTGTGTAGAAGTAAAGAGAGAGAGAACTGTGTATCATGTGTTTTGTGTATAAGTAAAGAGAGAGAGAGAACAGTGTATCATGTGTTTTGTGTAAGAAGTAAAGTAAGATAGAACAGTGAATCATGTGTTTTGTGTATAAGTAAAGATAGAGAGAACAGTGTATCATGTGTTTTGTGTATAAGTAAAGTGAGAGAGAACAGTGTATCATTTGTTTTTGTGTAATAATAAAGAGAGATAGAACAGTGTATCCTGTGTGTTGTGTTATAATGTAAGAGAGAGAGAACGTGTTATCCGATGTGTGTTGTGTAGAAGGTAAGAGGAGGAGACCATGCATCATGTGTTTTTGTGTTATATTAAAGAGAGAGAGAACAGTGTAATCATGTGGTTTGTGTAGAAGTAAAGAGAGAGCAGAACTGTGTACCATTGTTTTTTGTGTAGACGTAAGCGAGAAAGAACATGGATCATGTGTGCTGTTAAGAACTAAGAGAGAGAGAACAGTGTATCATTGTTTTGTGTATATAATAAGAAAGAGCTCAGTGTATCATGGTGTTGTGTATACGTCAAAGAGAGAGGGAGAACGGTATCATGTGTTTTGTGTTGAAGTAAAAAGAGAGAACAGTGTACCATGTTGTTGTGTATAAGTAAAAGAGAGAGAACAGGTGTCATTTGTTTTGTGTAAATTAAAGAGAGAGTGAACCGTGAAAAAAAAACCCACAAAAACCACCCATCCGCACAAGAGATTGGAGGACATGTTTTACGCTCTTCTTACTTTCGGGTTTGTCCTTCCATGCGTTCTTTATAGGGGCACCCTGACGGATTGAGGTGTTTTGGGTAAGACCGCGTCTAGATCACCAGGCAAACACCCTTTATCAGAGATTGCCACACCCACTGATTTGCTCTGCTTTTCTAGAAATCAAACCGTCAAATCGCGATTCCTCCTTGCGGAGTGCTGGAAGTCAAATCATTTCAGTGAAGGAAGACGTGTGCCGTCCTCTTTTCTTTCTAATTGCCTGCACATCGTTTGCACGAATTTTCCGCAATACAAGCCTTTTAAGTATTATTATTTTGTGTTAATTGTAAATAGTTTTATGTAAAAATGAGTTTCGCCTCATCAACAAGGGAACTGCTCCAATTTGTTTGACTGCACTACAAAAAAAACCAAACATCTTCACCCAATGGTGCTCACATACCCCCCACAATAAGAACATCAAATGGCGGACCCTCTCCGCATCTCCGCCAAGGAGGAAATCGCCGTTTTGACGGTTTGGATTTCTAGAAACCAGAGCAAAGTGAGCTGTTCCAATCCTTGAATAACGGCTGTCTTCTGGTGATCTCGACGTGTTTCTTGGCAAAACCTCATCCGTCAGGGTGCACCTTAAGATGTTTTGTTATGCACTTGGTGTGTGGGGTGCAGTTGACTGTTAAAGACCCACCACGTCACGTGTCAAAATCAGTTTTCACGTGTTTTTCCCCTCGTATTAGCTGGTAAGAAATCTTTAGAAATCTGCCTAGCTTAAGAGGTCATTGACACGTGACGTGGGGGTGGGGGGGGGTGGGGGGGTCTTTAATGTCTTAATGCAGCTTTGAAATAAAACGAAGCCGCTTAGCCCATACGTCCAGCGTGTGGCTTTGTTTGATCGTCTTGAATTCAATATTTTTCCCTTTCTCTGTTTTATCTCTTTTGGTATAGATGTCCTTTGCTGATCTACGATCGCAAAGGAGTATGTTTTTCCTTTTCGTGTATTATTTCCTTTTTTTTTCCTTCTTGTCTGTCTGTCCAAGGATATCTCCCGAACCGCTTGAACCGATCGCGTCAACTTTTGTGTGGGTGATGTGTCACATGAGAGTAATGCATCCGCTTAACAGTTTTTGCCGTCCACACCTTGCTTGGCGTATGACTTTGTTTTGCTCTTGTTTCTCTGTCTGTCTGTCGCTCTCTCCTCTGTCTCTCATTTGCATTCCTCTCTCATGTATTATTGATAGCGCAGTCACGTTTGTCCCTCGTGCAACATGTAGTGTGGCCCTGCAGCAAGCAGCACACGCACAAACTAATGGAGTAATACTCTAATTTACCACAGATCACTGCTACTAGTGTGAGTATGAAGAACTCTTTTCGGTTTTGGGCAGGCGGGCAGACTAGCATGTATTGTCTGT